>CM032660.1:3499659-3519853 GCA_019095985.1 Streblospio benedicti | reverse complement strand
TTACTCATGAGCAAGAACACCCCTTCCGTGTCATGTTCTTCGAAAAGTGTGTTATTATTACAGTAGTCACTATTTCTGGTTACCCTAGCCTGGCTACGAGACTGTACATACTATCATTGATCTTAATTTTACTACAGCTCCGAGTGGTCACTATTTTCAACTGACATACCACATTTGAGATCCCTAGCTCAAACGATTTAAATAGCAAAGCATGTTGTCTCACAACCGTTTGCTGACATACCACCTGCTAGTCCAAAAAGTATAGACAATTACTCTTGTCCCATTTAAGAGGATACCAAATTGTGGGTGTGGAAGATGGGATTGAATTTTCAATATATTTTCGAAAATAAAATGAACATGTGTACAAGATTCGTTTCTTCTAGAACAGGAGTACACGCAGGGACGATCTTTTGTAAACCGTCCCCCTGTATTTTCTGGCTGACTCACCCCTTTTTCTCATCTGAGCAAAAAGTTGAAACAGGTATGGCGAAGAAAATAAAGATATACGATATCGATATCACAAATACTAATAACCACCTATTATCACTCTTCTTTGGCAATTTTGCAGTCGCTGGTGCTTGCTTTTCCATGTTTTAAGTTTGTCACCAATACATTTCATTTTCTTTCACCAATCACAAGAAATTGTAACTGAATAGGTTTCATCACCTTTCACAAACTTAAATACAAGCAATTATCAATTCACAATTCACGCCCAAGATTTGGGGCAAATCACCAATCACAGCTTTTGTGATGAGTAGATCACCAGTTTCAATTCTTATTGTTATGGCACATTCGATGAACATACTCTCCTTTTTGTCAATTTCATATTTTATCAGAAATTGTGGAAAGGTATTCATTGGTTTGATAACTGGTCTTGGAGAATCCTCCATCTTTTAAGGCTTAATGTGGTTTGCCGCACGATAGGATGTTGATTTAACACCTTATATAGTGTGCTGATTGATTTGACTACTTAGTGTTAGATAGTATCATAACGATCTCGAGCTTCAATCTGTAGAAACCGCAGTCTGTGACCATAGTTAAAAATGAATAGGAGTCTTACATGTACTCGTTACTTGAAATGACTATGCAAATTCTAAATATTTCACTGTATATGAGGCATACATGTGCGTGCATTGGTTTTGTAAGGGTGACGTGATATAGTCTTTCAAAACACCTTACATCTTATAGTGTTTCCATAGCAATTATCAGCACCAATGTAGCTGAAGAGCAAGTGACTCCGACAGATCTGATACACGTCAGATGAAATGACTACTTTACTAGGCCTCTGCGCTTGGTGTGGCAATGCAATAACGAGAATAGTCCGGGGGGTGTCTCTACCTTAAATAGGTATGGTACGTTGTGCCTCCGCGGGCAAAAAAAATGGTACCCATCCATATACCAGCTATGAGCAAAAAAATTGACCAATTTCTACACCACTTGAAAACAATTATACATTAATGAGCACAATAACCATTGATTCATTTCAGACTTTTAATGTTACAATTTGATTCTAGTAACCTTAGATAATTTCAATCATGCTACCAAATATTAACTGGCAAATTTAACATCCATACCAAAGAATCTAAAAATAAGGGGTGATGTCTATATCAAAAGAGGAAAATAAAGGGCCATGTCTTGTCCAAGCGAGTGAAAAAGGTAACCCATTTTGGAGGCACATCTGTACTAACCCCGACAATGCAAGACCCCCACCCCCCGGGGAGAACACGTCCTACCTCCTTAGCGTCCGGCGGGCAGACTCGCCAATACCTTCCAATTGACCATGACCGCTTTTAACTAAAGCACACGCTAAGTACACGCTAAGTACTCCGCCGCCTTTATCCAGGACGGCCAGACACAGTATTTGTTCATCGTTGCCATAAATCCAAAATGCCACAGCCTTGACCAGAAATACAAACAGAGCAGGTGCATTAACACGATGTTTACAGCACCGACTGGTAAGTTTCACTGACGGATCACTGCTGCGGTTATCACAATATCCTTCCGCGTTTGATTCACGGAGAATCTCATTGCAGAAAACGTTTTTACTGTGACCGCCACCGCTGCCGCGTCACCCTCAAGTAAAAACCACGTCCACAACTTCAGTGTCGTCCACTGTGTTTGTCCAGAACGGTGCCGTTCTCGTCAATGAGCATCCAACTACGTGTCGTTACACTGCTCATAGGCTGCTATGCACTCGGTGAACTGGCCACGCTATTCGGCATCGCCATACACTCTACCACAGATGAGAGTGATGAGAGCTAGCAGCAATGTAGAGTTACGTTCAGTCATTCTTTCTGTGTACTGAGAATGAGCTTACGGTTTTGATACCCATACCATTGTGTGCAATAAACAAGAAAAGGTCATGACAGTTTGTCCTGAAGTCATTCAGTCAACAACACATACCACACACTTTGGGTGTGACACCCTACATGATTCTCGACGATCGAAACTAACATTCTACGCATCCATCAACGACGCACTGTGTCGGTGGCGGCGGCGTGGGAACTTTCCGCCCCAAGTTCTCACAGCTGTTAGAAACGCCACATTCTCCTGCTGCCCAAGTTACTACAACGCTGACTGTGACGAATACACTTTTTTCTAATCGCAGTTCCTGTCTAAAACCAGCAGGTGGCTACAAACAATTGCATTCTGGAGAAAAATAGGCAAACAGTATCAGTCTTTATCATTTTTTCTGCCACGCCGAAGCATTACAGAGCTTTGGTTGATCGAGACTGCACCACGTGCGAGTAAAATTTGTAGTAACTATTTTGAGACACCTTCGTACATCGTTGATCAGCACCACCTGGGGTACTACGATCGTACATAAATATTTCATTGAGACAGCGATAAGAAAACTGGTGTATGATTACCACATGTGCGTTTGTTTGTGTTGCGATTTCAAAAGCCTTTTTTTCCTCACGTGTTTTTTTAAAGTAATGCATGCCTTTTTAAGTGACCGAACGACCTTTTCAGTGTGAATTTTAGAAAGATTATTGGTGAAGCATGGACAATGAGAAGTACTTAGTAATATTTTCTGTAAATTAATCTCCCGTGAATATACTATTCCGATTTTATTATATCTCGTGTATAGCTTATAACAAAGGGTTCTACTGCATTCGTAATTCTATTAATAAATATAAATGCGGCTAAAACCTCATATCCCCAGCCCACAAATGTCTCCATGATTTGCGATACGGTATAAAAGTCCCGCTGCACAAAACGTACAAACGACATGTTCTTTTAATGTTCTTTTAATGAGACCCCATCTTATGCCTCCCGCACAAGTGGCTTACATTAAATCCCGTGAAAATACGGCGTCGACACTGTTGACTACAGGCTGTTTCAAATGTATCATATGTGCATATTATGTATTGCATGTGCGCTTGATGATACTACTATTGAAACACTCTATAGAATCTACGGAAACACTCAAGGCCCATACCCTTGGGGTCGGTTTCACCAAGCCATTCGCAATCGCTAAGTACTGCATTTTCATCGCCAACGCTAATGTGCTAAAAATTGGGTTTCACCCCCAATAAGTAGTATAAAAACCAACAATTAGACCATTTGTGTCGTCTAAAATTAAACAAATTGCAAATGATTTTAGAAGCATCAAATGCCCCAAATAATAAGTCCGCTTTATTCTGAACATTAGTGACAAGAGTGTCTATGACTTTCCAACTCAGCTAATATGCTTTTATCAAAATGTTCTGCTTCTAATCTGGCAGCACGGATATCAAAGTCATCTGACACATTACAAATATAAGAGCTGGTCGCACTGGCTTAAAGTTACGTACACGCATGAATCACACGTAAATTTACAGCCTTACGTGATGCATCAGTGGGCCATCCATGCTCTGCGGCTTTTGTCAGTGTTTCTCAAGTGAATCTTGCGTCGCTGTGCAGGGATGTGCGCCAAATCGGTACTGTGCGTGATTCAAAACTAGGAATCACCTCAACCCGCAAGACCCATAGAGTATTTCCACTGTTGTACATAATTCATTGGTGCTTAACGTGATACTTGCGCAGACCGTGCGAAGGTGTAGTGGACTGTTAGTGATCGTACGAGGGGTTGTATTTAGCATATTTTTAATGATACACCCATACAAAAATAAATAACTTTCTTGTAAATGTGGGTTGTTAGTAGTTTGTCAGTGGTTTATCAGCGATCTTTCTGCAGTTTATGCGTGAATCAAAAGTGATATTTCATCACGTAAACAGTCAAAACTCTCAGCGCACATGCACGCACAGTCAGATTTTCATGCGTTTTTCATGCGTGTGCGTGAATTTAAGCCGGTGTGACCAGATCTGTTACATGCATCGTTTGAATCATAAGGAAAAGAAGTCGTTTGAACACTATTACTAGACTTAAGTTTATAAGAAGAATCAGCCTCCATCAATTATCAGCCGTGATACTATATTCTTAAATACACCTTGTCTTGCAATCGCAAAAACGCATGCAAGTATACCGTTTGTTACTGATTTGGTGAAACTCACACAAATACGTCTCGCAAACTCTTCGGCTGTCGCTAAAAGTGCTTGCTATAGCTAATATGTGGTGAAACCGACGACCCCGGGCATGAATTAAACCCAGCAGCGCTCTCACCATCAACACAACATAACCAAAAGATAAAGGCTACAATTTGCCACAGACGCGTGCCACTTCCCCACACATGGTGATAGGAGCCGGCAGCGGCTTGTACACAGATTATCAGCTCTGTGGTCGCCCAGGTCGCTACATGTTTACATAGAAAACTTCCTGTTCCCCAGGTTTTCACTTTGACGTCCTCACACTCTTTAGTAAACTGCTTCCCAAATTTTCACAGCCTTGACAAGAAACATAAACACAGCCCGTGCATCGACATAATGAGCCAGAATGCATCTACATGTATATCACAAAAATACACTACATTCTACTACACTGAGTAGGTTTGGGCTGGTTTATGAAATCACAGACAAAATGTTAACTCAGACGTCTGCTTGAGAGGTGAAAGGTTTTCCCCCGTGTTGTGGCTGTCGTCATTTCCACCATTCAATAACACTTTCAAAAGTTTCAAAAGTTCGAATGATTAAGCCAAACCCAATTTTTAGCTTTATTTTCTTTAAATATTTTTGTCTTCTGACAAGACGTCTTCAGAAGAACATTTGATTTTTGACAAATAAGCAGACTCGTGCAAATATCAAGTAATGCCAGCAGTTAACTTATTATTGCCGAAAAAGCAACAGGTGCTGTGGAATTTTAGATAAAGGATATACAGTAGAACCTCCAATTAAGACCACCTCTCTATTAAGACCACCTCTATAATAAGACCACTTTTCACGGTCCCAAACCTTTATAAAACTACTAAAACGAACCTCTGTACAGAGACCACCTCTCTATTGAGACCACCTAGCACTGGTCCCAAAGGTGGTCCTAATAGAGAGGTTCTGCTGTACTTTTCTTTAGAGTTCCTCCATCCTCACACCCACGCAAGCTTATCAAGAGCAAAGAAAAACCTTTGCAATTTGTTTGATTTTAGACGACACAGATGGTCTCATTGTTGGTTTTTATACTTCCTATTCTGTGTGTTTGGAGACAATTAATTTCAGGTAATTTTTATTGATAACTATTCCGACGTTTCGACACGTAAGTGTCCTCTTCCGGGAATATGTAACAGTTTATGAAAAAAGTAATGATCAAGAAATAGCCTAAAAACAACATTGTTCATCGTGACGTCCTACCTCCTTAGCGTCCGGTTGGCAGACTCGCCGATTCCTTCCATAGGCAGATCCATGGGGTGGGGGGGTGGCGCGTGCCCCCTTTTCCCCATCCCCACCAAAATACTTGTATGAAAGTAATGATTTCACATGGTTTTCATGAAATCCCTTTAGTGCGCCCCCTTTCCTTAAGTGCCCCCCCCCTTATTTTCCAAAAAAAAAATCTTTCTGGCCTCCATAAATATCATTTCTATTAACAGCCATGTTACTACAAGCTAGTGAGATGTCCGAGTTTTCCAGCTGCCTGTGACTACAGAGGCTAATTCAAAGGCTTGCTATTGACATTATATTAAATAAAGCACACTCACTACTCCACAACGGCCAGACACAGTATTTGTTCATTGTCGCCATAAATCCAAAATGCCACAGGCTTGAAAAGAAATATGAACAGAACACGCGCATCAATACAAATAAGCCTGATGTTTACCGCACCGACTGGAAAGTTTTCGCTGACACATCACTGTCGGCGGCGGCGGCGTGGGAACTTTCCGCCCTAAGTTCTCACGGCCGTTAGAAACGCCACATTCTCCTGTTATCCAAGTCACTACATCTTGCCACAAGGTATCTCAATCATTTAGTTTACACTATGATAGATATATGAACCCTGAACTAGGGAAGATGAAGTCACTACAGCCCTGACATTGACGAATGGGTAACACAACCAGGCAGACATTTGTGGTTTGGGGATATGAGATTTTAACGGCATTTATATTCATTAATAGATGAATGCAGTACAACCCTTTTTAAAGGCGATACACGAGATAAAATAAAATCGCAATAGTATATTCACGGGAGATTAATTACATAAGATATCGCTTCTTATTGTCCATGCTTCATCAATAATCTTTCTCACTTAAAAGGCATTCAGTAATATAAAAATCATTGAACAAAATTGTAGTAAATATTGTCATTAAAGCTTCCCTCCTCAAATATACACAAGCGTCTGCAAAAAAAGGACCATATAAAATAATTGGCCTCATAAGAGATTTATTCAGTCAAAAACGCAACAGGAGACGAGGCAGCAACACATTCAGTCAGTGAACACACTTTGGTGTGACAGTCTGCACGAGTCTCGACTAACATTCTACTCGTCCATCAACGACGCACTTTCTGCTTCCCAAACTAGCACAGCCTTGACAAGAAATATAAACACTTCGACATGATGAGCCACAATGCATATAAATCACAAAATGACACTACATTCTAGTAGGTTTGGGCTGGTTTATGAAATCACAGACAAAAGATGAACTCAGAACTTAAGAGGTGAAAGGTTTTCCCCGTGTTGTGGCTGTCGTCTTTCCCACCATTTAATGAAATGTTCAAAAGTTTCAAAAGTTAAAATGATTAAGCCAAACCGAGTTTTTATCTTTATTTTTTTTAAATATCTCTAATATTTTTGTCTTCTGACAAGACGTCTTCAGGAGAACATTTGTTTTTACAAATAAGCAGACTCGTGCAAATATCAAGTAATGCCAGCAGTTAACTTATAATTGCCGAAAAAAGCAACAGGCGCTGTGGAAGTTTAGATAAATGATATGCTATTCTTTCGAGTTTCTCCATCCGCACACCCACGCAAGCAAATCAAGAACAAAGAAAAACCTAACTGCGACAAAAAAACGGTCCTCTACAAAATCGCATCACCGGCGCATCGGTCGAACCTGATCGGTCGAGTTCTGTGACCTTTAAGCATATTAACCGGTCGACGTGGTGTCTGATGTCTGGTGTCTGCATTTTGGCTCATCTATCAGCAGAGAACAAAGCAGTCTTGATTTAAACGATTTGTCTGTACCAATCTTAAAGCAGTTTGATTTTTGGACAAGAGGGTTGTCTTTACCATTATCTTTTAACATCATCACAGCTCAAAACATTTTTAAGTTTAAAAACTTTAGCCAACCATTTAGATAAGGTAGGGTCCTAGGATATTTAGTGTGATTAAAAAACACATCCAAGCATACTTGAACAGTCGTTATGACCTTGAATCAATCTACAATGTATATGTCATGTGCACTCTTTTTAGAATTGAACTGTGGAGTATTTCAATAAAACCAGCTATTACGATGGTTCAGAGTCAATCTCAACATATCAGCACACCATTATCCCATTATGATAGCCATACGATAACAGCAGCTCTAGGAATGTCTCCTAACCACAAACTCGTGCCCGGTGAAACGGTAGCAATTACATGCAACCGGCGAGTGTCTTATCATGTCCGATTTATATTTTTCAAAGTCAAAAGAGCACAGGATGTGACTCTATTATTCCCATTACACCGGCAACAATATGAAGAAAAAAAACAATTAATTGTTAATAGAGAAAGACAAAAGCTGAGACAGGAAATAGCATGGAGCAAACCATATGGTTCCACGTTTTTGCCGCCTACGCCAGGACCAAGAGGCCGAAACAATGTCATTTAATGATATTTGCAATTTACTTTTGCACATGTTTTTAATACATGCAGCTATACCAAAGAACACAACTAGAGAATTAACCATTTTTAAGTGGGTTCACTATATATCAAATGAATTAAATAAAGCATCCGTATTTTCAATGAATGCTGCCGTACGTTTAGCATCTGGATATATTTCTGCCCCGCTGTGACAAAATGCTCATTCCCACAGACACTGAGTGGCTTAAAACGTGAGTGGCTCACCCTAACAGGACTAAATGCGAGCGAATTCTCGTCTGTTTAGGCGCTATCCCGCATGGGCTTTGAAGATTCTGCCTCAAAGAATCCTCATAGATGTTTCCATAAAACATCATCCCCACCAATCGTAGACCCATGCCTAACATTCCACTAATAATGCTAAACTTATAATACCTCAATTTTCCACATATCTACTAGGCAAAATATCACTCACCTATTTTCATTTTTACATATCCGTTGTCTGTTTATCATCGGTCTACGGGAATTTCTATCCAACTGCACATATATTCCGTGTCGCAATAACTTATTTTCACTAAGTAATAAGTCCAAATAAACGAGGATGTTGTCCTGCTCACTTTAGCACGTTTGTTTGCCTTGCTGCTGTCGCTGCTAAATGAATCGAGGCTTATGTCAGCCGACTTTTTGATGCATCAGAACGTTCGCCCGCGCCGCGCTGCCACTGCCGCCGACTCCGCCGCCAATAGCCATCCTTTCAAACAAGCCAATAGCCAATAGCGGCAGAAGTACTAAAGGGGCGTTTTGAGCCGGGATGCCGCTGTGCTCGCACCGTGCCCGTCTACATTGTTGCTGTGGAAGTTTAGATAAAGCGATATATTCTTTCGAGTTTCTCCATCCGCACACCCACGCAAGTAAATCAAGAATAAAGAAAACCCAACTGCGACAAAAAAGTTCCTTCCACAAAATCGCATCACCGGCGCATCGGTCGAACCCGATCGGCCGAGCGCGTGAATCTTTGGGTTATTATTAACCTGTCGACTCTGTGGTGTCTGATGTGTCTGGTGTCTGCATTTTGTCTATTCATCGTTACGTGAACAAGCAGTCTTGATTTAAACGATTTGTCTGTACCAATCTCAAGTCATCACAGCTCAAAACTACATTGGTAGAAAACTGCCAACTTTTTGGACAAGGTAGGGTGCTAGGGTCTTTAGAGTGATTAATACTTTTAGACATCTTAGAACCAATTAATGTACATTTTATTCTTAACATTGTATTTTTAATGTTTAGTCATTGTTTTAGGCTATTTCTTGATCATTACTTTTGTTATGAATTATTACATATTCCTTCTGAAGATATGATATTTATTTTTCTCAAAATTTCGCGAGTCATTTTGACATTAATTCCATAACTTCAATGATATACCATAAGTTTTGCATCCTTTATAGGCAACCTGAAGAAGCACTGCTTAATGATTAACCAATCACTTGTTAGCACCAATTAAGTTCTAATGCAATAAAGAATTGTCAAGTAGAGGCAAGTATATGTAAATGCAGGGCAATTAATCAGCCAGTATTTGTTTGCAGAGTACATAAACTAGTGAATCATTTTGGCATGAGGAGAAATTTTCCCAGGTTTGCCCCTATTGTTAAAGTTGTTTGTTTTAATGACAAGGGTTAACTTTTACATGGGAAAGTGTCAGGTTAATTATAACTCCAGTTATTGAATGATTGACCTGATTTTTGTTTGTTGAGGTGGTATTTAATAACAAGGGTTTTACATGCCAAGAGGAGAAAGTTATTATGCCTATTGTTAAAGCTGTTTGTTGCAATGACAGGGGGTAACTTTTACATGGGAAAGTGTCAGGTTAACTCTGGTTATTGAATGATTGACCCTAGTGTTTGTTTGTTGAGGTGGTAATTACTATATCAGTATTGTTCATGAAATTGTTTCCTTTGAAATGACAGCAGACTTTTGCTGAATTGTAAACTTACCAAGATTTTGAGGATTACATAGTATATTTCTGATTTCATGAATCATTTTGATATAAATATCAATACTATCATTTATCTTTCTGATATGAAGTGTTATTTTGCAATTTAGATGGGGGCTCACACTTTTTCATTGTGCTCACACATTCTGTGCTTTTTACATATGAAGTGAAATCTAGTGACCTCTTCAAGTCAACAGCGAGTTTACATCATGCATAAAAACACGGACTGTGTGAGCACACAAAAAAGTGTGAGTCCTCTTCTATAGTATATGTATTTTTATTAATCTCAAATAATGAGTTTTCTGATAAAAGTATGTTTTACAATAGATATTTTTCAAATACTTAATCATACACTCAAACAGGTCGAAATTGACAGAATGCAAGTGGAATAAATGTCATAAATATCGATAAATATCATAAATATCGATAAATATCATAAATATCGACATTTATTGATATTTATTATAAATGTCATGACATATACCAACCCAGCGAGTGTCTTATCATGTCCGATTTATATTTTCTAAAGTCAAAGAGCGCTGAGAGTGTACTCTATTATTCCCATTACACTGGCAACAATGAGAAGAAAGAAACAATTAATTGTTAGCAGGGAGGAAACAAAAAGCTGAGACAGGAAATTGCATGGAGCAAACCATGGTTCCACGTTTTTGTTGCCTACGCCAGGACCAAGAGGTCGAAACAATAATGCCATTTAATAATATTTGTAATTTACTTTTGAACATGTTTTTTAAACATGCAGCTATAAATAAAGAAAACAAATAGATAATTAACAATTTTTAAAGTTTGTTCACGGTATGAATGAATTAAATAAAGCATCCGTATTTCAATGAATGATGCCGTATGTTTAACATCTGATATATTTCTGCCCTGCTGTGACAAAATGCTCATTCCGGCTCAAAACGAGTGGCTCAAACTTGAGCACTAAATCCGAACAGGACTAAAATGCGAAGGCGCTATCCCGTATGTTTGAAGAATCCTCCTCATGGGTTTTGAAGAATTTCTGATATATCTAAAGAGTCCTTGAAATTGTTTCATTCCATTCCACTCAATAATGATGAACTGATAACACCTTAATAGTTTCCACATATCTACTAGGCAAAATATCACTCACCTATTTTCATTTTTTTGTATATATCCGTTGTCTGTTTATCGTCTGTCTACTGGAATTTCTTTCACAATGCACATATTCCGTGTTGCAATAACGTTTTTCACAAAATAACAGTCCAAATAAAACAAGGATGTTGTCCCTTAGACCCGGCTCACGACAACACCTGTGTTTGCCTTGCTGCTTACACTGCTAAATGAATCGTGGCTTATGTCAGCCGACTTTTTGATGCATCACTGAACGTTCGCCCGCGCAAACCACTGCAGAAAAATGAAGTAACTTTCAAACTGCCAAGCCAATAAGCCAATAGCCAATAGCGGCAGAAGTACTAAAGGGGGCGTTTTCTTTGCGGGTTGCCGCTGTGCTCGCACCGTGCCCGTCTACATTGTTGCCATGGTTTGCATCATGCGGCGGGCCTTCATTCAGATAAAAACTAGACCGCCAATTGTGGTGTTGATGCAAAGTTTGGTCTTGATTTAGAGGTGGTCTTAACATAGAACATAGAAGAGGTTCGGAAGCCTGTTAGAAGGCGTGTCCCGTGTAGAGGAGAGCCACCCCTCTGCACGGAAAAGAACTCACCTAGTTAGAAAACAATAGCTGGTGTGATCCCTCCAAACACCCCTGGCTCAGTTGGTTATCTAACCTGGCAAACAAACAAGGACCACATTGGAAATAAGCATTACATATATATGTACGCTTTCATGTGCTATCCTAGGAGCATTAGTGCCTGAAGAATATCAATCAATCAATCAATCAACATATAGAGGTGGTCTTTGTATAGGTGGAGGGTCTGCTGTATTTTGACTTGCACTATACGTGTCTAACTATTGAGCTAAGGAGGTACAGCGCATCAATCAATCTTCTGATGGATGCTGCGTTGAGAATCTGGTTTAAGCTGGTCAGCAATTGAAACAAAAAGACTTAAAAGTTCAAATACAGGTCATGTAGTCAACTGGCTCACGATCTTTTTTGCCAACAGTTTTACTCACTGCAATTCTCTTTGTGCGAAAGCGCCAAAAGGATTTATAACATTTTTGTTTAATGGAGAGAGAGAAAGTTTGAAAATGGATGATAATAAGCTTACAAAACAAAAACCTGTACACCTCCAGTTGACAGACAGCAGGTGTGGAGGTATTTCAATAATCCCGGTGTTGCTATTGTTCAGGGTCAATCCTACACAATCAATCACCATCATGAGACGATAAAAAAGCCTACTTAGCGCCAAGCGGCGCCACTTACATCGCCAGGAGTCTGAACCATCATCGGGCAGTTGGTTGTTTATGACCCCGTAAAAATCCATACAGCCTGGTGTTTTGCTCATCGGATGCATTTTTGGAAACTGAGCAGCATGCATATTTTAAACGGACGTACAATAATTAAGTGATAAGGATAATTTATTAGCCAAAAGGCAGTTTTGTGAACATGTCAAAACAGATAACACAACAGTACCAAAAATAATGTAATTATAATGGTTACCAAATAGGACAATACATGTATGGAAGTGGACGTGGTGTTACTGCAAAGGTTGGTCGTGATTTACAGGTGGTCTTAACATAGAACATATAGAGGCAGTCTTTGTATAGGTGGAGGTTCTGCTGAATTGTGACTTGCATTGTACTCAATACGTGTCTGACTATTGAGTTAAGGAGATACAGCGCATCAATCAATCTTCTGCTGGATGCTGGATTGAGAATCCGGTTTAATCTGGTCAGCAATTGAAAAAAACAAGGACTTTTACAAGTTCAAATACAGGTCATGTAGTCAACTGGTTCACGATCTGTTTGCCAATATTTTTACTCGCAATTTTCTTTGTGCGAAAGCGCCAAAGTGATTTATAACATTTTGTTAATGAACGATAATAAGCTTGTCAAACAACTGTAACCGCCCGGCTATTTGGTGTGGCGGGTTCAGCGTGGGTGTAGACTTACAGAAGAACTACAAACGGAATTTAAGAGCTTTATTATAGATGCGCTTTTAAATTCAGTTTTTAGTAAAACTAAGCATTCTGCTACACAAACCTGTACACTACCAGTTGACACACAACAGGTGTGGAGGCATTTCAATAAACCCAAGTGTTGCTTTTGTTCAGGGTCAATCACAGTATCAACACACCATCAGCAGACGATAAAAGCCTACTTAGCGCCAAGAGGCGCCACTTACACTGCTAGGATGCTCCCTCACACGCGGCGCATCAAAGGGTCGAGGTAACATGGGGAGGACGTGGTCTCTGTCCTACAAAAACTTCCACTTTGCCTGATTACAATTTTCAAGATTGTTCCACTATATGACTTGTTACTGTAGGACAGATGGAATTGTGTTTCACATATTTCATGTGATTGCTATGAATGTTTCCCCTAATTTGGAGGGGAGTGTATGTGTGTGTGTGTGGGGGGGGGCTTATCCTAGCCTGACTTCATCAGATTGAAAGCACCAATAGCAATGGTCAACTAACGGCGATATAGTGACCAAAGAGGGTAGCTGAGAGTAGATTGTATCCACGCAGTAAACGCAAGAGTGGAACATCAAATAGATATGTGACCTCTGTAAAGAGATCCCCTCTAAAATCAGACCCATTTCAAGGTTCTAAACTTCACAGTACTAGACTGTCGCCAACCCTGACTGTTCTAATGCAGGTGGCCTTGATAGAGAAGTTGTACTGTACATTGCACACGCGGACCTCATCCACCACTGGTATTCTTCACGGCTCCCATCCAACGGTGATAAACAGATGAATTGAGCCGTAAAATATTGTGAAAACTAAATATCTACTCCACAAAACCAAAAACCACAAGCCACAAAACTGTTAACATTTCGTCAAGTGTGATGCGATATAAGCTATTAATCAGTTTGATATGTTTTCTTTAGAATGCCTATTATCATCATTTGAATTAGATGTTTAGATAAAGTTACTTACCACAACATAAACGGCTAACGATAGAGTCCATACACATGAGCCCGTTGTGCAAAGGCTTAATTTTGTAAGAAGATAATATAGCAGAAATTTCCTGTAAAGAAAGTTTTAGACCTGATATAGTTCATCGCTTGCACAGCAAAACCCTACGTGCTAGTTGAATTCTACCCACCAAATCCCTCAATCATTCAGTAAATAACATCCATCACACACTGACCACATACTGGACTGGTTGTGTTGCTGCTGCTGTTTGTTTCTTCTCTTTTCCTGTATCTCTCTATCAGCATGGATGACTCCAGACAAGCTACAGCGTCTGGACAGCATCACTTACTCCAGGCCAGAAGGAAGAGAATTCACCTGTCCACCTTTTGACACGTCGCGTGGCAGTTTTACGTCATAGCCATGAAGGCAACGTCAATTGAGTATGAGAGGAATGAACTAGTGCCCAGAGTGAGTAGAGTGATTATGTTGACAAATTTGCTATGTTTTTTGGAACATTTCTTTCCCATCTGACAGTTGAATATCAAAAGAAAAATATGAACTTTTTCACACCTAACCAAAGATCCAATGAGTTAATGCACAAAACACTTTTAAATGCTAGATTGCAGCATGGTACTGAATTCTCTGGTGGGTTTTTACAAACAATTCTATTCAAATCATTCATTTTTGATCTGTTCTGGTCTACAAACATGCAATTTTAGCAATGTAACAAAAAATCCCACTTACAGGTTCGATCATGTCATCTAGTGTACTGATTTTCTATCTTCTTGCACAACATTTTTTACTCACAATTCTCTATAATATTCGAAAGCGCAAAAGCAATTTGTATACATTTGTTTAATGAATGATACTAATATCAGTTAAGTAAATAGAGTTAAGCAGCAGCAGTTCTTATGATTAATGTTGCCTTCTGGTCATTACTAGGAATCAAAAGTTTTTATCAACACCTATTCCAAACCATTTTATCATTCTAATCAATGTTTATGTTAAAAATCTGTTAGTCATTATATCTGAGTAGGGTGCTTAAGCACCGAAAACGTTAATAAAACATTTTTACAACTTTCCATTACTATTCATACAACAGCGACCAGAAGACACTATTAATCATGAATGATAAAAAGCTTGCAAAACACATCTAAATACCATCAGACAACAAGTGTGGAGTATTTCAATAAAACCAGCTATCACGATTGTTGAGAGTCAATAAGCAGCAACATTTGATCCCATTATGATAGTGAGACGATAACAGCCCTCTAGGAATGTCCCCTAACCACAAAACTGTGCCAGGTGAAACGGTGGCAATAACATGTAGACGGCAAAAGTCCCTTTTTTTATAGGATGCTTTGGAATACTATCTGCTCTCTATCACACTTTGCCTAATTTATATTTTACAGCGTTAATTAAGAGGAGCACAGGGTGTGGCTCTGTTATGCGCATTACACCGGCAACAATATGAAAAAGGCAATTAATTGTTAATAGGGAAAAACAGAAGGTGATAGATGAAATGGCATGATTCCGTACTTTTTTGCCCGCCTACGCCCGATGGACCAAGAGGCCGAAACAATGTAATTTAATAATATATGCAATTTACTTTTGAACATGCTTTTTTATGCATGCAGTTATAACAAAGAACACAGAGAGAATTAACAATTTTCAAGTTTGTTCACTCTATGACTTGTTTCTGTAGGACACATGAAATTGTTTTTCACATGTGCATTTTTTTCATATAGGTCTGCTATGATTGCTTTCTCTTCCAATGCCTGTGTCCTCTCACGTCTGCTCCACACACGATTCTGGACTGTTTACATAACAGGCTACTTTTAGCAGTGACGAAGCTGACTTCAAAACGAGATAATTCTTGCAGTTTTACCAAGTAAGATGTTTGATTCTATCCCATTTTTATGCATACCTGTAATAGCAAAAACGTCTGTACAAAACCATGGCCCCCACCTCCACGAGGTGGTCTCACTCCATTTTTGAGACCATTTAAGAAGTTTTAGTTTATTAAACGTATAATATAGAATATGTTTTTCCAATGCTATGGTTTGTGCATTCTAATTGGGGGTTAATTATATTAATAAAGTTACCAAAATGAAAACGCATGAATCATTATAAAGATAAAAAGTGGTTATTCAGACTATTCAATAAACACCACCTAATCCATTCCAAAAACAATTAGTAAACATGCCATTTTACCAACATAGCACTGGGTTTTACCAAATTTCATGACTGTCCCAAATAAATTTGCTGGGACCACCTTTTGGGACCAGTCGGGTGGTTTGGTAAATGTAAGTATTTTGGGGGACTATTTTGGACCAATTCTCAATTAGAGGTTCTTGTCTGTGGTATTGGGCAATGGGCAATGGGATAGAACAAACGTCGAAAATGAGCGTAAAATACATCGTGTAATCTTTATGCATCAGGCCTGTGTTATGTGATTGTTGTGGTTATGTAACGGAGAAATAATGGCATGTCCAGGTTTTTAGGGTAGGGGGGCGCACTTCAGAGATTTCATGGGTTTCGTACGCGCGATCGATGTGTAAAGTAACCTATGAGAATGAAGTATTGTGGTGTGAAGGCGCCCATGGATCTGCCTATGCATATTTTTCTAATCGTAGTTCCTGTCTAAAACCAGCAGGTGGCTACAAACAATTGCATAGACAAACAGTATCAGTCTTTATCATTTCTTTCTGTGTAGAATAAGATAGCTTTACTTGATTGAGACTGCACCAGGCATGCACGCGTGGGTAAAAATTGTAGTAACTATTTTGAGACACCACTACGATCGTACATAAATATTTCATTGAGACAGCGATTAGAAAACTGGTGTATGCGAACCCATATGGCACCTAAACACCTGCTGATCACCCACAGACTCCTTCCCTGCTGAGCAGGCGACAAAACGCGTGATGCGCGGGGCCATATCATCCCGACACGCGACCTGCCAGCGGGGGATCATGAGCAGCCAATAGAAATAACACTGCACCGAACCACGAGATGGGGAAACGCGAGAAATGGGAAACTGCTATAATCAGACAATATAAGCGTTTGTGGACAGTGTTTATTATCCACTTTTTGGAGATAATATTTACTGTCTGTTTAATTTCGTTTTGTGAAAACTATACTGCCATTATACTCAAAATCATGTTTCGTATTTTACGATGGTTTGATAGATTTTTTAGGACCTAAAATAGTCAATATCTTTTTTTTATTGGAAGGTATCCGTACATCAAATTTATACTTTTTCAAATGTTTTTTCTAAGATTATTCCATATGATACAAAAATATTGGCCAAACATTTTGAGCAGTGCGGTGTTAATGGCAACAGTAAAATATTGTATTTAATTTGCCCGTAAATTGTCTGTTCACACATTTTCACACATGGTGCGTTTTTTCCATAAATCTCAAACGAGCGAGCGATATGTCTTAATTTTTTGATTGACGGTGCGTAGAACGTAAGTTTTACAATGGTGATGATTCAAATATTAAAAGAAAAATTGTCATCCCCAGTCCCACCTAACTGTAAACGTATCCAAAGTTTGGAGAGTAATGCCACATTGAGCCACCTTTGTTCAGCCTACTATAATTCGACATAGAGAGCTACATCTAGAAGAATGCAGCATGGACTTGACGGCAGTCAGGACACCACCTTTGGCTCTAATATTCGAAAATAGTTTTCAACGCAGTCTTGATTTAAACGATTTGTGTGTAGAACTCTAAATTCATGTGTAATTATTTGGCAGCTCAAAACTGCATTGATAGAAAGGTGCCAATCACAGAAAACATTGTACATGTATAAATGTCTAATGATATATACTAGTATATTTTTTCTACCTTATGCAATATGTAGTAGCCTCAGCCTCTAAATTGGTCAGCTATTGACCTTGCACGGATACCTTCATGTTACGTAAGATGTTTTAATAATTGTAATATGGTGTGAGATTTTAAAAAACACAGTCTTGGTCTAATAATCTTATAATGCGCCAAATAACACTCACCTATCTTCATTGTTTTAGATATCCATTGTCTGTTAATATCGTCGTGGTCTACGGGAATTTCCTTTACACTGCACATACATTCCGAGTTACAATAACTACGTTATTTCCCATAAGTAATAAATCCCAATAAGGATGCTCACGACCGCACCACAGATCAGTTAGTTTAACTAATCTGTGACCACACGATTCCATCGCCACGTGGCGTAACCACTGCTCTATTAGTCTACTGCGCTTTGATCATCACGTCCCCATTTGATCCGCTTTTCAAACGAGCCAATCACCGTAGCGTTGGGAGTGCTGCTGTTCTTGTTTTGTCTTGTTTTGTTTTTCTCTTTTGGTGTGGGAAGGGGGGGGGGTCGAGTCGAGTCAATCAGTTTTTACGTACACTGTGGCGCACCATCATTTTCAATACGGTATAACTTGCAGAAAGTCCCGCCGGGCGGTCATGATTCAGAGCTAGTTTCTATGCAGAGGTTCATTTTGGTCGATGTATATATACAGAGTGTTGAGAACGTGAAGTGGTCTTATTATAGAGGTGGTCTAAATAGAGAGACTGTGGTCTTAATTGGAGGTTTTTACTGTACTCGATACGTGGGTGAGTAGTGAGCAGCAATGAGTCGTCTGGTGGATGCTGAGTCTGGATCCGGTCAAGGACATTCAGAATTCCGAGAACCACGTGGTTTTTTTTTCAATCTGAGATGATAAGTGAGCGTTTTTTCGCACTCTAAAGAAAGCGAGCCGGGGCATGGTGACATGCTGTTGAAAATGGCACGTGCACCTGACGTAGTTGAAAGGTTCGACGATGAAGCAATGTGGCAGAAATAGAACTAACTGCAAGTATGAACATGGCTCTAAATGCACAGGGACGTTAGCCTAATGGTTTACACATTTCTTTTCTAATCGTAGTTCCTGTCCAAAATCATCAGGTGGCTACAAACAATTGCATTCTGGGAAAAAAATAGACAAACAGTATCCGTCTTTATCATTCCTTTCTGACACGCCGTAGCATCACGGAGAAAAATTGTAGTAACTATTTTGAGATATCCACTACGATCGTACATAAATATTTCATCGAGACAGCGATAAGAAAACTGGGCCCTGTTGCATAAAACTATCATCGCGTCGTTATCGCGCAAATCCACACGATTACAGTACCTTCTCTCGTCCGTCCTGTTGCATAAATAATTTTGCGAGATTGAGAGCGATTGTATTTCCTCGATCATTCGTGCACGATTTGGAATGAAAATTTGGTGCTTTTAAATCGTGACGATGGGTTTTTAGGCGTACTTGTGTTACTAAAACAGTATTCAACAAGTAAAACTGTTCGTATTTTGCACCGAATTTAACAGAACAACTTGATGAGCCGCGTAATATAAGGAAGAACATGGTATTTACAGATCGTACAAACCCACTTGATGCCTATAATGATGAGGAAATAATATCACAATATAGACTGCCAAGGTCATTGACAATGGATTTGCATTATGTAATTGGTGAGAGGCAGTCTAAAACAGTTTGCAAGTCAATAAAATGGGATGCATTAAAAAAAGCAGTGTACGTGTACATGTTCAACCGATGGGCATTTATTGCACACTACAAAAAGGGCACTCTTGATAAAAAAAAACAAAAAAAAAAAAAAAAACAAAAAAAAAACACGCCTTTTCCTATATGGTTGTCTACGTGCTGTCTCATTCGCTTCATACCAGCCGCACATTTTTTCCTTACTCACACAATCAACACAACATGACCAAACGATTAAAGTCATTTTAACAGCCAACTGATCCAGCTCCGATGTGACGTCATTCACGCCATGTCTAAAAATGGTGGTGGCCTTGGAACATGTCATGTCAAGTGATTAGATAGTAACAGTCCATTATTTCCTCAAATTTTTTTGTGGAAAAAGAGGTGCAAATTGATTTTGTAACACTTGCCATCAGCATAGGCGCTTGGGTGATGTCACCTTTTGAAAAATGTTGTAGTTATTTGATAGTATTTTTAAATTACTTTTCTGACATATATGTTAAGTGAG
>CM032660.1:3479741-3490230 GCA_019095985.1 Streblospio benedicti | reverse complement strand
TACTTGTGTTACTAAAACAGTATTCAACAAGTAAAACTGTTCGTATTTTGCACCGAATTTAACAGAACAACTTGGTGAGCCGCGTAATATAAGGAAGAACATGGTATTTACAGATCGTACAAACCCACTTGATGCCTATAATGATGAGGAAATCATATCACAATATAGACTGCCAAGGTCATTGACAATGGATTTGCATTATGTAATTGGTGAGAGGCAGTCTAAAACAGTTTGCAAGTCAATAAAATGGGATGCATTAAAAAAAGCAGTGTACGTGTACATGTTCAACCGATGGGCATTTATTGCACACTACAAAAAGGGCACTCTTGATAAAAAAAAAAAAAAAAAAAAAAAAAACAAAAAACCACGCCTTTTCCTATATGGTTGTCTACGTGCTGTCTCATTCGCTTCATACCAGCCGCACATTTTTTCCTTACTCACACAATCAACACAACATGACCAAACGATTAAAGTCATTTTAACAGCCAACTGATCCAGCTCCGATGTGACGTCATTCACGCCATGTCTAAAAATAGTGGTGGCCTTGGAACATGTCAGCCAAGTGATTAGATAGTAGCAGTCCACGTCTTTCCTCAAATTTAGGGGGAAAAGAGGTGCAAATTGGTTTGTATCACTTGCCATGCGCATAGGCGTTTGGGTGATGTCACCTTTTGAAAAAAAATGTTATTTGGTAGTATTTGAACTTATAATTACTTTCTGACATATATGTTAAGTGAGTTGTGGTATACCAGCTAATTGAAATCACTCGGCCATGTTTGCTTTATGCCCTAAATACATTTGTGAAATTATGTTTAAGAGTTATGGACATACATATTCAAATGTATTCACACAACGGCAGAGTTAACACAAAATGTCATCACGGAATTCATGTCACCGGCAGGGCATAACACAAAATGTCAAACGTATGGTTGAACGTTGAAAAACAACTAAACGAGGGGGGGCAAAGATGAAATAATTTTGACAATAGGGAGGGGCACAAATTTTGGCTACAATGGTAAAACGTATGGTTGTTTAACAATTTAAAGAAAGCCAATTATACAAAATTAAGCGTCATTGAAATATTTTTTGGTTATTCAATAGAAATGCACAAACTTTGAAGAAATTTTATGGTATCCACGGCAAAGTGGTTTATCCATCTAGCACAGATAAATAATAATACAAAATGCACGATTTTTGACTGTTTAGCTCTCTTACAAAAAGTACATAAATATCCATCAAATCATATGCGCAAGATCCGAAGCAGTAAATACTCTTTAAAGAATATCATCACTTTTATAGTTCTATAGTTATTATCACTGTATTACTATTGTATTGATATAATATGTATGTATGTTGGAGTAATTATGGGTTTAATTAAAAAACATATAAAATAATGTATATTTGTGTTGTAGGAAAACAATGATCATTAGTATTGGACATCGCCAAATGGCTTTTTGTCCACAATAGACTATGTTGATATTTCCCACACCACAAATATTTGCCGAAATGAGCCAGCATAATTATGAGCAAAACGTCTGAATGATGAAGACTTCATTCTCGTCATCCTGTTTTACCAGCACAGCAGAATAGCACAGGTGTGATCTGCGCTCATACCGGCAGTTTGGGTTACTGGTTGTTAAACTAAGTTCATTTTCGTAGCTTTATGAAAGGTTGGGACCATTAAAAGTGGTCTTATAAGAGAGGCGGTCTCAACAGAGAGGTCGTCGTAATTGGAGGTTTTTACTGTACTGGTATATAGTCCAAAATTCAAACTAGATTCGTTTTGTTTGGGGGAGTTTGGGTAAATGTTATTTCATATTGGTTTAATTTTCATATACTTGCCACTGGCAACAATGCATGGTAGTACAATCATCATTGTAAAATCGTGTTCTCTAAATTTACATTGTAGAAAATGTCAACGTTCTGAAGAAACCAAACGTCTGTCAAACCATCAACTAGTGATGGCTGCTTCAACAGCAATAATATACTAAAATATTAAATGTGATGCTATGTCTGTAGTTTAATGTCTCTAATGTGGTGATCAATTAAATTGTTAGTGTATTATTATTTGCAGATCAGAATATTCATACTTTTAATACACAATTTTGATTCTGTGCACAATAATGCACAATAATATGGTTGTTGATCATTTGTATTGAAAATGTGTGTATTGGAGTTGTTTTTTTAATTTGGAAAATTTGGAGGTAACATAAATATCATATACCATTGTTCAATTGCCTCATAGTGTTTTGACAATAATGCTATAATCATTCCCAACTTGTTTCAATAAAGCTGCAGTCTTGACATGTCCTGGGATTTCAGCATTAATCGCCTCCAAATTTCCAAGCTCTCATTTTAAGCTTCGGGCTGACTTTCAAACACAAAAGAAGCACACATTAAATCATGATAACGCAGACGACACTATAACAAGGCCACATTTGCATATTTGCGGCAGCGCCCGCCAAAATCAACCAATCAGAGATTATTATCATTAATTTGGGAACACCACAGACAAACGGTGAACTCAGACGATGGGTAGAGGTGAAAGGTTTCTGTTTTTTCATGTGTTTTGAAATTCGCACTCCTTTATTTTTTCCGGATGGGGTGCAAAGGGTGGGGTGGGCTTACTCTAGCCTGACGCTATCAGATTGGAATGCCCTGATTTGATTGATTGATTTTATTTTTTATAGCGACAATTATTTTACATTTTCAAATAGTGAAATACCCAGCCCTTCTGGACATATTTGCCACCTTAATATCAATACATAAATGTGACGCTAAACAAGTATGTACTGGTCAACTAACGTTAACGGCGATATAGTGACCAAAGAAGGTAGACCAAGATCATTGCACAACGCAACAACGATGACCACTAAATCACCAAAGTTCTAATGATCGCACTCTTATAGCCACTAATTTGCTTTACATCCTTGTATTTGCATCTTTATAGTTGGCGGATCCATGCTGCTTTTATTAAACTCATTTGTATTGGTTATCACTCCATTTCCTCTACTTTCACGAGCATAACTTTTGTGAATATTGGGGACAGTACCGATAAATATAGTAGGATTTGCAAAAAGCATACCCAAAATAATATAAAAATTCACCAAAGTATAACCATAAAATATACCAAACCCTAAATTCATCCATAACATACCACAGAAATACACAAAGTAAACAAACATTTTCACACATTTATAAAAAACATTACATCAGAGATGAAAAAATGAACATATCCTTTATGAACGTTTATTGCAATTTCACATCACACATCACAATCATACATGAAAGTACGCAATGATATGCAATATTTCGATGTCAGTCACTGAATTTCCTACGGTATAATCAAATGGTAGCTTTAACCACAGGTGCCTGGGAAATTATCGTGTTACTTGATGTTGCATTTGGCTGCAATTCATTGCTAACTAGTGCCTAAAAATGAAGGGGAAAAAAACTAAAATACAACGAAAGAATGCAGAATGCCATCACCATGTTCACCAATAGAGTTGCGTGGATTTCATCAATAGTGGAGTGTCATAATCTCTTTTAAAGTGACTTTGAACATAATTTTTGTAAACTAAACTTATTGTAAATTAATTCATATAGATTACAGGTTACCAAAATGTTCTTTTGGCTATGAAATAAAATGTTAATTATGTCCTATTCTGATGCTAACATGGTAGCTTGAGAACCGCACAGCAAAAGTTTATGAAATTTGCCCCAAGTGCTGTACTTTGGCCTACTTTTATACCGTAAAATTGGGTTGATTAGTGATATAATGTAAAGACGATTTGAATCAGACATTTTCAAGTGTAGAAATTGTTTAATATATTGTACATACAACTACTCATAAAAGAGTCAATCATTCGATCTTGTTGGTCTGTCAGAATCTTGTTTTCACTATAAGTTTTGTTTGCTTATTTGAACAATTATTGCAAGATAACAATAATATACCCATGCCATTACGTCTGAGTAAGTATGATAGATTCTGGAAACAAGGCAGTTATGATCTGTAAACAACTTGAAAGCTGCATTCGTTCTAATCTGTAGTTATTTCTTTTAAGCAAGCTTGTAGCTGTTTAGGATACGAGTACCTATATCATAACTGTTATTGCCTTCGCCTGTTTAGTCATCTCTCGTTTGTGATTTGTCGTTTGGATTTACGGATTCTTTACTTCTGTTACCAGTGATCGAGTTTAGCAAAACATTTTGTTTAATTAATGTACTTTAACAACGTCTTGTTTATGTCTAAGTCACTTGGAGATCTAGATCCGGGTTTTTGAAAAGGTGGAGGGAGGCGCATTTAAAAGAGATTTCATGTTTTTTTACGCGCAATCGATTAATGAAATAAAGTAGTTTTGGTGGGATAAGGGGGGGGGGGCAATATAGACCATGAAGACGATAGGTATGCTGAATATTTAGAAGATGCTAGAAAGGAGATTACGAGGGAGATACTATATCAGTAAATAGATCTGGAATGTAAACATAGAGACATTCAGGAAACTATGAACATGTGCTAATAAATGCATACTAGCGGTTATATTACTCTGCGTTTGTTGTACTTTTCATCTTTGATAAGATAATGTGTGATGCATATAGCCCATCATGGTGATGGTAGTCATGTTTTCATCTCCGTTACTAGCGTACAGTTTTTATTGCATGGAATGATAACACATTATTTGTGGCACATATAAAGTATTCTTAACAAACTTGTAAATGTCAAACCTTTACATTGTGTTGAAAATAGACTTAAATTATAGTAAAGAGCGTTAATTTGTGTACAAAGTAAAAACTGTAATAACTAAAATAATAACTTAACCATGCTGCAAAATAGACAAAACACATTTATGAATCTTTGAGAAGTAGTTTGATAGTTTCTGGATTTATTTCATAATGTATAAATACAAATATATTGTTTGTGACTCAGAAACTTATTTTAAATGCCTTTTGTTTCTTCACTATAACATGAGTGATTTTCTGAGAAAACAAATGTTTGTATTTCTGCATTCGTTGTTTAAAGTAAGTTTCTGAATCTGTCCAATAACAGTATAAACAACATGTTTAAAAAAATATACAAACAGTTTTTATACTTGGTTACAGTCACTTTTTGGATGAACTGCTATGCCACTGTAAAAAAACTTTAGCGCGTATAGTGGTTTGCAGTGGTTTAGTGGATGATTAAACTATTGGGTAGCGCGCAATGACCAGACAGACCCTGGACCGACTTTTGTGCAAACATACTGGAATATACGCGTACAGTAAGTAGAATATGCTACTATTCATGTTCATGTTATTGTCAGGTGTTATTTTTTACAGTAGAACCACACTATACAGAGTACAGTAGAACATCCGACTAAAATCACCTGAACTATAACCACCGCTAAAATGAAGACTCCACCCATTGTTTTGTTTATGTTATGACGTCAGATGTTTATGAACCTCCATGAAGGAAACCTATCTCCCTATTTGTGGTTTGTTGTAATGAGGTTCTACTGCTTATGTTATAATAGTTTCACTGATAGAAGTCAACAAAACAGGAGAGTACAGGTTTGAATACAGGTTTCCATTGCTTTTATTTATGTCATGATTACGTCAGGTGTCAATATGAACCTCTATAAGGAGACTATATCTCTATTTGTGGTTGTTGTAATAAGGTTCTACTGTAGTTTCCTCTTATATTAGTTTCACTGATGGAAGTCAGCAAAACAGGAGAATACAGGTTTCGGCTATTTTAAAGTGAACTTGCGCCTTTTGTAACCTTTCACTGACTCCTGCTCATGGTTTTGTGATGGTACTTAGAGATTGTCTGACTTCAGCTCTACACACAGCTACAGAAGACAGTAACAATGACAGATCCAGGTTTTTATGAAAGGTAACATGCTTCAATGGGCGAAAAAACTTTGGCATTTCATGGGATAACGCCCCATGGCCCCCTCGATGGTGGACGTGTAAAAACCCCTATGAATATGAAGTATTTTGGTGGGAAAGGGGAGGGAGGGGCGCGCCCCCTGAATCTGCCTATGTGTTTTAAAGATAAATCAAACAAACAAACTTTAGTCAAGACAGCTAAACACACGCCCCGCCGTGTGAATAATCACGGTAAATATGTGCAAATAGTCATCGCCATATTCAGACATTTCTCATCATGTGACAAGCGCACCAAAGTCGTCTGTGTTAAAGTCTAAATCAATAAAGCTACCGGTGCTCAGAGCAGGCCATATGACTCATATTTTGCATCCATTACAAGTATAACTGGGGATTCCCCACATCAATTATAGCTGACTATGATAAGCACTGTATGTTACTATGAATGGCGAGGTTTAGTACGCAACAAACAGATTGAACCTTTGGCACAGTGCCAGACCAACATTGGATAATCACAACCGTGTACATGTACATAATCCATAGAATAACGTTAATACATAAACACAGAAACCCATACGAGTGCTCTTTATATGGGTTTCCGATAATACATAGAATAACGTTATTACATGATCACAACCAGTCTCTAAACACAGTCCTTTTCATTGGATTTATTCCCACAAGCTGTTTCTGGTTGGTTAAGAGCCGTGTAAGACCTATACGTTCACCAGCAGATCCAGGTTTTCAGGAAGGGGGGCTGGGGCGCACACTGAAGGGATCATACGAGTTTTGTACGCGCTACTGATAGCGATATAGTAAAGAGATAAAGAAATAGTTTGTGTAAAAACCCGTAAGAAAATAAGTTGTTTTGGTGGAAGGGAGGGGTGGGGGCGCAGGGGTAACTGCCCATGACGCCCATCTACATCTTACTGCAGTCAAATCTTGGTGACACTGCATTAATACACTTCTCCCATGTAGACAACTTTCATTGTCTCATTGACTGAATTGTTACTACAACTACAAATAGGGACACCTCGTAAGATGGACACCGTTTCCTACTCCCACTGGTGTCCTTGATAAAAAGGTTCTGCTGTACTTTGAATTAGTATATTACAGTAGAGTCCATCTCTCTATTGAGACCACCTCTATAATAAGACCACTTTTCACGGTGTCAAACGTTCATAATGCTACCAGAATTAACCTCTGTATAGAGACCACCTCTCTATTGCGACCACATTACACTTGTCCTAAAGGTGGTCCTAATAGAGAGGTTCTATTGTATTTACCCCAACCTGCTTGACTGTAGATTTCTAGCGTCATTTTTATTAAACATAATATGCATTGTTTTATTTTCATTTCTATCCAAAAAGAAAGAAAGAAAATAAGAAACATTTTTCGTCTCTAAAGCGACCTTCTCAATTTCAATCAGATTTTTACAAGCTAAGCAAAGTTCAAAAATCCAAATCAATCTTGAAAAACTTACCTTCAATAGAAACCAGCAGTGGTCTAACCATGAAAACCGCCAAATTGCATAAATAATACATAACCCTCGGTTTTGTCTGGCAAGTGAGAGGGAAATACGTTTGGTTACGTGGTTGTTATCATTGCTAAGTGAGTCATGGGAAAACCCACGTGTTGCAAATCGGATCATTTTTAGACTAGATCCAATGTGGTTGCAAAGGTTTATCAGCAATCAATGTGACACACTTTATGACGTCAATCAACGTTTCACAATCAGGAAGTTGGCGCATTTTAAGTTTGTGACTTATATTTCGCAATAGCGTTATTTATTGGTTAACTCCAATCACATTATATAATAGCCAATTACGAATTAATTTTGCTAAAAAAATAAATTAATAAATCGCACTCACAGAAAGTCCTGGGTGAAGTAACACTTGTAGAATCATTCAGTTGTTGAAAATAATAATTAATCCACTCAGCATTAATTAATCCACTCAGCATTGTTATCTTGTACTATGACTTGGAGAGCAATGAATCTTATACAAATTGCTCTTCATTGCTTCTCACTAATATATCCTTTGACATTGATAATGATCGACTAAACATTTCGTCTGCCATTTTTTCACTTGTGTTTCACTTTATTCCACTTCATATAACCAAACCTAGCTGTAACCATTATTCGTTATAATAAACCGTCTATAACCAACTAACCATTAAACATTTTGTTGGTTATTACTAACTCCAATAACCAATTCTGCCCCGGTGTTAACTACTGTAACCAGTTTGGTTACTAACAACACATAAAAGCGCAATCTCCAAGGAGGCGAGGCCAGTGTATTTTGCCGAGCGTTGACAGGTTTTTTGTTGATCTTACATTCACATATATATGACACACACAAGTTAAAATAACTAACAAGCTGAACAAGTATACGTATGGTGGGGTCAAACATTCCTGATTCATTGAGGTTGTAGTCGCTGTCAATAAGCTCTTTTATTGTTCAGTCACTGAGCAAACATGGAGCAATGTTTACACTCAGGACAAATGCTTCAAATATCAATTTCTTGATCACTGTAATTTTCTGACAGACAATATATATTACTCTTAGTTTGCAGTAATTTTACAGATTTTGCATGCATGCATGACGGGAATAAACATTTCTATAGACAAATAATGAACTGCCTTAGTCTACTACAATGGTGATGTGGTGTTCCCGTTGAACCTGTTTTTTACGAAAGGAATGCGTGTGTTCAAACGCCTTAGCAAGCACTGCTCCGATGGGGTTTGAGGCTCATAGATATGTGGGTCAATCTACATTGTCGGTGTCACGGCTGCATACTTAGCACAGCCCTTACCAACCCATGCATCGACAACGGGGCTTCTGATTGGCTTGAGTTGATTGTAAAGTCATGAGAGCCAAACTGGGATCAGGACTATAAACCACCACATTTACATTTACATTATTTTGTAGACAACTTTCACGAACATTAAGAAGCTATAGCCGTGAGATATGACGCCGGTCCCAGAGCTGCCAACCCCTTCAATAGCAATTTCTGTACTCAGAATGCCCAAAATTAGTATTTTAGGGGTATTCCGTGGTGGAACGGCAAACGGTCTATAAAAATGCGAGGTGTAAAAAGAAATCCATAAGCGCAGAACTGACATGTATTTATTTCTGGTTTAATGTAACCAAATATTCACATCTTTTAACACCAATCACAATCACACATATCTATGTTGGGATGCAGTTCCTGTGCTTTTACTTCATAAAAAGTAGTTATTAATGAAAAATACACAAAGTGGCGAAATCTGTATTTTGAAGGTAGAATTAGTATTTGGGTATTTTGGGTCGCAAATCTATATTAATACCCGGCACATCTGTACTACTTGGCAGCCCTGGTAATATATAAAATTCAAAATATGACTCCACAGTCGGGCCAGTGAGACGGGGGCATCGTGCGACTTCCTCACCTTGGCAGGCTGCCAGCCAGGACGAGAACCTTGTAACTGCTTCTGTGATTCAGACATAAACTATAATTATGTCAATGACTTAACACTATGTCGCCGTATGCCCCAATGTATATATATAGCCTTTCTAAAGGCTATCATAGTATACATGATAGTGCAATGATCACAAATTTCAATCATCTTTTAAATGATATTCTTGGGCCTTGAAAAAGGCTATGTACATATACCGTGAATTATGTGCCCTCGTTTGCTGATTCAACTGTTAGACTATTCAGTGATCTCCTTTGGTATCTTGTGTCTTTAAACCAGTTTCAACAGTAGATGCATTTCAATTCATAAGACATTTTAATGTTTTAAGAAGTAATTCTAAAACGTTGATATGTATTTATATGTGTTCTCTTTAAGTGTCGCTCCATGAGAGAAATAGGCAATGCGTTATTCAAATCAAATCAGTTATTAATTAAATCAGAAAGAGATAGTTATGTCCATATAACAATGTAAAAGTAAATGTCAGAATTTAACGTTTGCTATCCAAGAGTACCGTTCAGTCGATTCATTTACACCAGGCCATTGACCTTTACCTTTGCCATTACCTTTCTCATTTCCCTGGGGAGCATAGAACACTAGCTTCATACAGCATTTGCTTCTGTAGAGCACAGGTGCTAATTACTCACATTATCATTCGTTCGCCTGAAATGTACTTATTTCACGTGTATGTACCATGGAGAAGTGTGAAACCTATTAGGGATAAGTTAGCCAAACACTCACCACCAAACCAGACCGGGAATCGAACCCACGACCTTCTGGTCACGAGTCTAATTCCCCATCCATTCGGCCACGGAAGCACATCAATTAAAAGATATACAAAGTGTAAACATGCAGTTATTAGTTATTACAGACATAACATATATTCAAAATGCATATTTTAAAAAGTAAATTAAGTCATCCATCATAATTTAAAAGCCCGCCCCAACCATATCTTAATAAATAATTAAACTTCTATACACGTGATAATTACTTGTAGAACATATTAATGAAATGTAACATTTGTTGAACAGAAAATCTTCAAACTTCTCAGCAAAGTTTCCATAGCCGTATGAATACAGTGTGGTGGACTTGTGAATAAACGTTCGCGTGGTTTAGACGGTATATTCCCCTGGGCACAGCGAGATTAATACGGCTATTTGAAGGCTGTGGTTT
>CM032660.1:3449427-3479641 GCA_019095985.1 Streblospio benedicti | reverse complement strand
GATGTTTATTTTCAGACTGGTTTGGAAACACCAAATCACTTAACAATTCACGCTTTGAACTGAAGATAAACATTGAAGTGCGCCCACAAAAATCCCGGAAAGCAAAAAACAAAGCTAAAGAGCTGCAGAAAGTCAGAGACACAACATACTCATTATTACAACCGGATAGTCCAGGGAGTTTACAAAGAAGTGCGTTACAAAAGTTACTGTTAACGGACTATCACACATGGGTCACTGCGGTGCAAAAGAACCCTCTCGCATTCGATGCCAAGATAAAAGGTGATGAGTTTTGGCAAAAGCTTCAGCATGACTGCGAAAACCAATCTCTGGCAGAGAAATTCATGCCTGTGATAAAAGACAGCCTCGAACGGAGTCAATTGGTCTTCAAATTGAAGCTGGTTTTGCAGAAGAAAAGCTCAGATTCATCAAATGAGAAGTGTGCTGCATTGACCACGCAGGTGAAAATAACATCATTTACACGTATTGTAGAACTAGTAATATTAGTGTACGATTTAATAGGCGAATTTCGCGGTTTATGGTAAAACTGCAAAGTAAAATAGCCAGCAAATATGTAAAGCCAGCAAATAATTTCATTTCATTATAAATTCCAAAATTTACGGTAGAGAAAGTAATACTTGTCATTATTGAGTAACCAAGGAAAAGAAGAAAAAATGAAATGTAAAATAATTATCTATCTATTATTATTTTATCAATTATTTATCAATCGAAACCGGGAAATTTAATAGCGAACAAATATTCTAGTTTTACAGTATTTAAACAGTGCGATAGTGCAGTTTTGTTTAGCAATAATAGTGAAAAGTAACATATTGAAGATTACACAAGGTTATCAGATTGTGCCCCAAAAGGGTTTGGTTACTTCTACTAAATACAAATTTCTTTTAATATCAATGTGGTGAAGATACTACTATATTCAATACTTTCAAATAGCTAGCACCATGTTGTAGCTGATTTAGTTTTTAGACTTGCATTGTATTTGTGACAGGAACCAGGTAAAAACACAGATATTACATTATGATATAACATAGTTCGTACTTTAATTATCTAAGCTCACCTTTTCCCACATAACTTCCTTTGAACAAAACGGATTTCCATAAAGGTGACAGCCCTTGGAGCATAATTAGTAAGGGTAGTTAGAAATCATAGCTTGATTGTCCAAATCCTTATGTACAAGTAGCAACGTTGATTTTTGTATTATTCAGCATAATTTGTGAAAAGCAGAGCTGTACGTCGAAACTGCTGCTATAAGTACATAACTTATGCATATTACTTACGTACTGTATTCGTCAAAGTTCATACTGTCACATCCAATGTATCTAAAGACTATTAGTCCACACAGTCTTAAAATCTTCTATCTTTAAGGTGTAATTAATCAAGAGGCAAACTATAACAGAATCACGTTTTTTACATATAAATCTACCCATCTACTCGTCAGGCTTCTCACAAGCGCTTGCTTATCACAAAAATATGTAAAAATACGGGGTCATAAAGTTGCCAGACAACCGGGCAGGTAAGTCTGAAGACCTGCAGGTCCAATAGTAAACTTGCAAGCCTCGGGCCACAGGGCAGGCAGCCATTTCCCTGCACGTTGATAGAATCATGATCTATTTTTTAAATCTACCTATCTGCTGATCAGGCGTCGCCCGAGCGCCTGCTGGTGGTGAGTCGCCTGCTGTTCGCGGCGATCGCTGACAAGGACCACACGGCAGCTGACCTGGGTCGTCTGCTGCGGCAGTACGGCCGCGAGGTGGCGCTGGGCACGCTCTCCTCCGACCCCGACGCCTACAGCCTGCTGACCGCTGCCGTGGTCCACAGGCGCGACGACTTGCTGACCACGCTGGTGAGAACCTCTCTACCAGACCACTCAGTAACTTGTACTGTATCTTGTCAACAAAAAACATCAAATACTGTAGATCACTGCACACCCAGTTCGTGCATTTTATTGTAGCACAGCATTAATGAACCCTCAATAGTGTTTGGTGTGTCAAAATAAAGCTACTTACTTATATTGTCGCATGATAAACACAGTTGTTATGATTCATTAAAATTGCATGATCTATGGTGCAATTCGTTGCATGCACACCCAGTTCGTGCGTGGCGATAATCGGGGATTTGAACATGTTTATTTACATTAGATCTTACTAGAATTGTTTTTTCACTTTGGCACCGGGAAAGCAATAATGTTTAAAGTAGTAATATTGTGTGCTAATTGTTTGGAGCCTAACAATTTTATTTAAATAACACACGAACTGGGTGTGCACACGAACTGGGTGTGCAGTGATCTATACCGTAGAACCTCTCTATCAGGATGATCAGGCATTAGTGTATACAGTAGATTCTCCCCAGTTTGCCGTTCATTCTCAATTCTGATTGGTTAAAAGCCGTAAGAGATCAGGTTATCTTACTATTTAGTGAACGGTAAACACCATCAAGTTAAATAATTCTGTTGAAATGGGGAGATAAAAAGGCAATGGTCTGTTTTAGTGTTAAGATAACACGAGCTATGCACTTGTGGTGTTTAAGCGTGCAAGCTAGTGTTATCTCCACACTAGAACAGACCAATACCCTTATAACCTCTCTAGCAGACCGCTCAAAATTAGACAAACATAGTTTGATCGACTGTATCTATTTTAAATTGTTCCAGTGTGGAGGTTATACTGATCGCAAAACGCCTATGGAATGACCTCATTCAATCCTGTCCTTAAGTAATTGTCTCTAAATTCCCATGATAAATTACGACGATAAACCTAAATTCCCGATAAATGGTTTCTATGTTCAGTGCAATAATGAATGGGACGAGATATACAACTATGCTATAAAGTTATACTGGTGCTACTTTGCATGTAAGTATGCATTTTGTTATTTCATGTATATTTTCCCTATTTTCTATCTCATAAATTAAATCACAGTAGTAATATAGTGTATCTATCAAGAGCCTTCCGATACCATACAATACCACACTCAACGAGTGTCTCCTTCATTTTTATTATTAGATAAATTATATCATAACGTTCTCATGTAGTGAACAATCTCCCAGTCAGTTGGAAAAAGCATCTTGTGGTGAAAATGATTGAGGAATGAAATTTTATTGTGATATAATAAATACTCATCACATCCACAAAAAATGAAATGTTAACTACAATCAGACAAAGTATTATCCACACAAATAAATTTAAACAAAAAAACGTCGACCTCTCGTAGAGAGTGATACAATACAGTACAATTTTCCCCCTCAGGTGGAGGAGTGCCCGGGTCTGTGGCAGGTGCTGATGGAGGCTCGCGTCCCCGTCACCAGCCCGTCCTCCTACCGCGGGCACAGCGCCATGCAGATAGCAGACTCCAGGTGCGAGAATGGGGGGGTGTGGTATAGTATGTAGTGGGGCTGTATTTTTCAAGTTCTTGTCTTAAGGCATTTGAAACACAATAGTTAAATTTGCCATTTTTGAAAAATTTGTTATCAGTATGAAATTAGTTGTTGAGAACTCAGCTGGTTTTAAGGATTAGGCATGCTGTTTTATTACCAATACCTCACATCACTATGAATGATATAAGATGATAATAGTAATGTTAGCCCAGAAACCAATTGGTCCTGTTTCATACAAAATAGTTTGGAAATTGAAATTAATTTTTTTAAAGAATAAGACAAATTATGCATAAGGTGGTTTAATTTTAATAATTCTCAGCTGATCACACGTATTATGAAATGTAGGTAGATTGGGTTAGAGCCAATAGTAGCAGTACATAATAATGTTATATATCAATAATGAGTTATTGATCTTATATTCACACACTTGGGAATAATGAAAATGAAAAGATGTGTAAAGAAACATGTGAGCCGATAATTCAACACCGATATGCAGTGTTTTAATACTGTTAATTTTTAATACAGAAAAACAAAATAAATTTTCATAATTTAATGTGATAAATATTAATCCTCATGCCCTGATTTTAATTATTTATTGAAAGCTTTTGTGAATTCCTTGATTTTTATAAAATAGCAAAATTTTCGTTAATGATTTGTAAAAGATACTGTGAATTTGATTATAATTGACAGTTTTGTGCCTTTTGTGCATATATCCTCCAGTTTTTTGTGCATTGTCTTGAATTTTTGGCCCTCATTTGTTGAATATTTCACTCACAAACTCATGGGCAGGTTCATACAAATTTGTGCTGTGAATCTCAAGATAGTTTCGTTATGACAAGAAGATATTTCCTCGTTAGCAGGAGCGTGCATGATATAGAGAGCTGAGGGAGATGATTATAATTGACAGTTTTGTGCCTTACAGGAAGTCCAAGAAGACGCGGACGGAGCTAGTGAAGTGCAACCAGCTGGTCAACAGCATGGGCAGGTGCGTCATGCTCAACACATGTACTATAGCATTGCATAATGAGTAGCTTTACATGAGAAACTTGCGCTTTCAAACTACCATGCATGTTTGTTAAGCTTGAAGATGAATAGTTCACTTCAAATCAAATCCAAAGTGTCAATATAGAGGTGGTGTTAATTGGTTGTTGAACAGTACTGTAGTCTAGGAATGCTGACCACAAAACCCTGACCACTCGCTGACCACGCGATCCATTCACAAATATTTTTCAATATTACTTATGGTCAACAAGCAACAATGTTAAATACATGATACCTGTATTGTGGTTTAATGAATGAAAAAACATTGAAGTTTTAATCTTCTAATTAGTATTACAAATCAAATACATGATATATCAAAGAACGGAAGTTTTAGATGGCAAGTAACATATCAAACTGTTCCAATCTAACATATTGTTCCTGCTGTCCAATGGTGGGGATATACAAAGCTTTATTGATTAGAATGTCAACATGTATGAAAGCATCAGTGCAACTACTGCGGTCCCAAGTCCTGCGTAATTCCTCCTGGAGCCATTGCAGAGAACTGTGTCACACATACATTGCCCCTTGGACTCTCCACCGCTACATCCCGTGTCTAACGCGTCTGGGGAGCAGCTTCTGTTTACATTCCCTACAGTAAAGTGAAAGACATATATTGGAATTATTTCATAATCAGTGTGAGAAACTTCTCCAAAATAGGCACTAGACACCAGGGCTGGCAAGTTGAAAAACTTACAGGCCCTAGTGAAATCTTACCAGCCCTGCCAACGGCCCTCAATATCTAGGGGGGTCCTGGGGCATTCCAGCCCGGAAATATTTTGATGTATATTTAAAAAAGGAGGCATTTGGAGGACTTTGGGATTATATTTGATATTATGATAAAAATATGTCAAAATACTGGGTCATAGAGGTTGCAGACAACCGGGCAGGTAAGTCTGAAGACTTGCAGGCCCAATTGTAAACTTGCCAGTCTCGAGCCACCGGGCAGGCAGCCATTTTCCACGCTGTCGTAATGTAGCTAAAATAGTTGTGGATTATGTTGGAATTGGGCACATTTGGGCATGGGTGTGATAGATCCTGGTGACCAAAAGGCTTGGAGGGGACGGTTGCAGATGTAGACTGGGCAGCCAGGCCACACCCTCTGAATGAGGAATAATTAGGGCCTGCTCAAATAAACTCAGGATTTGATTGGTTGATTTTGATGATTCAAGATTGATGCTCCAATCAAAATGAGTTTTTTTTTTAAGCACATCATCTTCCCACAGTTTCTAAATGTGTTATTTGACTACGATAGGTAAAGGGAGATATTCAGTGTTTGAATGGCTTTCATTCTTTTAAAATTTTGCATATTTAACTTATATACAATGCAGCTGGCTGTGTAACACAGCGTTGTTCAATACAGATAGTATGGCAGAGCTGTAAATCACTTTTAGAGGAGGACTATAAGGTTTATAACGCACATGTAAAGCAAACACGTTTCTTGACTGACAATTATAGGCAGGAATCTTGTCTGCATGGTACATATATGTGCATGTAAGTGAAACTTGATGGTTTTCGTTAGTGATGATGGTGGCTTATACAATAACGTCAGGTATTGAAATGATCACTTTCAAAAGTTCTATTTACTTGGTGTACAGTAGTTTGTTTCATTTTTTTTCCATTTATTTTGCTATTGTTAGTAATATTCAAAAATGAATCTAAATTAATTTCAAAAAGTATCAATTTAGGATAGTTTTTATTTTTAAACGTTTTTTGAGTTACACTCCTTTTAGAAACAAACCAAAACATGGAAAACTGTTTAAAATAAAAAACTATCCTAAATTAAAACTTTTTGAAATTTATTTAGATTATTTTTTTCTATATTTATAATTAACAGTAGCAAAAGAAATGAATACAAATTATTTGATATGAAATTATCACTGAGGACACAGTTTTACATGCACATGATGATATCCATCCATTTCAAATCGTCCCTGTACACAAGACAATAATATGCATGTATCACATCCGTTTTAATTGACCCTAACAGCTTATTTGAGACAGAACTGTTACTAGAAAAGAACAAACTTACTTCCATCCCACGATTTTATGCATGTTACACATGTCTTTAATGTCTCATTGCCAGTTCCAGTCTGCGAAATGACAAAAATGGCTTCTTTCGCGAAGGGCTCTGAGCAAGGCAGACCCTCATGGGTTCCCAACCCACAGTTATAACAATACATATCAAACGACCCATAACCTGCAAGAAATGGTGATTTACAACTTGGAAAACACATATATAAAGACCAGGTTTGTCGTTAAATGTCTTTGATTATAATTATAAATTTATGATTTCATTACATTATGTGAACAATTTCTCATTTGATAGAGAAAAAAAAAAAAACATGAACTAATTTACATACATACTGATACGAGAGAAGCAATCAGTATACATAAAGCTGGAAGACTTCCACAAATTTTCATCGTCACCATGATGGGATAAATGTTCTAGTGCTCTGACGTTTCTCATTTGGTTCTCAGTTTTCTGCAACATTTAAAATAATTGTACCATTGACGTTAGACAACATTCATCTCAAATAATGATCATATGAATTTTATGTTAATAATATTCTATTTAACTGTCATGTCAATAGACACAATAAGAAAACTTGCTAAAATGTTCAACCACTGCTGTGACCTTGTTCCCCAGATGCTCGTATTTCCTAAGGACCTGTTGACCTACAGCGTATTCTAGGTCCAATATACCACGTATCGCATGAGGAACTGTCAACATATTAGTCCCAATTGTTTAAGCGTGGAGTGAAGGTGTCCATTTACATACAAACGATTCGACCTTCCTTGAATAGAGATGTTGGCACATAACCTCTCCACAGTATCGAAGGGAACAATGGAAGGGGGGGGGGGGGAGGGTCACATCAGCTGTTAATCTGAATAGATAAAGCCTGATATGTGATCCTAACTACATGTATGGATATCATAGCAAACTGTCATTGTGAACCATAGTCACATGTATCGTACTATAGGGAAAACCGCAAGGGGCAAACCCAGTTGAGACTGTAATATGGCCATTCATTAATAGAAATAGATCTATTAATGCATGGCCCTGGGAACGCTATTGCATATCCAGGTCTATAGCAATTTTTGTAATTTTTGGCAAGTTTTCTTATCATATCCAGTGAAATGAGAGTTAAAAGTATTTAGATTTAGACTAATTAATTAACAAGATTAGTGCAAGGTCAAGGGTTTGCCGTTTTCCCTGCATAGATCTACTGAAACTTTCATTTCTGTCTTTTATTTTCCGACATCACTCCGGCCGATGCAGGAAAAGTTAATATTACAGCATCTACTTACATCTATGAAAAACCGTTAAAAATCCATTCGACGAAATCATATACTAAAACATGATCATCCACAAGTTGGCGAGTAGAAAGCATGTTACCACGTACTTAGTAAATAAAATGCAGTATCAGTGTAATTTAAATAGGTGCCAAGAATACCATTTAAAAAACCAGATTATTGAAACCTGTGATCACAGCACTCAGAAACAGCTGCAGTCTAAATGTCTTTGAGCTTAGCGAGATGATATTCTTGGCCTAAATAGTTTATTGCATTGCCATATTTAACTAATCCCAAAATAGCTGGTGACGTCACGCAGCCTTATAGCTTGGCCACCGGCTACGTCACAGCCTGTTGAATATTTACTAGCACATAAGAAATGCAGCCATAATCAGCTCTCACATGTGTTGGTCATATATACATACTGGAGTGTGTTCCTGGCTATGTTTTTGTTTACATGCATATGCATAAAATATCTCATGCTAGCAATGTTTCTGGCAGTATATGTATAGGCATGAGTGTCTACTGTGACAGACAAATCACTTATGCGATGCCATAGAGGTCATAGAGAAACAATAATCTCTCTGTCACCAACACCCAACAGCATGACAACTAGGTTTATGCAAGCCTTGAATGTGGTTGATCTATGAGATTGCTTAGATTCAGTGTTTTTAATCTTGACAAATGTTACATTTGTATACATGTACTTCAATTGGGAATTTCAAAGAAAGTGTAATTAACATGAATATTTGATTCTATTGGGAAAATGGAAATTTCATAGAAAATGCACTGTACATCTCTCAGTATATGTATCACACACTATTTTTTTTTATTTTATCACTGATAGGAAATAACAAATTTTCTAATTGTAATGAATGTAAATGTGTACAATTACAGTCGCAAGTCACTGTTATTGTGCTTTAGTGAGTTTAGATTTACACCACTGACCAGGTCATTGGCATCCTTGTCACACCATATTTTCTCAACACCCTAGGGAGCATACACATTGTAAGTGTGTATATAAATGAAATTAAGAAACACTAAGTTTTCTTATTTTGCATACTACAAGAGTATTTAGCAACTTAGTATGGCATATTTATTAGGTCATTGTGAAATACTAAACATTAGTTACGTACATGTATTTACTTGTTGTAAACTATCAAAAATCAGCTGTCAAAAATACATGTTCTGGAATGTGAGTGCTGCCAGTGAGCACATGGTTTTGTCTTGTATGCAAAGCTGATAAAGACTCTATTCCTTAGAAAGCTGGCTAGGATTGATGCTAGGACTCTGACCTCGTGTTTTTTGTTTACCACAGCAAGAATGCCAGCCTTCAGAAAAATATGAAGGAAACTATGATATTTAAACATCAGTCTATTAGAGTCAGTCTAAGATATGCACATGCATGTACAGTGAACAGAGTTGAAATCTCTGTCAGAATGTTTTTTTAATATGAAGGAAACTAAATATGAAATTTAAACTAAATAATAAATATCTACACTTCACATCATAAACATATATCAGTACTTATCTCATTTTTCAACTGTTAATGATTTGAAATATACTAAAAACCACTAAAGGATGTTCTATATACTAATTTTATGATCATGCAACGATCTCACCTTTTCAAAGATTAAATATACTAAATGCGATAGTTCATAGTTAATTTTACCATGGGGCGAAAGGAAAATATATTATCTGTGATGTCTGTAAGTGAGATTGTTGAAGTCTAAAGTTTTATTGAGCTGTGTGCTTTCAAAATGTATTGCGCAATTTCTCCCATAAGCATAACATTGGGACAGCTTGTATCATCGCTCGCTCCATAATCCAGTTAAGTTTAGTCTGAATGTAACGGTAGCTCCTGTTCTCGGGACTTTCATACCCTATGCTACCAACGTTCACCTTTCACCTAGCCTAGGGATCAGAGGTCATCAGAGGTCCAAGAGATCCTTGATACTATGCTATATCATATCTTGCACATTAAACATTTGGCCAATCACTTTCTCCTATCAAAAATCAAATTCTGTTTGATTTCAGGATCTTTTTTGTTCAACTCGGCATTGGACATCCGATGCATGCTGAGATTAATCACTAAATAAAATGCTATTAATTGTTCGAATTGCCATATCAATTATGCAAATCTGTAGCCTATTTGAATGACTGTTTCAGTTGTGTGTTAATTTTTCTAGGTTGAAAACTAAAACTTAAAAGAGTTACAACCGAAAACACTTTATCCTAAAATTAGTACGTTGGCGTGGACCTTGACAGCATCTTCCAAAATGATTGCGAAAATATCAATCGTTTTGTAAGAAATACTAGTTATCTGACATCCAGATTTGACGAGTACATGTAGTTCGCCAATCGCCTACTTTCTGATTCGGCATGCAAGATACAATTAGATCAGGCCAGGGGTCGAATAACATATTGAAAATTATCTGAACTAATTGTAAACTCACAATCTCCCGATATACTACAGAAAGGTCATATATCCGTAGTCAGACGTGCTACTTTTGACACTATCCATCCCACACATTCAGAGACGTGTTCATTTTTGGCCAGCTTTAGACTTTGCCCACATTGGCGTCACCACTGTGACCATTTGGAGACGTTACTGTGCATCTGTACCTCAACCAGAACCATTCTAAGCCGCCAACTGCATGCATGACACTCGATATATCCCTGTACGCTCGACCACTTTTCTTATGAACTCCCTCCAACTCCCTACTCCATCGACAACCGGGAAGCAAGGCCTTTGTGAGGTCTCTCGGGGGATACCATCTGTCTCTGGGTGGCAAAGCATCGGCGGAGAGAGAGATTCGGAGTTCTATATGCTCCAGTGTCCCAGGAGCACTGATAGAGACTCAGATCTGGAATTAATCCTGCATGACAATGTTCCCGTAGTAACCCTTCAATGACGGTGACCAAGAGACCGTTAGAATTCTAAGATCCAAGTACAGCTATCAATCATGACCACACACACCTACCTACTTGTGAGTTAACTTTGCGGGCGCAATCCTTCAAATTTTTCCTTTGTTAACCCACGGGGTATCCTTTGGGAGATACCCAGTGGCTTTTTACAAAGCACCCTGGTCTGTGTTCATCCACAATTTGTAAAATTTGTGGGGCGAAGCCATAAAGCTTTGGATGGCCATGGACTCGAACTCACGACCTCTTGAGTCACAACAGACAGGTCATATATCCATAGTCCGGCGTGCTGCTGTTGACACTAACCACCCCACACATATATACTGTGAACGTTGTTACGTGGTAGAGGGCACACAGTGAGCCCGTGAACACACGGCATCCCGTGAATCTCATTTTTCAAAAACGAAAATAAACAATATCTAGTAAACAATCTCCTTCTCTAAACGTATTTTTCAACACCCATTGTCACCATTGATAATGTTTGGTTTGAATATTTCATATTCAACTGTTTTCTTATCAATAAAATAGAATTGTATATGCCATTCACGGGCTCAGTGCGCACTAAACAAACTCACGGAATGTGGGTGCGTCGCTCTAGGTTTCTGCGCGCGTGCCACGCCGGGGACCAGACGGCGGTGGAGCGGCAACTGGAGACAGACCCGGCGCTGATCCGCGAGCGGGACTGTGACGGCCACGGCTGCCTGTACTGGGCGCTGGTGGCAGACGCGCCTGAGCTGTTCACGCTGCTGCTGGCGCGGCTGGGGCCCGCGGAGGAGGGGGAGGAGGAGGAGCCCTTGCTGCACGCGGCGTGCCGACTGGGCGGCCGTGAGCGGTTTATTCCCACGCTGCTTGAGCGGTGCGGTGCGGACGCGTTGGTGGTTGCTGTCAACAAGAAGACGCCGGTAGTGTTAATTCAAAAGAATCTATCTATGTTTTAATGATGTTTGATTTCACTTCAAATTATTCAAATACTTGTACATGACATCGCAAATCAAATAAATGCAAAAAACCTTTTTTTTGGTGTCATTTGCACCAATATGTGGCTTTTTGTGCTTTTTGGTGAATATTGACTTGTATTGATTGCTGGATGTCATTGGCAAAGGGAAAAATTTGAATATTTTAAACTTCTGTTGCATGTTAGTGACAATACGAACCCTATAAGAGAAGGTTTGAGGCACTGCAGGACACTCGGCACATTTCTGATGGTACTATTTGGTGGGCACCGCTTCTAATTGGATTGGCGTGATACTAAGTTACTATTGCCACTCTAATACTATATACAATACTGCTCAATCCATGCTAATAAAAAAGATAGTTAACTAACATGTTCTATTGTTCACGTATCACCAAGTCTCATCTGCTGACTCAATATTCGCCTATCACCAAGTCTCACCTGCTCACACAATGTTCCCGCCCCTGCCGCCTCCAGTTGGAGCATGTTGCCGAGAACGGGGACGTGGCCAGCCTGCGGGAGCTGCTGCGCTGTGACGTCAGCGTGCGCCGCCCCCGTGCTGCCGCCGGCCGCCGCCTACAGTAGGACCGCATTCATAAAGTGAGGGGGGCATTCTGGGTTTCATGTATGTGTGACATGGCCAGTTTGGACACTTCCCCATACTCACTAGTCTAGCTCTAGTCTATTGTTAATGGTCTAGTAACAGCTTTTACACAATAAACCATTGCAACACAAGTTTCACCTGGAGTTCTCACTTCCATGGGCTTGATTGGTCACCAATACATTTCATTGTCTTTCACCAATCCCCAGGAATTTAAGGAGACTTTCTGGAGATAAAAGAAGAATTTGGAGGTAAAAAAATCTTAAAATGTTCTTGTTTTTTATTTTAGTATAAAAGTACATTCATTCCCCATTTTAAAATGGATAACGCTTTAAAGGTTTCAGGAATGGAATTTGGTTTATGGACCATACAAAAGATCATACAAATACAATGAAAAATCAGTCAATGTTAATTTTGGGGTATCCTACCGTGCCGAAATTGTATACATGATCTTTTGTATGGTCCATAAACCAAAATCTATTCCCGAAACCCCTAAAGTGTTATACATTTTTGACAAAAAAATCCCCAAATCCTTGAATGCTTTTATCCTAAAATAAAAAAACAAGCACATTTTAGAATTTTTTTATCTCCAGAAAGTTTGCTAGTCCCCAATTGAATAGGTTGCATCACATTTTCATCATATTTCACACTTAAATACAGGCAACTCCCTATTCACGCCCAAGATTTAGGGCAAATCACCAATCAAATGTTTGCTATATGACCCCCTCAATATTCATTCACTTGAAGAGCCCCCATGTTGTGTCTGGTGATGCAGGTTTCTGTGAGTGTGCTAGTTTCTTCCACGAGCGTACTAGTTCTTCCACTGGATTTGTAGTGATGGATATTAAATCCTCAATTAAGTGTCAAATAGAGATCTAAACTTGTTGAAAATGTGCAGATATAGTTAGATGAAATCCATTTGTCTGATTCCTCAAAAGAAAAAAAAAAAATTGTATTGCTAATGTCTCTCCTTTGTGAGGATGACTGATCTTTACAAATGTTTTTCCTTTTTTGCTTGTTTAGTTATCCCTAAGCCAATGATAACTTTACAAGTGGTAGATTTATGATAAATACACCAGGAAAATCTCTTTTCACGTTGCAAGATGCACTCATGATAATGATATTATAATGCAAATAAAATTCCCTGTACAAGTTTTTGATTGGCCCATTACAATATACATACGTGAAGAGCCCCCATGTTGTGTCTGGTGCAGGTTCGTGCTGGAGGAGAGCGGGCTGCCGGCCGTGGACGTGAACGAGCGGGACGCGGACGGCTTCACGGCGCTCAACAGGGCCTGCGAGAAGGGCGCCGACAGCCTGGTCAACTACCTGCTGGGCAAGGGTACGTCGGTCACCAGAACAACCTCGCCACCGTGACGCTCTCTACATCTCTATCTCCAAAATTCTCTCTCGGTCGTCACTGCCTCTTTATAATTCTCTCCTTCAAACTCTGTAACTATCTGTCCAACTCTCGTCTCTCTCTTTACTCTACCACATACAACCTAAAATCCTCCAGTTAGATGGCTGGCTGTACAAACCCAAAACTATGAAACTGCTGACTGTATTGTTTGTTTTTAAAAACACAAGAACACAGGATCCATGGGCACATGCATCGTAGACAGCAGAAACCAACTGAAATTCACGTATGGCCGATGTATAACAATGAAGGGGAAAAGAAAGATTGACCATTCATTAGTCGCAATTGGTTCCTGCCCTCTGCAATGCCACATGTGCCCATGCCTGGATCTGCCGGTAGTATTCCCAGCCTCAAAAAAGACACAAAAAAGAAACCAGTAGTTGTACCCCCCTCCATCATCCTCTCCATCCTCTCCATCTCCAACTCTACCGCCCAGTCGTCCCTACCTCTCTCTCTTCTCTAACTATCTCTCCAGCTCTCCTCTCTCTCTTTACTCTACCACCACAATCAACCAAAAAGTCATCTAGTTAGACGGCTGGCTGTACAAATCCGAAACTCTGTATTTTTTTTTTAAAGCAAAGGGCACAAAAAACACATGGATCCATGGGTACATTGTATAACAATGAAGGGGAAAAAAGACCATTCAAAGATTGACCATTCATTAGTCATAATTGGTTTCTGCCCTCTACAATGCCGGCATTGTGCCCATGCCTGGATCTGCGCTCTGCCCCTTCAGGCGCGTCTGTGCTGCTGTCTGACCGCCGTCGTCGCGGCCCGCTGCACCACGCGGCCAAGTGCGGCAGCGTGGACCTGGCGCGCTCGCTGCTGGCGCTGGGAGCCGAGGTGGACGCGCGGGACGTCTACACCGGCCAGGAGCTCTGCTTCCTCATCCGCGGCAAGGACAGAGGTGCGCTAACGACACACAAACACGCATTTTTGTGTACGTTTTAGTGTACTTTTTAGAGATGGTAAACTCAGTAGTGATGGAAGGACTGTACTTGCTTCATTTTGGATCGGTACCCGTGCATATCCAAGATTGTCATTCAGTTATTAAATTGCAAGTAAAAGAATATACATCTTCGATCCCCCAGAATCTCCAGCAATATGGTGGCAGGGATCATGAGATGTGTGTGAGTTTGAAATAGTTTATTATTGGCAATTATATTGAATCAAATATTCCAACACTCTGTAAGTGAATAGTAATTATGGAGTAAACTGTTTGATACTCTTCTAAGTAGTTGTATGAATCCTGCTGCTTGCTAGACTGTCGCCTAACCTACTCGATCGCCTTGTTCGGTCCACTGTTAGCTTTCTGCACTAATCTGTGTGCACTCATTGGTTAAGCATATCACGTCATTCTTCAGTTCCCAGTTGCGCGGGACGTGTTGCGCAGTAGAATTAATCCATACCAAACAGTCCATTGACTACTTCCGGTCGCTCTACTCGCGTCATTGTAAACTAACACGATTTTAAATATTCTAAGGTAATTTTCAGCTATCACTTATCCTATGTCATTCATGTAAAGTACTTTCCTAATAGAATTTCGAGTGAGGATTATGAATCTGTAATCGGATTTTAGTTAACATTGAAATTGACGAAGATATGGGCAGAATACCAGTCTTCATGAAAAAAATGCAGACGACCTGTGTAGGTTGTGCATGATACAAACGTTTGAACTTCACTATTATGAAGAATGCATGCCTCAAACGACGAGGTTATGAGCAAAAGCCGGTCTTGGTCAAATTTGCAGACGGCCAGTGGAAAAAAAGAGTTGACAACTTCACTATATTGAAGAATGCACGCTTCAAATAGATGTACTTACTTAATTTTCCAACGTCTATCAGTGTAACAGCCATCAATGTTGTTTAGAATACACACTTTGAATGATATAGCATTAAATGCGATTTTAAATGGGCTTATAACATATACCGGAAGTACCCATGGACTTTTGTGTCTCAAATGTTTATAAAAGAAGACGAGTGCGCAACTTATCTGCGCAATTGGGAACTGAAGAATGCCCCCACATACTGGAATGATGTAATATGACGTCACCCCACTAAGAATAGACATCCTTTATGTGATATCATGTACACGTTCAAGCTCTGTTGTGGCAATGATAAAAGAGACCGCGAAATCTATGAAACAAAGAATGAATATGCAGAAGATGAACAGGAGACTGAAGACACACCGGTATTCACCATGAAATAAATAATCAGAATTCCCTGTGTTTCCACGGTTAACGTCCTTATTGATTCAATCTATTTGGATAGTTGCACCACTAATATACCCATAACAAAGGTTCTTGTATCTAGCTTGATTATTGATACACCTGCTTGAACAATCTGGTACATTCCGTATATAGTCAAAACAGGAGATAGAAACCATACACCATGAGTTACCCTTTCCTTAAGGTCATAGAAACAGAACCATACACGACACCAAAGTTTCGTTTAAGGGTTTGAGGTCCATCATTGCAAGTAAGCGAGTGATGTGATGTTGACGTTCCGTTTGTAGGTCGGCCCGCGTGGCACTATGTGGAGGTGCGGCGCAGCGTGGTCCACGTCTTTATGAAGAGGACACGGAGTGGGCAGGTGGACGTGGCGCAGTATGGGACAGTGGTCAAGTCCGGCTGGGGAGAGGTGGGTGGTCAAGGCTGGCTGGGGAGAGGTGGGTGGTCAAGGCTGGGTGGGGAGAGGTGGGTGGTCAAGGCTGGGGTGGAGAGGTGGGTGGTCAAGGCTGGGTGGGAGAGGTGGGTGGTCAAGGCAGGGTGGGGAGAGGTGGGTGGTCAAGGCAGGCTGGGGAGAGGTGGGTGGTCAAGGCAAGGCAGGGAGAGGTGGGTGGTCAAGGCTGGTTTGAAGGGTGGTCAAGGCTTGAGAGGAGGTGGGGTGGTCAAGTCAAGGTTGGGAGGTGGGTGGTGGGGGGTGGGGAGGGTGGTCAAGGCAGGGTGGGAGAGGTTGGGATTGAAGAGTCATAGCCCCATTACACAAACTGGTCAAGGACTGAATTTTGTAGGAATATACGGACCATGGATACTATGGCTAAAGTGTTGCTGGTATACTATTATTGACAAAGGCAGGCGGGGAGAGGACGGGAAGACAGTGTCTTGTGGTTATGGTGCGGGGTTTTTGTTGGAGGCAAATCTGCATGATGGGAAAAACTTGTCAATGTGGAGTCATAGATGATTGAAACTATATGAAGAAAGGTTGGCAAATAGCTACTTTTGTCTACTAATTCCATTTTTAGTGCAAACAAGATGACTATGGTAACAGATGACATGTGCACTCTATTTATTCCATTTTAGTGAACCGACAAGGAATTGGGAAAGTATACATCATTATATGTGCATCTGAAAGATGCCAAAGCATACATACGTATGGAACCGACCTTGGAAAGTATACCATCTAATTAAGAAACCTTTGATTATCATGGTTAGTCTGATGCTTTCTCCGCCTACAGGACCCTGCGCCGGGCATCGTGGACTGGATCGAGAAGATGTTTTCTGACCGCGCTGGGCGGGAGGCGGCAGCGGGCGACATGACGCCGCTCCACATGGCGCTGTACCGCCAGCACCCGCAGGTGACGCGCGGGCTTAATTTATAGAAGTGTAATTTCATGGCTTACCGCCAGCAGCCGCAGGTTCTGTTTATCACACACAGAAGTGTCATTTCATGGGTTATCATGTTACATCATCATCATGAACGGCTAGTACAGGGGCTTGTTTCATCTCAGTAGAAGTTTCCGGTTGACTCTCAATACAAAAAAAAATAACCAGCAGTTACAAAAGTTTCAATAACTAACTCTATTGAATGCATCATGAAAAAACATTTTTATCACATATATTTAAAGTTATATGTTTATTTAGAAATTAATAGGAATAGAATAATATTTGAAGACATAAGTAATTAATATATGTTACCGATGGTATTGTTCTAGGATAAAATGTCTTTGTTATAGTTTGCGTACTTACATGGGTAGTAACCAATTTGGTGTCCCATTAGTAAACTTATTGTTGATGTACGTGTCAATATGTCATATGATGTTTATTTTTGAAAAGGAACCAGTAATGTTCGTATTTGATCAAATTGTATTCAACATTTATATTTTAGAATTTATTTTGAAATAAAAGCAGGTAATGAATTGAGTAATTGAATAATGACACATAGAAGTGTAATTTCGTGGGTTACCATGTTACATAACTGACTGATAACCCGCGCAGGGTTATCACTCTGCTTTCAACTGACGTGATACTTAGATTATCAGTCATGCTCCTTTATGTCTAGGAATCTGATATCACGTATCACGTTCACTTTTGTGTAGCTATTTTCAAAGAGATGCTTTATGATGGTTTATTAGTTATCTACACACAATGTGTGATAAATAATAATACCATATTTCTGTACGAAACGTAATAATTGGATATAAACCTCAAATAGTCTCATCAACTCGTCTTGTTGGACTCACAACATATGAATATGCATTGCGTGAACGCCGACGTTTTGACCTGTTTGTATTCTACAAACACGCTCATCTATTGCGACCAACTTTGGGACCAGTGTTAAGTGTTCTCAATAGAGATGTGGTCTCTTTACAGAGGCTCATTTTGGTAGTTTATGAAGGTTTAGGACCGTGAAAAGTGGTCTTAGGGTGGGGTGGGCTCAATAGAGAGGGGTCATTTGATATTTTACTGTACGCTGTACTAAACACGTTGCAAAACATAGGGCTCAAAGTGCTGATTCTCCAATCTGAAGGGGTGCATAGGCATGTGGGATGGTTTTAGTGTGCTGATCAAGAGCTGAATTAGACCTATGTACTGCGCCATCAGGAGTAAGTATCCACCATTTTAGCAGATACAGGCTCACGTACTATGCCATCAGGAAAAGTGGGTCATGATAAATGGTAATGAAAGCCGAAGCTCCATGCGGTCGAAAGTATATTGCCATTTACACACTGACCAACAGGGACAAGGCATTTCTCTCGCGGATTCAAAAGTCCTATGTGTCGAACCGAAGTATTTGGAACGTGCAGTGAAGGAAGTGACCCAGATAAGGAGACTGAAACCTTCGCTCAACAGAGAAGGCAGATTAAGTCCCCCCCACCATATGGAACAACGTGTTGACCTCTCACACCGCAGGGGATCCCCGCTTTCAAAAACCTTTGACGTTATTTGTTGTGATAAAGGCAAAAGCTTTCAAAGCTCAATAAAATTGATGCTTATTATCCTGTTTAAAATAATTAAATTATTGTTGGCTGAAGACATGACCCACTCCTGTAGTATCCACCCAGTGCTTATTGCGTGTTTCAGATGACATTGCCACAGCGACTCTCCTGGCCAGCAAAGGTGCCAAGCTGGACGCTCGAGATTGTGTTGGGAACTCTGCGCTGGAGATCGCAAAGCTCAACGAGCACCTGGAAATGGCCAACTACATAGAAGGGCGTCAGCTACATGGACCCAATAGAGGTAAACACAGACACCTTAAAGGTAAACACGGACTCTATAAAGGTAAACAACGATCCTGCAGGGGTAAACATTAAATAACATTAACCCCGTGGATGAAATCATGGACCCCATAGAGGTAAACATCAAACCAATAGAGGTAAACAAGGACCTTATAGAGGTAAACAAGGATCCTTCAGGGGTAAACATGAAATAACATGTGTTGGTCATCCGTCAATATGACGTGGACCATCCAGAATTCGTTTCAGTTGCGCACTCCAATCCGCATGCCAAATGTTCTTGTACATTGGGGGCAGGGGTTCGTGGGCAGTATTGAGGGCTGGTCCAGGTGGTCCTATATATATGTGTGTGTGTTATTGTAGCGGTTTGTGACTGGTCCTCTGGAGGCATGCCACGAGGCGCTGGCCCCAGGAGACGGTGGAGGGACGACGCGGAGGGGACGAGCTGAGGCGCTACGCCGTGGACCAGCGTGAGTGGCCAGGCACATACTGCAGTCTGGTTTATTAGGCCATTGTTTTTGATCCATTTTAGATCAGAAAGTATTCCAAATCTAATGAGGGAAGGAGGTAAAAACATTAAAATAAAAACATGTTGTTTTGGCTATCTGAAAAATTCTAATGAGGGCGATGGTCAAAAACAAATATGAATATATTCACAGACCAATGTATTTTTAGCTGATTTAGACTAGATGCATTTGACATGCTGTTGATGGCAATTTTATGGTGCATTTCACAGATGAAATCAAATAAAATTGTGTGTTAAAAAGACATAAAACATGTCCATATAACAATATACATACAATAGAGTTGTGAATAAACTTTTTACAATAACTAATGTTGCACCATTCTATTAGGTAGAAAATGATCAGTGTGGAAGGTGAGCTGATGAATGTATTTTTTGACATTGCAATTTTTAATTTGGCCGGTCTCAGTGTGCAGCACATACTGCTATCTGGTTTATGATTGCCAGTGATATGAGAAAATACTGCCGAGGAGTGAGGTCACCATGTTCTGGCCACCAGCGGGCCAGTGGGGCCGGGGCCAGGCCATGGGGAGGGGCAGGCCATGGGGGAGGGGAAGGCCATGGGGAAGGGCAGGCCATGGGCGGAGGCCCGGCACCCATGGGGGAGGGCCAGGCCATGGGGGGAGGGCCAGGCCATGGGGAGGGGGCAGGCCATGGGGAGGGGCAGGCCATGGGGGAGGACTAGGCCATGGGGGAGGGCCAGGCCATGGGGAGGGGCAGGCCATGGGGGAGGGGCCGACCATGGCACATATCGTACAAAGTAATATTAGAATATAGAAGGTGAAAGGTATACGCTCTAGCCCTTCGAGGAAGGTTAGCATTGTTAGTTTCCTGGTTTGAGTCCAATTTGAGATTACAAAGGGTAAGGAAAGACAGCGTGTACATTCAAACGTCGAGTAAGTGTATGAACCAGAAAACAACTGTACCAATGCATCGATGTTATATTCAGTATTATCGTATTAAATTATCTACCATAAGTGCAGAGAACATTAATGGTATAAGATTTTAACATAGATAGTAACTAGTAGGGGAGGAAAGACGTGGATTACTTATCAAGTTCCTCACATTGTGTATGGTTTAATTATAGTTATTGAACTTTATTTAAAACCTTTTTAAAATTTCAAAGTTACAATATTGCTGAGGTATAATACACATTCTTTTAGCACAGTAAAAGTATAGTAGTATCATAGAAATTGTATTAAAATGGATCAAATCGTGACATCTGTCCGTGCACGCTGTCTTTGACCTAGAACCGCATGTGTTTGATGCTCTCCATTGTTCTGTCCATCACCAGCCTCGTTTTCGTCCACCGTGGTGGGCAGTGATTGGTCGGGCGCTTCCATGGCAACGTTACAATCGGTTCCTCTTACAATGGGTGATGACGTCACAACGCCGGCGCAGGTGGATGAGGTGAGTTCCTTGAATGAGTTTCATGTATTGGTTGATATAGTATGATTGACATTCATACACACCTCAAAATAATTTTCTATATTTGAATATAATTGTTGAAACGAAAGTCAGTTGATATACTTCGTAAAGGTATTTGAAAAAAGTGGAATCGAACTTGTAGTCTCCCGCTTACACCAGACCAGTCATTATGTGTTGGAACGGGTGTTAACCGCTGCACCAACCTTTCCTACACCTATCAAGTATTTTCACAGGCTGCCTGTATAGAGGTATTGCGCAACAGCCACTGATACTTTATATATAGCCTAACTAGCCTCGTCAGCCTTAGTCACATTCATCACTGACTTCGCGTGGGGCACGTTGTAACCTATGCTGGATGCATTGTGTGTCGGTGGCCCACTTTCTTTACAATGTGGGTATAAACTATTGAATTTCATGCTAATTCCACCCACCAATAGGTGTGGTCGTCACATCAGTTTCTGGTGTTGTGTACATTTCATTGATGAATTACACAGTCTGGGGTGGCTAATTCATGTTAAGTAGCTTTATGATAATGAGACTAATTTACATAATATTGTGTTAATTCTGACAGCATTCACCACCTGCTGTATTAGGTTCTTCTTTATCTTTATTCTATTACATTTCCATCTACACTAGATAATGTTTTATGCATATTCCTTACAAACATTGCCATGGAAATGGTCGCCATGGAATGCCACAAGAGCAGCATAAACTAGAGAGTATGCCTATGGTTTTTCAAAATGTGATACTATCTCGAGGGGATTATTTCCGTAACTAAGTTTTTTTTCCTTGATCGGCAGCAGTATTTATGCAATTTGACGGTGGCATTGATAACCACTTTTTCTTGTTATAGTGTGTTTCTCACTTCCCAAGATTTCAATAATGCAACATAGTCAAAGTCCTCCACACTGGGAGATGTTGTGATAGTACAGACGAAACATCAGGTGCTAGATTTTTAAAGAAGTTTATATTTTTTTTCACATTATTACACTGTTACATGATGCTGTTTTGGGAATCACCCAAAGGGAAATTAGATAGATGAATAAAACACACAAGGTTCGGAAGTCTCGTTAAAAAGCATCTTCCATGTAGTGAAGAGCCATCCCTCTGCATGTTAATCTAGGATGAAAACAATAGCTAGGGTGATCCCTTCTCTTCTAGGCTCAGTTGATTACCTAACCTGCCTCTGGAGGTCCATGAACACCACGTGGCCTCTCTCTCCTATAATCATCAGAATTGACGGCTGCATAGTATTCCCATAAAACAAAATAAAAACAGAATAACACCAAAGACGAGTTTTGCATTACAGAAGAATACAAGCAGCAGTGAGCAGAACTAGCTGACACACGGTCTGTGCTGCTGCAGGAGGAGCGTGGACGACGCAGCAGGTCACCATCCCGCCGGGGGTCAGCCAGCAGCAGGGCCAGCAGCAGGGCGAGCAGCTGCGGCGGGTAGAGAGAGTCTACACGTGCGCCGACCTTCATATGAAAAATGACACCTGGTAGTTCCAATATGGCTTCATTTATGCAATTACCAGTGAACAGTTGACGGATAACTTTATAAGGGGACAAAATCTATTTCCAGCTTTATAATGTTTATTATATTGTAAGCGATGAAGACCAACATGTTCTGAAATGAATCTATTATCATTATCAGTTTTCTTATCACAACACATTTTGTGGACAACAATGGATAAATGGTGACACCTTCCTTTCATGCCTATGCGGTCTTTGGGGATAAATAATAAAATTTCACATTTTATGTTAGCCATACTATAAATAGTAAAGAACAACATACTTTTTAGATGAACCTTTTATTATCAATAGTTTCCTAATATGATACATTTTATAGACAACAACAACATGGTGATGTTCAATGTTTAAAGGCCAATATCTCAAAACAAAATTTGTATAGTTAATGATTTTTTTTTAAATTTTGTTCATGAATTAGTTATCAACGCTTTTGTATTGATTGACAAGAAATTTCAGGAAGTCTGTGGGGTTCAAAATTAAAACGCATGTAAAATGAACAACTGAACAGACAAAACAATTTGAGGTACAGTTTTCTAGATAACTGTATGAATATTGTTATTGGATCATGGTTTTGATCATTGCGATGTCTTTCTCTCAATTATATGGTATCCAGGCAAAATTGTAAACTTTTCACTAATTTCTTCACAAAATCTTTTTAATTGATCTTTATATTTCAAACCATGTTATAACATACATAAGACTATTCCCTACATCACGGCAAGGTGTGATTTGTAAAAATTGAAATAAAATTTGGGAAAATTAAAGTTTAGTAAAAGTCCAAAATAAAGTTACTCGTCCCTTTAAATTCCAATTTTGAAAACTAAAATCTGAATATCTTTGGCGCAGAGAATTGACGACCCATTTTGCTCTGCCCTGTCAGCATGCAAATAAACAATCACCAGTATTCCCATATTTTGGACAATAACAGCTAGCTATAATCATCATGCTTATTTTTTTTTGAAAAACAATTTCAATTTGTCTAGCAGTTTGTAAAGTTCTTCTTAAGACCATTAAATTAAAAAAATTCAATCTAAATTTTGTACATTTACTTGATAAAAGTGGTGCTAATTGAAGGCTCTGCTGTATGTGTGAACCGCAGGCGTGATGAGGATAGCATGATAACATTGACATGAACACAAAGTCCATGGATTAAAGTGTGTGGCCTGGATAAAGGAACTTGGATATCATTGAAATATTGCATGTTTTATGAACTGAGGTTACAAACACTGATATAAAACAGCTGTAGTGGTAGAAAGACAATGTGATTGGGATATTCACACTGATGCCCCAGGTCCATTTTCACTATATGTTAATTAGGTATATGCAAATGAACTAATTTAAAAATTCTCACAGTGGATCAACAGATGGTTTCAGAGAGGTGTGAAGGAAAACCAGTCAATTTGACAACTTTTCAAATTGATAACCCCTCTGTCAAATCTATGATAAAATTTAACAGAATATGGGAGACCGACTCCTCACCACCCCAAGATTGATGGTGTGGATCCCAGCCTATTAGAACATTGAAACCCTCTCGATAGCGATGGTGGACAATATAATTTCCTGGTGTGTGGAACAACATTCTCTCTTTACAAGTAACCAGCAGAAAGGGGGGGGGCCACAGAACAGCTTGTTAATCATGTAGTATTGTTCAGACTATTATGTTTGATATTGGCAGTGATGAAGCCCTATGTATGGGTGACAACTTATAAGGTTTCTGTAAATAAATATCCATTTGTTTAAAGTAATAAACTGTATAATTGTGTATTATATACCAGGATAGATGATGCCACACTATAACATTAATGTTGTTAAAATTACAAACCAGCTATGAGAAATGTAACTTTTACCAATATTTTGGCAGAGCAGTAAATACACCTAGGCAGAATATCAACCACCCATTGACAAAACATCTAATAGAAATACATCCTGGCATGGATTATCAAATATACCAAATGAGTATAATAACACCTTACAATAAACCACTAGAGAGGGAAGTAAGGGAGTGGATTGAGATTTTTAATGCAACAAATGGAAATTTACTTACAGCAAATTAGACCATTACCAGCCAGCCATAACTAGACCTATATTCACAAACCAATTGTTCTCATAAGCCTCTAATTTATCCAATTTAAGAATTAATCTCTAATCTAATGCCAATGGTTGGGTGATATTCTCCCTCTCAATTTATACTATTGTGTACAAACCTATATTTTTTAAGGTTCAGAACAATACTACACTGTGTCTTATATAATCTAGTAAATGTCGTAGTAATGAAAGTCATATTAGTAAGCGATACATAAATATCTATAGTATGTATAGATTTAATCTTCAGTAAATAGTTAAAAACCAACATAATAAAATAAAATAAAACAATAGTCATATGTTTAAAAAATAAAATGTCATAAAGCATATTTGTAAATTGCCATACCATATGTAAGTTCTGCTATGTATAATGTATTGTTATGATTAGGGCTCTGTAGAGCTGAAAAGCTTTAAAATAAAACGGTTTTGAACAATTTTTAACATTGATTATTCAAAATATAGCATAGAAAGAAAAAACAAAAAGTACAAAAATGAGACCATATGCTATGTATGGACTCTAGGCTCCATGAGATAATTAATAAGACACAGAAGAGTGCCACATATTTTCAATTTCATAGGAACTGCTTTTTCACTGGAGGTGGGTAGTTACTGGGCACGTTTATTGTATTCTTCACTAATGTTGTCAAATACTTACAATTTTTTTTACCATATCTCAGTTTTATTTTTTCCATTTTGTTATGTCCCAAAAGGTCCCCGAGTTATAGAAATGCCCATCACATTTCAAATTAAGTAGATTATGGACAAATTCGTTTTGAAATTATTTGTATCCTTTATTTTAATTACTCTTCCTGGAGACTTATGATTTGTGTTTTACATGCTGTGAAATAAATCCCAAGTCAAAATCTATGGATACAGTTGGCAAATTTCTGTGGCTATGTGGACAATTCAATACATTGTTGTGGATTAATGTTAGAGACTATTTACGTCCATCTAGAGTAACAAGTGATTATCTACAGTTAGTATGTTATCTACGTAGTGTTGTAACACCAATTTAATCTTTATGGAGGTCGACCTTTTTTACCTAATTGTTAGTATAAGTAACATTGTGTATGACTTTTGTATTTTAGCATTTATTTTAGTACGTGATATGCTGAAGTTTAATCCAAATGTAAACTTGTTATGTATTGACAATGTCTTCTGCTAATTTATCTCACCGAAATACAATATGAAAATATTCACTGCTGCTAATTAAAAAACAAAGGGATACAGACCTCCTAGAACAGGATATATCATTATTTTCTAAATTAGAATAAAAGTTATTCTTGGAATCAAATTTTACTTTTGGCAATTCTGAATCATAACCCTATGTTTCTGGTGACTTCAATGTTAATGTTTTTCTAAATCAAATAATTCTTTAATCAAATCATTCAATATGTTTATTTGAAAACTTTTTGATGTCAAACAAGTTATTAAAGAAAACAACTAGAATTACCAACTAGAATTACCTCTAGCCAAACTCTAATTGACCTTATTTGTGTTTCGGACGTAGATAAATTATCTCAAAGTGGTGTTCTCCCAGCTAAACTGAGTGACCATAATATTATTTTCTGTACTCGTAAATGTAGTAAAGTTGTTTTTCAAAAACATAATGTCATAAAAATGAGGTGTATGAAAAATTATGATCAAGATTGTTTTCTGAAATGTCTTTCTGAAGTGGACTGGATAAAAGTTATAAATGAATCTAATGTTAATATTGCTTGGGATACTTTTAAACATATGTTTGTCAATGTTGTTGATGCTATTGCACCTGTAAAAACTGTTAGAATTAAGAACAATAGTAAACCATGGTTTTCGGCTGATATTTTACATCTGATTAGTGAGCGTGATAAAATGTGGATAAAATTTCGAAAACATAACTGTAGTGAGTTATTTCTAAAATATAAGGAGCTAAGAAATAAAGTTCAAATGTCAATAAGAAAGGCAAAGAAAGATTACATCAAGAATGAAATTGAAGAAAATCAAGGTAATCCTAAAAAGTTGTGGAAAACTATTAAGGGTCTAGGCATATCCTCTAAGGCTAAAAATAACTCTAAAAGTACTGGATTAAGGAATGAAATGAATGAAGTGGTATTTGATTCAGATTTTGTGGCCAATAGGTTTAATGATTTCTTTTGTACTGTGGCTAATAAATTATTGGAAAAATTGCCTTTTAGAAAGTTTAACGAAGACAATATTTTTCAGTTTTATAAGAATAGAAATGTAATTTTGTCCAGTTTTAGTTTTCAGAATGTTAGCATTAATGAAATTGAAAAGATGTTATGTAAGCTGAACATTGCTAAAGCAGTAGGATGTGATAACATCTCAGCCAGGTTTCTTAAAGATGCTGCCAGTGTCATTTCGTCACCATTAACTCATATTGTAAATTTGTCTTTAAGAACTGCTACTGTCCCAAATGACTTTAAAACAGCCAAGGTAATCCCATTGTTTAAAAAAGGTGACTCAAACTTTGAAGGCAACTATAGACCTGTATCAATATTACCTGTGATTTCTAAAATATTTGAAAAAATTGTACATAAACAACTGGTTGCTTATTTGAATTCTAATAATCTGTTATATGAGTTTCAATCTGGATTTCGTCAAACTTTTTCTACTGACACTGCATTGACTAGTCTCTCTGACAGGGTGAGACTGAATATGGATGATGGCCTCTATACTGGGGTAGTTCTCATTGATCTTCAAAAGGCATTTGATACAGTAAACCATCAAATTTTGACCACTAAATTAAAATCCATTGGTATGGATAACACAGTAGTTTCATGGTTTCAGTCTTACTTGTCAGACAGGCAGCAATTTGTTAGTGTCAATGGCAGGGTCTCGGCATATGGGAGGGTCACGTGTGGTGTTCCACAAGGATCAATATTGGGTCCACTTTTGTTTACACTGTATGTAAATGATATGATTCAGGCAGTCACATGTGATCTTTTTCTGTATGCTGATGACTCTGCTTTAGTTGTCAGTGGCACTGACCCAAGGCAGATTGAAATAACATTGGCAGAAAATTTAAAATCACTTAGCTATTGGTTGGAAGAAAATAAACTATCTTTACATTTGGGGAAAACGGAAAGTATTTTGTTTGCTACTAAAAAGAAATTGAGTAAATGCAATAGATTGAATATAATGTGCAACGACAAAGAAATTGAGTCAAAAAAACAGTATAAAATATTTAGGTGTTACTTTTGATCAGGATTTCAGTGGTTTGTCTATGGCTAGCTTAATGTTGAAAAAAAAAATCATTGCTAAATTGAAATTTTTGTATAGAAATAATATGTATTTTGGGTTTAAAGAGAGAAAACTATTAGTTTCTACTTTAGTACAATCTAATTTTGATTATGGCGTCAACAGCTGGTTTAGAGGGTTGCCCCAAAAAGTGAAAACAAGATTTCAAAAAACACAAAACAGGCTAATTAGATACATTTTAAACTATGATGGAAGGCACCACCTTTGTTCTGAGGATTTTAAATTAGTTGGATGGTTAAATGTAAATGATCGAATTGAATACTTGTCTTTATGTTTAATGTATAAAATACATATCAAAAAGGCTCCTGCATATTTATGTGATGTTAAACTTGTGAGTCATTCATACAATACTAGGAAGAAAGAGTTGTCGTACAAAAATTGTACCAAAAGTTAAGTCCCATGGACAGAAAACATTTAAATATTGTAGCATTAAATATTGGAATAGTCTGCCTCTACCATTACGAAAGTCAAACTGTTTGGTGTCTTTTAAATCAAAATGTAAGAAATACTATATGGACCATTTTATAAAAGAGTAATAAGAATATATTTGTTAAAAGGTTAATCATTAGTAATGTAATTATTTTGTTCTATGGCACCAATTCTAGTCAGTTGTTTTTCCATGTTTTTCACCGAGGTCCACCATGGAAATAAGACTCTCCATTTTAAATGGATATCTTTTTAGTGCTCCTTGTTTGTCACATGGTTCTTTTTTTATTATATTTGTATATATCTCTATTCAATTTTACTTCTATTTATATATTTTTACTTATTTGTAATCTTTTATTTACTTTTGAATTAATATGCCTGTGATAAACGAAATAAATAAAAAAATATGTCATTTTAGCAATGTGCCCTAAAATATTCTAATATATAAACAGGCATGCCTACTTCTTTTATAGTATTCATCAATATATTTATATGTGTGTATTGCAATGTGTCTTGTAATAAATGGTTTACATTATGCAAGATCTGTGTATTCTTCAACCTCTCAATGCACGTTGTGTTGTGAAATGTATCTAATATGGCTTGAATGTATAGCCTCATTTTGGACATTACATCCGTAATTCTTGGGGAACATCAAGAATATTCTCTACGGGGCAGAAATTGTTTGGTGTAGTGCAGAATTTAAAAATAAAGACAATTCACACGTAAAGAGTAATGGAACAACAAGCAATTTATTACATAGTGCAGAATGTATTTTACATGCATATCATTCTCCCCAGAGAAGGAGGTTATACCATTTACCATCTATGAACAATAAACAGATAATACATACGTTGCTATACTCAGGTTAATAACTATAATATATTTACACAATGAAACAAACCTATATGATCATTTCTTACAGATACTACGAGTAAGAAATTCGTCAGTAAACACACACTATTAAAGTTGTAAATGGAGCTTGAGCATTAATACAACATAGGGTCAAAAATCAATGTACATATAAAATTCAAGCATATGAAATATCTAGTATATCTCGTATAACATAACTGCAATTCATATTAGAAAATAGAAATGTAGGGAAGTAAATAGAATCTTTTCTTCGTAGGCTGATTATATTTGTTTTTTTAATCCAACACTAGTAATCATGTCTATATATAACAATTGAATAAAGACACCCTATTGATTGACGCATTTTCTGTGTCACACAGGCTGAGTAATTGTAGGAATTGACCACGAGATTGGGTGTCAAAGCATTGAGCATGCTGACGTCTGATTTACCCGAACGAAGTGAGGGTAAATCAGACGTCAGCATGCTCAATTTTGCGATTGACACGACAATCGAGTGGTCAATCACCATTCTATCATGACTAAAATCCATTTTATTTTAAAATAAATCATATTATAACATTCAACATTCAAGTCAATTTCGTTTGTTTTGAGCGTGCGGAGACGTCAATTCCTACAGTTTTGAGCGCGCGGAGGCGTTAGTCTAAACTGTTGCTCTCCGCAACAACGAAACATGCCTTACTACGTCAGCGGCTGTATTGATATTGTGAGGAGTTTAGACTAACGCCGTGGTTTTTTTTGGGAGCGTGTTTTCCATCGCAAAATTGAGCACGGAGATTGACCAATCAGCGTGGGTTATTGGCGGTGATTTTTGCACGGAATGATAGAATGTCATATATAAGTGTAGAATCACTTAATACAATAATAACAGTAGATTATCACATTTGCTAAACTAATAGGATTAAGTAGCGTTTAGTAATCATAGCTAAATATGAAGTTATTAAATTGGAATCATATTCACACAACAGTATTTTTCCAATACATTGAATACATAGAAATCTAATGACCTATGATTATAATAGTCATTATCCA
>CM032660.1:3402442-3435535 GCA_019095985.1 Streblospio benedicti | reverse complement strand
TTTAATTGCACTTGACCTATTTTTTTAAATTCACCTTGACTAAATTTTTTGAATGACCTTGACTTTTTGGTGACCTTGACCTAAAATTTTTTAATTGGGTTTAAATATTTTTAAATGGTCACATGACCCATTTTGAGTGACACTTGACACATTTTAGTGACCTAATTTAATTTCAATTGGGTACTTGTTGACTATTTATTTTGATTAGGTCACATTGACTAATTTTGAATGACATGACCTATTTTTTAAGTGACCTTGACCAAGGTTAAATTTTTAATTGGGTAGCAGTGACCTATTTATTTTTAATTAGGGGCACCTTGACCCCCCCCAAAATAGCCAAGGTCATTTAAAATAAAGCCAAGGTAATTTAGAATAGGCCATGGTCATTTTAAACTAGGGCAAGGTCCTTTAATAAGGTCAAGGTCATTTTAAATGGGCCAAGGTCATTTGAATTAGGTCAAGGGGTCATTTAAATTAGGTCAAGGTCATTTGAAAACAAGTCAAGGTCATTTAAAAATAGGTCAAGGTCATTTAAAATAAGCCAAGATCACAAAAAATAGGTCAATGTCATTTTAAAAAATAGGCCAAGGTCATTTAAAATTAGGTCAAGGTCATTTAAATAGAGGGCGGGGCGGCTATACTGACATTTTCTGGTAATCGAGACACTTATAGGGCTGGGGCTATTATACTGACATTTATGGTAATCAGACACTTATAAGGCGGGCGCTATGCAGACATTTACAGCAATCAGACATTTATAGGGCTAGGGCAGCTATGCTGACATATAATGACATTTACGGTAAGTTTCATTAAATCTTTAATAATAATTAAGATGAGTTATTTATTACATATTCTGCTGTATAACAATAAAAATAGCAATTAACTTATTGAATGGATTAACATTTATTTATTTTTACAGAAGTTCATTATTTCGCCTCTACACGCTGATGACACTGTACGACTCCATGGTGAACTCAGCTCCCCACTGTAGAGTACAAACTCTGGTCCCTGCAACACACAACGGCACACGGTTAACACAAAAAACCACTAACACGATGGATCTTGATCATGTGGTCAGCTATATATATATCTGTATCCACTTTTAAAGTTGTTAATGGAGCTTGAACATTAATACACCATAAGGTCAACATCAATGTACATACAAAATTCACTTATATAAAATATCTAGTATATCTAGTATAACATATCTGCAATTTATATTAGAAAATTAGAAATGTAGGGAAGTGATTGGAAAAAATTTCTTGCGTAGGCTGATTATATTTTTTTTAAATCCAACACTAGTAATCATGTCAATATATAACATATGAATAAAGACACTTACTGATTGATGCATAATATACATAGGAATGTACATGTACATCATTATTGTTACTGCGTAACCACCATGAAAATATAAGAGAGGCTGAGAGGTTGTGCTGTGTCCAGTGTGTGTCTGTTGGTAAGGACTCGGTGGGAGATTTGATTTGACATCAATACCGTAGGGTTGATGACTGGAAGCAATGGTGGTGATATATATTTCTATATCAGCTATACAGAAGAATCTCGCCACTAGGAAGGCCAGTCAATTTCGGCGTCATTTTTTGGCTGAAATGGAAATTTTGACTAACAAACAAATTTCTGTGTTTTTTATGATCTTTATGGTCTTGGGGATGAGGGAAAAAAATTCCCAAAAAATCTGAGTTGGGCAAAGTTCTTTTTTATGCACTTTTCAAAATGGCCGCCAAAATGTCGATAAACATGCCCATAACTCTGTTAATATTGGTTTTAGAACCATTATTACTATTATTCATAGATAGGAAACCACGTATAAGGATTCAGAAAAAGTTGTTACATTTGACCTTGAGATCATTTCAAGGTCAAATTGATCAAAATTACCCTCATTCCACTAGTTTTTGCGTCATACAAGTTTAAGATTTACTAATTTTAAACCTTGTTCAAAGGAACATTCATTCATCAAACAACCAGATCAAAACTGATACTAAAATGCCTTATCTTCATTTGGTTTCTGTGCAAGTTACATATATTCCTGCGTAATGAATTTTCATGGCACTGGTTAATATGAATAATTTGATGCTTGGTATTCTCCAAGATACTGACGGTGGCAGTTTTTGCCATTGAGTTGCTAACAACTTTGATGTAAATGAGGATACAAAAACTGGACATGATAGGACTCATTTTATGGGAATTTTTGCATGGCAGTCTGGTGGGTCAGCAAAGGTGTGCAAGCCAATATCAAAGGTGAAAGTACATGCTTCTCAGTTCTTAATAGCGAATGGGAATTTTGGTGAAATTATTTTGCAATAGAGACCAAGGGCTCAACCAGCATCCTATGTAGACGTGAGTATTAGATTGACACCAAAAATAGGGACCTCTGTTGATATAAACTTTAAGCATCTTGATATGCTGCCTGTGGTCCATATCAAACCTCTTATGATATGTCGCTATCCACCAAATTTGCATGGCATTATGTCTAAAGATGTTAATAGTAAATAAAAAATTCTCAAATGTACAACTGTGATACTACAAGTCAAATCAAAATTCAATTATTATACAAGCCCATGATTCCCCTGAATTCATGTCAAATAAATGCTGTGTATAGGTGTTGGTGTAGGTCTAGGTCTAGTTATTTAATCTACAGGGCACCACAGCGGAGTATAATGCTGATGCGAGTGACTGGTTAGTTAGCCAGTGATGTACTGATGCAAGCCGGTTCTTGAAATCTGCTAAGAAGCCAACCTCTGTTACTGAGGCAGGTTAAAAGTTCCACTCTAGGATGGTGCAAGTGAAAAACCAGTTGCAGTACTGTGTGGTAGAGCTTCGTTGGTGTTGTAGCTTCATACTGTGAGCAGCTTGTGTGCATGTGTTACAAAAGGTAATATTGATGTCTTCTCGGCGAATGCCCACATGACCCTGCAATGTCTTCAGCCAGGCATTCCTTCTTCTGTTCTCAAGGCGCTCAAGTTCAAGGTTGTTTAGCATGTTATTAATGCTAGCACAAGAGTCATAATTGCCGTCATCCATCGGCCAGCCCTTCTTTAAATTGCCTCCAATATACATGTAGTCTTCTCCTTTTGGAGGTATGGATCCCAAATATAGCCACAATATTCTAGGCTAGATTGTATTAGGGAAATATAGACTGTCTTTTTCAGTCTCCGTGGGCAACCTTGCAGGTTCCACCTAAGGAAACCAAGACAACTGTTAGCCTTCTTGGTTATAGTATTGACATGATCACCCCAGTTCAATGTCCCTGAAATCTTTACTCCCAATATTGTTTGTATAGCACACGTACTTTGTACATTCTTCTCAAATAAGTGAAGATGGATTGTGCTGTGCAACTGTTACATTTGACCAACCTATCTTTTTAAATGAAAGTAAAACATGATAGTGAAGAGGTTGTCAGGGTTGATGGATTCCACCAGTTATGGTCTTTCATCAGTGCTGGATGTAAACGTTAAGAGGAATGTTGTCTTGAAGAACTTTGGGAAAGGTATATCCAAGGGGATCACTTTGAAAGATGATAGATGGAAAGGCAAGAACATTGGAGCGTGTTTATTTTAACAGATCCTGCATTGCATTTGTGGTGGCTTACCAATAGCATAGAAGACAATGACTCAATGAATGATGAGAATGAGAAATGTCTGTCAGTGAAGATATTTAGAGTTAGATGATGAGAAGGAAATTGATGATATTGAAAACATTTATGACGCTGCAAATATTACTGATTAAGATAGCTTTATTGACAGTATGATAGAAGAATCTAAGGGTGATTTATGAAGCAATGGAAACAGGATTAGTTGCAATCAGAAGAAATAAAAAAACTTCTGGACTGGGACTTGGACTGATATGACAAGAGAGCAGGCCCTTTTGATGTCAGCCAAAAACACGAGGAGGTTTGATCAATATTACACATCAAGAGTCTGCAAAGACCAAGTGGTTGTTGTTTGCACACATAAATGTGACAGTCATATAGTCATAGTCAGTGTATTTAGTGAAAATACAAATATTCATAGTTTAATAGCTACCGGTAATGAAGAACAGTTTTTAATTTAATTTTAATTCTAACATTGCATGCCATTTATGGATGTGTTACTACATAATCAATTTTTGGGATGGGAAAAGTTAAAGTTTTCAAACTTTTTAAAACCAACTCAACATTGAAAAACAAGACACCTGTTTTTGGGACCAATTGTAAAAAGGACAAAATAACTGAAAGTGGAGCGTTAATAGTTTCCTCTTTATATAATAAGAGTTCTAAAATTTATCATTAGATGATCTGGGGTATACGAATGCCTTGAGCCGAAGATTTGTTGCACCCGAGCGCAGTGGATCATGTTATTATCAGAGTCTAAGAGTACATTATCAGCTTGGTACTTGGAGGATACTCAAAACACAATTCAATTGATATGAACAAGGTTTTTCTAAAAGATCTGTTGAAGATCTGTTATCCCGAGGATTACTGACAAGGCTGTAGCTCCCCCTACATCTCTGAAATTTCGTGCTTATGTAAAACAAAAACAAAATGTAATGCTTGCATGTGTATCAACAATGGCCTGTAGTGCAGCATACATTGCCAATGTAGAGGAGAACGTGCAAATACACATATCTAAATACTATGGAACCTCATTAGCACAACATGGCATTTCCATATCACAAGGTATGATATCCTCACTATGTTTCTACAAAATAGGTAAATTGGTAAGTATTTCCAAAAATAAAGACTTCTGTATTTTTACCAAGCTGGTTATTTGATTTGTTTCTATTCTATTGCATTATGTATTTAGTGATGGAAAATACAAATATTCATAGTTTAATAGCTATCGGGAATGAAGAACAGTTTTTACTATAAATATGAGGGTAATTCCACCCTTTTGACCTTGAAAAGCCCTCAAGGTCAAATATAACATGATTTTTAGAATCCTTATATGCTATTTCCTATCAATGAATAATAGTAATAATGTGTCTAAAACCAATATTTAAAAAGTTATGGGCAATATTATGTCAATTTTGGCGGCCATTTTGAAAATCGCATAAAAATCAACTTTGCCCAACTTGGATTTTTTGGGAATTTTTTTCCCTCATTCCTGAGACCTAAAAGAACACAAAAACACATAAATTTGTTTGTTAGTCAAAATTTCCATTTCAATGTTCAAATTGACTGGCCTATTCATGGCGCAAATGCAACACAATTCATAACAGAGCATTGCTATGTTGCGGGCGTGATACGTCGTGATTTCATCATGGGGATTTCCCACAAAAACAAAACTTTGAGGCTTGATTCCTCGGCCATTGTAAGATGGATTCGAATGGGACGAATTGCATATTATTGTCCACCTGCCTTGACGAGCACTTCCCAACAACGTATAGTTTGTGTCTGTAGCACTGGAACTGGCAATACTACACCCCATATTAATGCGCGGATTGGGCTGGCGTGGCGACTGAGCACTGAGTGCCGATTCAGCAATTGCGGTTAGTAGGACAACTTCCGGGAAAGTGAACAGGCCGACTAAAAGCCTTGCAACTCTTAGCTGCCGGCTTAAAAATTAACTTTGACTTTATATATTAGAGGTCTATGCTAATCTCTTTTTTGGCAGTTTTGGGACCGTAATTGCAGGACTTGTCTCTTATAGAGGTGGTCGTAGAGCTACAAATGACACTAAGATCTCTGCTAGAGCCCATATCATTTACGTATATTTGCAATGAGTAGCATCAAGACAAGTTCCAACACTACACATGTTAAAATCACAAGCAAAATACACACAGAATAGTAATGCCTGATCTATAGGAAGGGTGGAAGAAGATTTGAAATATTCAAGTAATTAACTTTGTAATTACTTACCTCCTAATTTAGGATATCCTACACATACTTTTACTGGTGGTGTTTATGGTAGATGGCGTTTTGCTTGTGGTGGCTATATTTTGACGTTGATATGTTTTACCACCCCTTTTTAGAAGGTTCACCATTTGCGAATGTTTGCGTTTCTTTGCAATAGAGAGTGCCGAATCACTATTCTTGTCTTTCTTGCTCAGATTTGCCCCATTCTTCAGTAACAGGCGGGCTACTTCTATGTGGTCTGCAAAACCAAACTAGTGAGCTTTAAAAAAATCAAAGGTGTGAAACTTTACTAAAGTTGTAGTATTGATACATGCATTTATGTATGATACGGGTATTGTTGCATAAGTGGTGAAAATGATGTGCACCAGCTTAGATTTATCAAATTGCAGGGTCTTATGGTCTTTAGATTTATCTATTTTAACTAAATTGAGACGTGCACGTATTAACTAGTAATAAACACATGGATAACCTACTTTCCTGTGCACACAGCATCAAAGGTATCTGTCCATCACGATTTTTAAGATCAACACTGGCCCCTTTTCTGACCAACATCTCAGACACCTGGATATTACCTTTTTGTGATGCCCAGTGAAGTGGAGTGTACCCACTCTTCTCCTGGGCATTGACGTCCGCTCCTTCTGTGACCAACATCTCAGCTACTGAGAGGTGGCCGTTTTGTGCTGCACGGTTGTAAAGGTGTATATTTCCACTTGTCAGAGACATGAACATTGGCCCCCCTTTCTGACCAACATCTCAGCCACCTGGAGATGACCTTCTTGACGCCCAGTGAAGTGGGAGTAAACCATCCTCATCCTGAGCGTTGATGTCCGCTCCTTCTGTGACCAACATCTCAGCTACTGGAGATGACCATATCCTGCTGCACCGTGTAAAGGTGTATATTTCCTGTCAGATACATGAACCTTGGCCCCTTTTCTGACTAACATCTCAGCCACCTGGAGATGACCATTTCCTGCTGCACGGCGAAGGGTGTACATTTCCACTTGTCAGAGACATGAACATCAGCCCCTTTTCTGACCAACATCTCAGCCACCTGGAGATGACCTTCTTGTGACGCCCAGTGAAGTGGAGTGTAACCATCCTCATTCTGGGCGTTGATGTCCGCTCCTTCTGTGACCAACATCTCAGCTACTGGGAGGTGACCATTTTCTGCTGCACTATGTAGAGGTGTATTTTGCCACCGGTCTGTGACATGAACATTGGCCCCTTTTCTGACCAACATCTCAGCCTCCTGGAGATGACCTCGTTTTGATGCCCGGTGAAGTGGAGTGCTACCATCCTTATCCTGGGCATTGATGTCCGCTCCTTCTGTGACCAACATCTCTTCTAATGCAAGGTAACAGTGACGAATTTCTGCTGCATAATGTAGAGGTGTATTTTCCCACTTGTCTGTGGCATGAACATTAGCCCCTTTTCTGACCAACATCTCAGCCACCTGCAGATGACCTTCTTGTGATGCCCGGTGAAGTGGAGTGTAACCATTCTCATCCTGGGCATTGACGTCCGCTCCTTCTGTGACCAACATCTCAGCTACTGAGAGGTGACCATTATCTGCTGCCCGATGTAGAGGTGTATTTTTCCACTTGTCTTTGGCATGGACATTGGCCTCTTTAGTGATTAGAAAATTTGCCACATCGAGATGCCCTTCCTGACATGCAAGGTGAAGACAAGTACTGTTCTTAATATCCCTTGTGAACAAGTCTGCTCGGTTTGTGACCAAGTATTCCAGAGTTTCCAGCCTCCCCATCTTTGCGGCTTTCGCTGCTGCTGTCAGGTGGTCATTTTTTCGCTTTGCTTCTATATCTACTGTAAACGTAGTTTCTTCAAATACAAACCTAGAAATTAATTAGATAATAGATATACACAAATAATAGTTTTATAGTGAAATATAAATTTATATGTTTCTAATATTTGATTTGGATCATGACGTTGTACGTTGGCACTCATCACGTGTTATTTGAAATCAATGGCAGAATAAGATAAAGGAGTTAGGTAAGGGCCCGGTCATCTACAATTTGCACAGGGGGGGGGATCAGGCAGATTTTTTAAAGACCCAAGAAGGAAAGTTCGACCCCCCCCCCCAATAGTCCGCGGGCTCTGTATCGAAACACTCCCCCCCCCCCGTAGGAGTTTTCGCAAACATATTTTTTCGTACCTTAAATACCACTCTTAAGGAAAAATGACGTTTGCCCAAAATATTTGATGGCGAAATATATTTTTGGGGGTCAAACAGGGGTCATCAGGTCAAAATTTCATAAAATTGCATTTATCTCGATTAATAACAAATTTAGAGTAAAAACTTGTATTGACTTTAGATAGGAACATGTGTATGTGGAATCCAAATAAAACATCAGATTTGACCTTCGACCTCTCCTTCAAGGTCAAACAGGGGTCATTGTGGTCAAAATTTCATAAAATTGCATTTATCTTGATTAATAACAAATTTATAGTAACAACTTGTATTGACCTTAGATAGGAACATGTGTATGTGGAATTCAAATTAAACATCACATTTGACCTTTGACCTCTCCATCAAGGTTACACTAGTAGGTCAATTTCAGGAATTTTGTTCATTTTTGTGTTTACGAAAGAAATGAGCAGCTTTGAATATTTCATTTGTTAATAATCCACAATAAATTAGTTTTATTGATATAAGCATTTGTATTCTAGATTGGAATTATGTTATGTTTTATTTTAATCAATATTTTACTAAATAGTTTAATATATCAATGGGTTTCACTTTTTAATGGTAGAATTTGAGGCAGCATCAGTATCATTGATATCTTCATAAAGTGCATGTTTTCAAATTTTGTTATGTTTTAGTATTATTTGATTGACATTGGACTTAAATGTGTAACTTACAAAAGAGCAACAAATTTAATACATCTATATAATACAATGGTCATTGCTAAATCATGGAAAATTCAGTGAAAATGAAATCTAAGAAGCAATGCAAAACAAGGATAAAGGGCAACATAAAATCATGCATCATACGTTTTAGAAGTATGCAGTCTATCAAAAATAGATAATTTATCTTATTCAGTTTGGGAAAATTAAGAAACAATTGAAGTGAGACAAAGTTTAAAGGATCTAAAAACAACATTATGATGAAATTTGGAAAAGGAATATGGTAGTAAAATGCTATGCACAAAGAATGCTACAGCAAATTCACAAATCTCAAATATCTAAAAGCAATAAATGAAAAATCAGATCAAGATCCAGAGGTTGAACTATCAATAAAGAAAAAAAATCAAATTTATCAATAACATTCACTTGTGATTTCTGTTTATTTGTGAAAATACTCCAGAATTAATTCTTCCTGGCAAATTTCTTTCTAGTGAAAGTTGGACATGTAAAACAGAAACTGCAGGGAAGACCTTAAAAGAGGGTTCAGAGAGACGAAGTTATGAAAGGATGCTGTGTAAAGTGATAGATGTAGATTTGAAGGCAAGAGAAGCTAAATACCATGATAATTGTAGAAATGCACATAAATATTCAGCGACAAGTATGCAAGAATATATGCAGGAAAAGATTCCATCTGTGTCGGTGTATAGTAGTAACAAGAAGAAAAAGATGATAAACCATTTCTGACCAAAGTGAGCTGGTCAACTCCGATCATATTAAAAAAAGCCATTTAAACTGCCTTTGAATATGCTTTATTAGATTACAGAAAACTTGAGGATGTTGGATCTTTATTGAATTGTACCACAAATAGAGAAAATACACGTCCTGTTTGATACTAGCAATGTTTATTAAATGAGTTTGACAGCCGTATCACCTGAGTATACGCTACCATTGTACTGAGGCTCCTATTCACCAACCACTTAAGACAGGTATAACTGCCGCATTAGACCACTCGGACATTCTGACCGACCCGGGTGGTCTGCCTTAAGTGCTTTGTGAACAGGTGTCACAGTGGTAAGGGTCGAGGGTTTAAGTCCTGAGAGACGTTATGTGATATAGTCCTATAAACTTGGAGAGATAATCCTCTGATGTCAATACTTACATCTAACCAATTAATTCCAATATATCTACATATTCTATTCTAGTTGCCAGTCATAGAAAAGATATGTTCAAGGCAAAACAGAAATGTCCATCACTATTACTCAAGTGATCTTTTAACGAATGATCAACGTTGTTCAGCTCTTAGTTTCTCTCTACATTAACATGATTAATGTAAGTGATTTACTAACTTCATAAATGATATAAAAATCCTTTTGCTAATATTTAAGTACTTATAATTACAGGACAAGTACACAGGCTGCGCAGGAACCTTAGTAGGTCAAGATTAATCTATTACGGTACCATTCACTAAAAATCCAACATCCTCAAGTTTTCTGTAATCTGATGAAACATATTCAAAGGCAGTTTCAATGGCTTCTCTTTATGAATATGATCAGAGTAGACAAGCTAACTACTATGATTGGGTGTCTAATAAATTAACTGGTTAAATGGTTTATCATCATTTTCTTAGTTCAACCTCTGGGATAACCATGGCATTTACCATCATATTAATTCCGTCCGTATATTTTTGCATAATTAGTTAATAAAGTATTAATCAAAATAAAATATAAAAGTAATCCCAATCTGGAATACAAATGCTTATATCAATAAAACTAATTTATCATGGATTATTAGCAAATAAAATGTTTAAAGCTGCTCATTTCTTTAAATGAAACTCAAAAATGAATAAAATTCCTGAAATTGACCTACTAATGTAACCTTGAAGGAGAGGTCAAAGGTCAAATGTGCTGTTTAATTTGGATTCCACATACACATGTTCTTATCTAAGGTCAATACAAGTTGTTACTCTAAAATTGTTATTAATCGAGATAAATGCAATTTTATGAAATTTTGACCACAATGACCCCTGTTTGACCTTGAAGGAGAGGTCGAAGGTCAAATCTGATGTTTTATTTAGATTCCACATACACAAGTTCCTATCTAAAGTCAATACAAGTTTTTACTCTAAATTTGTTATTAATGGAGATAAATGCAATTTTATGAAATTTTGACCCGATGACCCCTGTTTGAGCCCAAAAAATATATTTCGCCATCAAATATTTTGGGCAAACGTCATTTTTCCTTAAGAGTAATATCTCAACTACAAAAAAACATGTTTACGAAAACTCCTACGGGGGGAGTAGGGGTATACGGAGCCTGCGGACTACAATATATTACTAAAGGAAAGTCTGACCCCCACCCCCCACCCCCAGTAATTGAGAAATGAAAAGTATGACCCCTCCTTCCAATCCATTCAAGTGAAAGTCATATTTTTTCAAGATCCTGGAAAAGTCATTGAATTTTGTAAATGGTCATTGAAAAATGAAATTAACCAAAAAGTCATTGAACTATGGTTAAACTGGTAATTTAAAAGCTGTTTGACGAGAGATAAAATTCTGTTCTATTTGGCTCCTCGATATAATATCTTCCAAAGTCTAATTACTGCAGGCTTTGACCCACCCTTCTTGCTCTTGACTTTTGCCTCTATCCACTTGGTCTGTTGAGCCTCCACCTTGGTGCAATGTGGGTCAAGTGATTGACTGCATCCGTAATAGACGGAAACATGCGGCCGTGGCAGGACTCCTGGAGGTCCTCAATCTTAGTCGAGCTACAGCAGGGGGCAGAGAAGCATTTCCCACCTTTCATGTGAAAGTGGGCCCAGTGCTCCAGCACACACTCAAAACCTGGGTACATGTGCTCCCGTGCCGACTTGGAGCGAGGACCACAGACGACCAGCGGGTCCATCTGTGAGCAGTCGTCCACTTTTCTTGAGAGATGTGCCCGGTCACGGGAGGGGATTACGATCCTCTAAGTCAAGTGCAGCCCATGGCTTGCATCCGGCTACTGGGCATCGCATCCCACACTCCAACCAAGCGACGTATAACATCTGGGCTGACTCTCTTCACATCTGGTCGACAGGTAGGCGAGTCACCGGGACAGTCACCTCTGGGTGTAGTTGTGGATACGCCATGTGTCCTGTCGCGTTAGGAACTTTCCTTTCTACACGGTGCTCCAGCGTGTGGAAAAGTGTTGATCTCGATTGGCTGGAGCTGTTTTAGGCAGCTGAGCCAGCCAAGTTGGGTGGGTGGTGCCACCATACCCGGTACCTTAGACATCACATAACTATGTTGAGGTCTACCGGTGATATGGTCACCCAAAAACTTGACCCATTCGGCCGGACTGTTTCCGACGAATCGATCGGGGTATAGCACTGTGCGTGTGTGCGGTTCCTGAAAGAACCTCTTGTACGCATCGGCAGTGGGAACATGTGTGAGGGTCGGCGCACGTGGCGCACGTGGAGTCTGCACCTGTGGGCTCTGCCCCTCCTGTGAGGCATGGCGCGAAGGCCCACCATTCTCACTAGAAGTAACAGATGCCCTGTCCTCTTCCATGTTGTCTTCTTCTGCATCCACAGACGGGCCCAATGGCTCAGACTGTGCCTCTGCGTCATCCACTTGATCACCCCATGCCTGTGGTACTGGCGGTGCGTCAGTGGTGTCCATCTCCTCTTCGTCATCGTCATTGAGTAAGGACCCGCATAAGCCAACTCCTCCCTGCCAACAACTTGTCCCAAGGCTTCCTCGATGTCCTACAATAGAGAGATATCACCGTCAACAACGTGACCAGCGATGTCCTCGCTGAGATCCACTTGGTGTTTGAGTCCTGGGATCCCCCACCACCCGGGCTGCGATGTTCAGCCATTATAACTCAACATGGCCCCAAACACTAAAATAAAACATGTGAACTCACTCAGCAAAAAGTGGTCCACAATCTTGTAATCCTGTTGATATCCAGACTTGCTAAACACTATCCCGAAGGCGTGGGTACACACAGCAGCTTGAACCACTGAAAAAGATAAAAGAAAACTTGTTTAAAACTATAAACAGTTAAAATGAGTTGTTACCAATCGCAAAAGTAGGAGACTCCGAAAAGTATGCCTATCTTTCGCAATGACCAAGCAACAACTGACGAGAATACTGAATTTGGTGAAGTAGTAGTCTGCTGTTAATGGTTCAACCAATCAGCAAGCTTTCGGATATCGGGTGACCTTTGACTGTCATGGTTACACGTGATCATAACATGATTTATCCTGCGAAGTAGACCCGCGAACTCACCTCGCGATGCGAACTACCCTCGCGAAATTTTTGCGGCCCACGAGCTAACCCCGTGAGCTTTTCGCGGCTCGCGAGCCCACTCGCGATTAAGTAGTTACGTCAGGGAGGTTAGCCGGTATACTGTAGCTGCTTTCTTCTTTATCTCGCAGTTTCATGTGCTATTATATGGTACTATTGCGGCTTGAAATGACCACGACTTAATTGGTTTAACTCGTTGTCCTGTTTATAGCTTAACCGCGACCCGGCCTCGCGATGTGGACTTCGCCCTCACAAACCGCTCTCGCGGGTCATGAGCTGCGACTAGCAGTTCATGGGCCGGTATGTTGATTCTCCACTATCCTTTGCCTGGTATAGGCTTGCGCAGCGAATGCGACCTCGTTTCAACCCCGCAAGGGTGTCTACTCAGCAAGGTCTCGACGCTGCCCCAATGTTGTCATAGGCTCGCGACGTGACAGCGACATCGTTTCAACCCCGCGAGGATGTCTACTCCACGGGGCCACGACGTGCCTCTGTACATCTCTCTCGCGCTGCAGGCTTGCGTCCCAAACTTCGCTCACCCCCGATGGTGCCAACTGCGAGCTCGCGCCATCTGCCTCGGTGTTGTCGCTGTTACCCGCCTTCTTCCCCACCCGCGATCTAACTTGCAAACCACGGATGTTGCGTGGCGCGCATGTTGAGTGGAGCTCGTAAACTTTCTGGTGACTCCTCTACCCTCTCCTCCAAGTTTTGATGTTTTAGACGGGTGTTAGAGTCTATCTTTAGCTTCTATCGAAACTTCTATCAGGCTGTGGAGTCACACTCATAAAACTGAATGCTTTCTCACGCTCATAGTCTAGTAATTTACTCTCCAATACTCAAAGAAGACCTGCCTGCATATGCGTGCCGCCTTCTCTGAGCAGAGAGAGTTTGATGAGCTGTATGAGTCCACGATCGCCATAACGTACTCGTTTGACGCTACAAACGGTTTCACATTATTGGTGTGGACCCATTTCTCTAATTTGAGCTTTCGCCAATGTATTCTTATCGGTCTTTCATGCGGGAACAGTTTCAGCTTGACCACATGGTCATTCGTGACCTCTATGATCTCGCGAGGTCCTGTCCAGGGCTGTGAATGGAGCATATCACGTTCGTTTGGGGGTGAGAAGAGTAGCAAACGGTCACCCACTTGTATTTGCGAGTCCGATAGCACCCATCTGTTGTTGCTCCATTTGGATTGATACAGCTTGGCCAGTCACTTCTCTCAAGATTTCTGCAGTTTGCATTGCCAAGTTCCTTTAATGGAACGCAAATGAGGCATAGCACCTCGGGATGATTCTCTCGTCATACCCATACATCAGGTCGATAGGAAGCTGGGTGTCCGTGCATTGACTGTAGAACAGTTGCTGTGGAGTAAACCCTGTTGTTGCATGTGGTGTCGCATTGTATGCCATATATACATATGGAAACATTTCGTCCCAGTTGTTATTGCCGTCCACGTTGAGTGCTCTCAAAATTGCTTTTATGGTCTTGTTACTTCGTTCCACCATCCCATTGCTCCAGGGAGCGTACGAGGTGGTCCTGGATTTCTCAACACCATATAATCTGCAAAATTCATCGCACAGACTGTTGTCAAACTCCGTGCCCTGGTCACTGTGTAGCTGCCGCATCGCGCCGTGACGCGAGATATACTCACAAAAAATCACTGCTGAGACGGCTTCCATGGTCTTGCGCTCGAGAGGATATAACTCCATACGTTTAGAGAAATAATCTTGTATCACACAGATGTATTTATGACCACCTGACATTTCAGGCAGTGGCCCTTGGAGGTCAATCCCCACACGTTCATGCGAGAAACCCACATATTCATGTTTCATGGGACTTTTCTCTCCACTGGCTCCTGTTTTACACTGTTGACATGTGATACATGCCTGGCACATCAGCTTTACATCCGCCCATAAGCCCGGCCACGCGAAACGCCGTCGCAGTATCTCGTATACACGGTCATAGCCCAGATGACTAACACTATGCACGTGCACACACCTCCAGATACTTTCGCGCCACGCGAACAAGACTAAAGGTAGACGTAGTTGTTTTTCAGGTTTCCTCTTTGCAGACAGAGTCTTGTGCAAACGCCAGACTCCATCCTCGTCAGCTTTGATATCTTTCCACCAGCGGCAATATGATCTTACTTCTGGAGTTTCTTGTTTGAGGGCAGCCTCATCGGCATGCTCTCCTCACTGCTTTTTCAGCTGAATGACGCGTTGGAGGCACGGGTCAGTTGCCTGCGCTTCACGCCATTCTGCTGCCGTAAAGTTAGCGAGTACGTTGGCACATTGTGTTGTTGCATCAGCTACGGGTTGACCAATGATGATCTCACCGTCAGGCTCGCTGTCTTCCTCGTCACTTGATTTGATTTTTGATTTATTTCGTTTATCACCGGCATATTAATTACAAAGTAAATAAAAGATTACAAATAAGTAAAGAAAATATAAATATAAATAAAATTGAATAGAGATATACAAATATATTAAAAAATGAACTATGTGACAAACAAGGAGCACTAAAAAGATATCCATTTAAAATGGAGAGTCTTATTTCCATAGTGGACCTTGGTGAAAACATGGAAAAACAACTGACTAGAATTGGTGCCATAGAACATAATTATATTACTAATGATTAACCTTTTAACAAATATATTCTTATTACTCTTTTATGAAATGGTTCATATAATATTTCTTACATTTTGATTTAAAAGACACCAAACAGTTTGACTTTCATATTGGTAGAGGCAGACTATTCCAATATTTAATGCTACAATATTTAAACGTTTTCTGTCCATGGGACTTAACTTTTGGTACAATGTAGACAACTCTTTCTTCCTTGTATTGTATGAATGACTCACCATAGTAATCTTTACCACCCTGGACTACTGGCTGAGGCCCGAAGGCTGTGCCGCGGCGCTTCTCTGCCAGTCGTGCAGATCATCGCACCCTGTTCGCCTCCAATGAGAGTATAGTAGTAACCTCTGCTTCAACCTCATGAGAGTCTAGGGGTTTGCGTTTGGGGATGTTATGCAGTCGCCTGGTAAGATAGACATTAAAATCAATGCCATCCACTTGTTCAGGCTCTTCTTCATCGTCGTCCGTGTCCACGTCGCGGCCCGCGAACTCCCATCTGAAGTTTGCGGCCGCGAGCTTCTTGCGCTGCGAGGGCTAGCGCCGCGAGCATAGTTCATGTCACAAGCTTTTTGTGAACTGCGAGTTGGGTGCATTATGTTGCGCCACTCCCCCTGATGCATTGTGGCGTGCCACACGAAGTGCATGACTCGCTTTGTCGATGTTCTCATTTGAATCATCGGAGTCAGAGTCTCTACATTTTTGTAGCTTCTTTTTTGAAAAGAGGCAGTCAGGACACTCACCCAACTCACAATGCTTTCTACTTGCGAAAGTAGTTTGCAAGTCAGGATAAGCTTCGCGCTTCTGCGAGAGCGCGTCTGCCACCTCGTTCAGCTTCCCCGCAATGTGTTGTATTTTCCAGGGTTTATACCACCCCATCTCAACAAGCCATCTCATGTACATGTTGGCAGACTGGTGTTATTTCTGTACCCATGTGAGTGCGGCATGGTCAGTCCATATGATGACCATTGAACCTCTTGTGATGTCTCTGAAGTACCGCATGAAGAATACGACTGCGTAGAATTCCCTCTTAGTAGCGCAGTAAGCCTGTCGGCTTTTACATAGCATTTTTAGGTGAATCCCAGCAGTACAACTTTGCCATCTTGCTCTTGCTCTAACGTACCCCCTATCGCAAACAGACTGGCATCCACGCGGAGGTGGAAGTCTGTGTTCGGACGAGGGTAGTATAGCAGGGGGATCTTTTCTAGGATGCTTTTTATCATGTCAAGTACGACTTGCATGACTTGCGTCCAGTCAAACGAGACACCTTTCTTTGTGAGATCAGTAAGTGGTTTGGCCAACTCACTGTAATTGAGCACAAAATGACGATAATAGCCAGTAAACCCCAGATACATGCGGGTTTCCTGCAAGTTCTAGGGCGTCGCCCAATCATGCAGCTCCTGTATTTTACTGCGGCTTGGCCAGATATCGTCTTAGTCGACTTCGTGTCCCAAATACTCCACCATTGTGGTGAACAGTTGGCACTTGCTTGGTTTGAGCTTTAAGTTTGTCCTCCTTAACTGCTCGAACACAGCTCTCAAATTCACCAGGGCTGTGTCAAAGTTGCGCCCGAAAGCCACGAGATGGCAAAATGTTCCCGGCGCATTGGTTAAGTTAATCCGAAGGGCATCACAGTCCACTCATACAGACCACGGTGGGTCACAAAAGCGGTCTTTTCTGCGTCGGCTGGATCCATAAAGACCTGCCAGTACCCGCTCACGAGGTCCAGCGTGGAGAAGTACTTTGACCCCTCTAGTTCGTCTAAGCACTCTTCGATTCTTGGGAGGGGGTAAGCATCCTTCTTAGTGACCTCATTCAAACAACGACAAATCAATACAGAAACGTAGCTCCCCTGTCTTTTTACGCAACAACACCACAGGTGCACCCCACGGTGACTTGGATGGTCGAATTACTCCACTTTCTAGCATCTTTTCGAGCTTGGCATCTACATACTCATGCTCCTTTTGGGAACGCAGGTAGTAGTTTTGTTTGATAGGTACGGCATCTCCCGTATCGATCATCCCAGGGTTTCCCCCGGACCAATGAAGATGTCTTGAAACTGCATCACCATTGCCTCCAACAGGCCTCGTCTGACGGCAACTCACCTTCAGCCGGAAGCATGCATCGCAGATACTCTGGTACATTTGCTTTGATTAGGTGGTTCCGGAATCTCTCTGTCCATGTAGTACAGCAGGCAATCACCTGGCACCTCAAGTGATTCAGAACTCTCTCTTTCCGGAATAAGTTGCTGGCTGGTCCACCTGCTCCTGTGCTTAGAGTTTACAACGTTGACGCTCGCCACGTGGGCGGGTATCTGCCATGCTTTCCATGCCGGAGGACTCTCACCTCCTCCCGAAGGTCAGTTAGAGTCGTTCAGGTGTGCCTCTTCTTCTTGAGTTGGTAGGTCGATGATTTTGGCTACTATGAGCCGCTCTTGAATTTCTCGGTACAAAGTACCCTGGTTCTCTGCGAGCTTTGCAGTCCAACTCCACTCCATATGAACATAGCCAGTCCATGCCGAGAAGCAGGTCCAGTGACTCTAGCTGCCCCACACAGACCTCTATCGGAAGGGACTCTCCATCAAAGATGATGTCCAGATGGCAGGTTCCTTCAACGGCCAGCGACTCTCCCCCAGCCCCCTGCAAATAGAGCCTCTTGGGTTTGAGTGCCGGTAGACAATCCTCCATCTCGTGGTACACCTCATAGGCTTGATAGTAAGCTGTGGACGGCGCCTGTATCCAGACATGTCACCAGCTTGACCCCTCGCAGATCAAGTTGACAGCTGAATAACAGGCCGGGTCCCGATGGAACAACGGCTGTTCCGTGGGCGTTGTCTTGTTCGTGTTGTTGGTGGCACCGATACATCACCCCCCTGCGGAGTCCCTGCGGCTGCGCCGCGGGCCCGCCTGGTAGGGCATGGACATCTGGTATTTCCCTCATCAGGGTTGTACTACCGGGTTGATGCAAATGCGTTAAGCAAGCCATGGTGTGAATATTTCCCTCCACGGTCCCTCGAATGGTCTTCTGCGACTCAACCATCACCACTTCACCCCTTGAAGATGCACCGTTATCAGGCTCTACAGGTAAAGCTTTTGTCTCTGTGCCCAGCCGTTGGATGTCTAGACCACCAGACCGCATCGCTGAAGTCTTCGTTTTCGTGCAACACTTTGTACTTGATGCAGTTTTCACTCTGGAACACTAGCGCTCCAGTTTTGCAGGAAGATGAGCATTGTCACCATGTTCCCTCCGGGTCACACTCTGCAATGCGGCATCAGGGGCTTTGTCACACTCATGGGACTTGCAGTGGTCTGCTACTCCACCCGCCTCTCGGCGAATTTTGTCACACACGTGGGACTCACTGCAGTCTGCAATGCCACCCCTTCCTTGCTGTCCCTCCCGGTCGGTCGCCTCACGTCAGACAACCTCGCGGGATGACACTCACGGCAACTCTGTCTGTCGGTTCTCGCAGCTGCAAGGCAGTCAGCCGCACTAACCTGTCGTCCAGGGGAGTCACTTGGCGTTCGTAGTATTTTCCCGCCCGTGGTGGAACAACCTCACATCGTCCCACCATTTCTCTGCAGACAATGACTTCTCAACAGACTCAGAACTTAATCGGGTCAAAGCCGAGGTACTTCCAGTGTCGCATGTATCACTCCTGCGCAAGGGCTACCTGCGTCACGGCGCCCTTGCTTATGAGTTTCCCATATTCTGTTTCATGGGGTCGCGTCGTCTGTGACCAATGGCTCGGGAAAGTTCAAGCCACTCTTGTTGTTGTTCGGGGGTTGCCTGCAGACACAGGATCCATGGATGGCCTGCGGCCTTGCAATGCCAGCACTCCATGTCCGGCTGCTTGACAGGCAGTCTCTGGTTGGTGGATGATAGTCGAATCACCCACTTTTCCACCCGGCTGTCCTCCTCCGCCCCCTTTGTGCTGCCCTCCCCGGCGGGACTTTGCACCTGTCGAGGAATCGTACCCCCCTGACACGGGTTTGGAGGCTCCACTGCCACCGGTGCTCATCGCTCCTGCTGCCGCTTGCTGAACCGCCAGCACTTCCTTCACGATTTGTCTCATGGAGGGTTGCTGTGGTTTTGTCTGGTTGGCCTCTTCCTTCTCGCGGACGATATTTGCTTGGTGTTTAACCGGATCATCCCGGCTTTCACAACGGACTAGTTCCTGGATGAGGACAGCAAAACCCAGGTCAGGATACAGTGCAACCTCATCGTACATACGCCGTAATGACGATGAGTACAACCCCATTTCTAGCCGCTTCATGATCGCCAAGTCACGCTTGATGGTGTCAGAACCATAGGCCTTTCTTGCCAGGAGTTGTAGAGCAGCAATGAAGTCTTTCACGGACTCTTTGCTGCCTTGTTTCTGGGCGAGCATCTCTTCCACAACCCTCATCTCATGTTCTACATGGAAATGAGCATTGAGAGTCGTGATGAGATGCTTCCAATCATTATGTTGCTGGATGGTGAAGTTCAGCAATGCATCTTGAGCTTTACCAGCTAACCTGTCTACCAGCCACCCTGCCCATTCTTCAGATGGTACACGGTAACTATGTAGCAGCTCAACCATATGTTGCACAAAGTCTGGCCAGGTCTGATTTCTATCAGGCTGACTAAACTTGTGGAAGCTTTTGATCCTGTCTTTGAAAGACACGCTGGTAGGCACAGCTGGGGTGAAATCATCATCCGAGGATGACGATACATCACGTTTCCCCCTGCGCCTCTGTTCACGTCGGCGTCATTGCCGCCGTCTGTGTGCGTCCATTTCCGCCCTCCATTCTGACTCCTCCATCTGATACTCGTCAAGGGCATCAACCCAAGGAGTTTGACAGAATCGCCTCATGAGTGGATTCTGGTTCGCTGCTGCTGGTAGATCGGACTGAGTTTCACTCAGTCGAGACTTGTTGATGTTTGTGGCACCCCTCCCCACTGGTGTTGAGTCATGGGAGCGTTGCGGGCAGTCCAAACCGCGAGTGAAGTTTGCTCTGCGCGAACGGCTCGCGCTCAGCGAACAGTTCGTGTCGCGTGAACAGTTCGTGTCGCAGGAACAGTTCGCGTCGCGGATATGACGAGTCTTGTTTTCTTCTGGTGTCGGGTTGCGCTGCGAGTGTCTCTCAGCCACGACAAGCTCATTTTCGTGGGCAGCAGTAGCTTGTGTCTCGGCCTCTTTCGCTCTTTCACTTTCACTCTGCCTTCTCTAATCTTGCGAATTCAATCTCCGCTTCCAATTGCGATACTTCTGCTCGCAGCGAATGTATTGCATCAGTCGCAGAGAGCTGCCATCTTTGTTTCTGTTTGTGGGTTGGCGGGAGTGACCTCTCCCGCTCGCATGATAGGCCGGTTTGCCGGGTACCGGCACCCGTGGTCAACACTCGGAAACCAGGAGGCAGATCGTCTGCAACCTGTGCCCTCACCTTCTTTGTTCGTCAGCGCGCGACCCTTGCGTCACGTCTTAGCACCGTGCTGCTAGCACGCGCCGATTCTGCCTCACTCGCATCGGTGAGCTCATCCCACGTTGTTTCAGTCGCAGCAGACATGTAGCCAGGAAGCAGTTCTGTTTCCCAGCTGGTGAGTAGCCATGTTGTGCGCCTCCACAGCTCGGCTCATGTGACTTCCTGGTCTGGAAATAAAGCCTCCTCTAGGAAAACTCGCCAATCGGCGCGGGTTTTATCCACGCCTGTGCGTCCTTTCTCGCAGAGTTTGTCACGGATGTATGCACAGTTGTGTGTCAACATCTCCGTTAGAACATTGTCGAGGGTGTCTAATGTAAGATGATACGCATAGGCCTGTATATCAGGTAGCCACTGAGTGGCTAAATCTACGCATTCCCCAGGATTGTAGTCACAGACGGGACCTAAAGACAAAATTTGCTCCACTGCGAGGTTCATAATGGCCTGTCTTCCAGTTGACATAGCAAGGACCACTGTAAATCAGCATTCCCCATTGTGGCTGCTGCTTGGAGAATCCTCGCTTGATCCTCCTGTGCTCGTCTGCGCGGGATAAACCCCTTACTCTTTCCTGACGTCTCCTTCTGGCTGCTTCCCGGGTTCGGGTAGCCTATCGTGGGATCTGTGATGGGTGGAGGAAGCACGGCCATTTTCACGACATTCGCGTTCTTCTGCGCGACCGAGTTTGCGTGTCGTTTTTTGAAACCCGGTTGCATTTTTGGGCGGGTAGCGACCCTGTCCGGGTGCAGATCCTGCTGCTTGTGATGCATAGGGTGGTTGGGCAACTCCAGCCTGGTGTCCTTTTTCATGGAGGGCACCAGTGCCGGCGATGAGCCACGAAGATGCATGGTGCCTTTTACAGCTCCATCGTCCAAGCGGCGAATTCCATTTCCCTGCTACACACTTTGTCATGAGATGACTCCCATAGAATGATCAAGATGATACGGTGATGTGTGCCGTCATCTGCCAACGCTGTGAGCGCATTGTCCAGCTTAACTTGGTCCGCATCAAGGTTGTGTTGTGCGACATGGTCAACTGCTTGTTCTTGCCCTCGAGCATTCTCATATTCATGCTCGATAGGCGGGGAGTAGGAGGTTTTCACCGTCTCATTGACAATCTCTACTCCCCCGTCACGCCTTTGAATACGAGAGGTGGTTGGGCGCGGCTGCACGTGAGTGGAAGGTGCGAATCCTCGCCCCGCTCAGAAGCGTCGGTATCCCGCTCTTATAGGTCGTCTTGTACAAGTGACGAGCCGCTTTCACAAAGACTATTGTCAGATTCCTCCTCGTTCTCGCCACTAGGTTGGTTATTACCCACTAGGCCTGTATTTAACAGGACCTTTTTGGGGTCAGGTGATAAAGCTTGCTTGTCGTGACCCGCGGACTGCGAGTCACGTACAGTTTTGTCGCAGTCGTCCTTGCAATCCGCAGGTTGCAATTTGCGGCGTACGCCCGCGGTTACGGACACCTCCGGTGTTGTTCTTTATTATAGCACATTCTGGGCAGACGTCATAACCCTGCGAACACCACTGACTAACTTGGTTAGTGCAGATGGCGTCCTCTTGGGGGTTTTGCCTTCTTTAACTCTACTCCCGCTATCGGACATCCTGCCAGAATCTTGCATGATACAGTCACATGTGCCTTTGTGAGATCCTGGTCACGGCACCAATCTGTGAACAAATTAATTAGCGTGTGCCTCGGGCCACAAGCAGACGTGCTGCGCTGCGCTCCCTCAACACAGCTGCCGCGAGTCCACTTCGTGGAGTGAACCCGCCTCGTTGACTGGGGCTTGTCACCAACCCCGCGTACTTCTCGTTGTTGTGTTACTTGAAAGGACGAGACCGTCACTACTACGATGAAGCAGTAACTTTCACTTTTCAATGGCCAGTGATCCCACCAGGTTTCACGAAGGGCCCCTACCTACACAAGGGACTTCGCACTGATGCTGACACATGTTGCATGTATAAGCGAGAGCACCACCACACCCACGAGCGTGAGGCGTACACGACGAGAGGACCTAGCCACCGACTAGGCCCCGAAGAGGATGAAGATTAAGAGCCTTTCCTCACAGAGGAAAGGTTGCCAGCCCTAAACTGCCCGACCAGTGTCTGAAAGAGAAGTGAGCTCTAATAGCTCAAGTCATCCAGTACTACAGCGTACTGGGTCCATAATCCCTACAGGGGCTTATAAGAAAGATGAACACGAGCAAGGTGAGTGTGACTAAGGGCATTATCTATCCTAATCCAGTGAGAAGCAATATTACAAACTACTTTAACCCTTGCAGGGATGCTATAATCCCTGCACACAGGATGGCCTAAACATTATCTCTTTGTTTTGTCACACGAGCATTCACAGCAGGACTAAAACGTAACCATCAGTCAATTAATTTGAAATGATACATGCATTCCATAAACGTATTTCTTTGTATTTTCATTTTTGTTCATGATTCTCAATTTGTTGTTTTAACAAAGCGTTATTTGTATTCTCATCAAAATGTGTGTATCCAAATTTTGGATTAATTAACGTGTAAGTAAATGTACCTGATAAATGAGAGCTGGCCTTCAGACGCTGCACTTACAATGACAGTGGAGTGGAACGGCACACCTGATGTCACCAATGTGTTGAAAGTGTCAATGTCTCCATTGGTGGCTACGACATCAAGGCAATCCAACTCTTGATATGTTTTAGCTGAACCATCAAGATGATATATTTCTATCAACATACTGTAGAACTGCTTCTTCTGCAGCACACACGCCTTGTAGAGTAGGTTCTCATCAAAATGATTGACATGGCGGACGTCTGCACCTTCCACCACCAACCTTCTGAACAAGTCCACATCTCCGCTGCTCAGGGCCCAATACAGGCAGTTGTTTCCCCAATTATCTGTCTCATTCAGCAGTGATTTATCTGACTCAAGAAGCTTCATGACTTCATTGATGTTTCCATCTTTACAAGCTTTCAAAAAAGAACTCAGACACCCTTTCAAAATTTCTTGATTTTCTAATTCTTTTTTATAAAGCGGCGAGTCTTCTGATATGTTAGTCTGCATAAATGAAAAAACAACAACAACTAGATCAGAAGTGTTCAAAGAACAGGCGTCGCTAGAACAACGTTGACTTATTCAAGTTCAACTGTTAAAAGTTGTCTAAAACGTTATGGAAATCTTGATTAAAAGTACACAATAATTAAATTAGCCACAACTAATATCACAGTGTGATTGTACTGTGCATGTGTGCACGGTATTGATTTTATCAATTTGCAGCAGACATATTGATTTTATCACGCTGCCTTTGACTTTGCTGCTTGGGTTAAATATGGATTTTTTTCTTGCTGGCCAAGTGCATTGAATATCAGTAAAATTTCATAAATAGCCTTCTAGAAGACACAATTTAATTCGTAGAGTGCCCAAAATCGAATCACTTTGGTGTCGCCTCAAACCTCATAGTTGTGTAAAGCTTGAACGAAATCAGTTCATCGGTACGCCCGGTAGCTTGTCCGGAGACATACATCCATACAAACATACAAACGAACCAAACACAATGCTTGCTTCAGCAGCTGAGCTGAAGCGACGCAAATATATTGACAAACATCTCAATCAGAGTGTGGTATAAAGAAAGGTTTTACAAAACCATGGCTTGACAACTAATTTAAAAAATGGTAAAAAGAAAACGAAAGACTAGATGGCTATTGAGAGATATGGTAATCGCTGGTAATCACTTACACCGCTGCCACCATGTTAAATATGTGAGTTGATCCTGACGTGTCGACTGCGGAGTGATAACTATTCTTTAATTTCCAATGTCTTTATTATTCACTTGTATTCTTCATTCATACATCAATCACATACATACATATATATAACAGACAATAGCTACATCAGCCTATCATAATGAAACTGCCGTGTACTCTATACCTCGGACATAGTGACAATATAGTAATAGTACTAGACGCATTGTTACTGCTGCGTGGTGGTTATATACACAGACACCAGACATGCTGACATGCTTGTCTGCATGTTCACCTTGAACCATATGATCACAGAGCGTGACTTACATACATGCTTCATGATTAAGTACGTTTCACCTTGATCTACATACTGAGGCTAACAACATGTCATATCACTGGACACAAGTGTACACAGCTGTACGAGGTGCACTACCAATCGAACCGATTAACATCAACGACAAAAGCAAAAACAACTTTAGCAACAGCATGACAGCAGAAACAACAATAACTATGGCAGTGACGACGACCATGACAACAATATAAAAACAACTGGAGCACTTGTCAATTGAAACCTGATCCAGGTGGAACATCCACCAAATCTTCACTTAAAAAGCATCTGAGTTGGTGTTTCTCCTTCTTTGTGATGACTGAGACAGCAACAGCTGTGATATCTAGATGAAAGAGTGCTCAGAGAGCATAGCATCGCTCGAACAACGTTGACGTATTGGCAATAAAGATGTTCACTTTACAATCAAAGCATCAAAGCAGAAAGAAATTGCAGGTGTTTTCTAAAAAATGTGGTTAACGTAAATATCTATTGACCATGAGTCAACAGTAATACAGTGATGCTGAGCTCTCTGGGCACTTTTAAGACAATATAACACATAATGTGTTTCTACTTTGCAGTAACCTGTTTATATTTCAATTTCAATATTTAGTTATTTTTGGTTTAACTGTTAATCAAGTTGAACTGTTAAAAGTTACAATAATGTTATAGTAATGTTGATGAAAGGTCAGCCGCAATGCATGTATGTGCTGAATATTACTGGTTTCATCATGCATATTGACCTTACGGCAGTTAACAGCACCAGGCTACACTATTGCTGCTGATTGCTACACAACATCTGTAGCAATAACAGCAATACCCAACTAGATTAAAAGTGTTCAAAGAACACTGCGTCATTAAAACGACGTTGATTATGGGCAATTAAGATATATACTGATATGATATGTACTTTACAATCAAGAAATTTATGATTTTGAGGAGAAAACATCAGAATGAATCTAATTAATCAATATCCATCAAAAAAATATTACTATGTGTGTTACAAAAGAACAACACATGATAATCAATACCAGTCTCAAACCCAATAATCAATATTTGCTGCTTGGTTGGAATATTGATTTTTTCTTGCTGGCTTAAATGCATTGAATATCAGTAAATGTCATAAATGGCCTTGTAGAAACCACAATTTAATTGGCAGAGTGCCCAAAATTGAACCATTTTGGTTTTGTCGTAACATTTGAACAAAAACAGTGTAATGGTTAAAGCTCTAGCTTGTCCGGAGACATACATAGTTAGTTAGTTAGTTGGTTAGTTAGTTAGTTACAAACGAACCAAACACAATGCTTGCTTCAGCAGCTGAGCTGAAGCGACGCAACAACCACAAAAACAAACTAGATCTGTTAGAAAACTTGTTCATCAAGGTTAAGCTAGAGAGCATGATAGAATATACTGTAGGTGGCTATGGAAGTAATATGACATCTTGATAACTGAGTATGAAACCAAACAGCTTTATCTCACCTGATCATGTTTCCTCACTGCCGTCACGGGTCGCTGCACCTCATGCGCTACTTTGAAATCGCTAATTATCTTGACCTTGAACATTTTGGTAATGATGTGAGGATCTCAAGTGTTTCTTTACTCTACCTGAAAGTATGCGAAGTCTATATACACAATTCTGAATAAAAAGCTATTTTCCTATCATATTGTATATGAAGAAATTGGTATCTTATGTTTAATATTGGGTTTGAGAATTGTGTCTGAGTCAGTTCAGTACGTCTTTCATGTTCAATATTCGTTCTTTGATGTCTATCCACCAAAGCCATTCAGTTTGTTTTGAAATACGCACACCCATAGTGCACAAACTGGATTGTTGCCACAACATAATGCAATCTGATCAGTACAATCACATTTCATTTGTGTTACACAGTCACTTCTTTCACTGTTTTTTCAACTCTGATGTTACCTGGACTTTAATAAAATGAAACACAGAATCAAATGACACATCGTGGTCAGCGAGAATCAGTGAAGTTGGTTGCGGGATGAGCAGATGCTGTTGAAATCTCTGGTTGAAATAGTGAACTCAATTTAGAAAAGGTTAAGCCATTGTGAACACTACTAACACAGCATAAAAGAACATTCCAAAACAAAATGAGACCAAGCGCTGTGTACCAAATACATAGGATTTTTAGTATGATAATAATTATAAATGTCAATTCCTACACACATGTACGGCGACTTACCTATTTGAACAGCACCGGCGATCATACGGGTTTGGCTCTTTGTAAGTATTTAATCGAGATACCAAAATCGGTTCCATCAAATGCTACACCTGCAAATATAACTTTAATCAAGATCTCAGTGTTCCCATGACATTAAAATGTTGTTGGTTGTCATTCAAGCCACATTAGCAGGTAACAATTTAAAACAAAAGCAAAAACAATAAAAGCTTGTCACCCGAAGAGTTGAGATAATTCAGGAGGCTTCAGGGTGGAGTCTTCTCGTGCTCTTTGATGTTGCTAAATCGTTGTCCCCGCTACAAGAGAAGTGAATTTGGTGGTTTATGGCTGTGATCTAAGTCTTCCTCTCGCATTTTACTCCAGGTCATTGCCACACTTATAAGCATACTTGCATCGACAGCACATTCAGCGCGCAATGCCAATCACTCACACCATCACTCACTCACTCTTCCAACCCAATGACCTGTTTGCACTACACCTGCAAAAAAGTCACCTTTCAAAATGTATAGTCACTATACATTTTGAATGGGGCGGCGCCCCAGCACCACGACCCAGCCTCACACACAAACCTCACAAAACCATAAAACCACTGCGGTGTAGTTACTCAGGTCTTGCAGCGTAAGCTGAGTTTACCCCCTCGCGCGCCAGACCCTTATTGACTACTCATGTGAATGTCTTATATGACACGCATTATCAGTGAATAATCTACTATTAGTATTCTAGTATTATACACTCAGAATAAACATTTACTATTGCGTTTTACTTACATGTTACATGAGCAGCTTAGCCATGACATAATCCTGCTATTATAAACGGTAAGAGAACATTTTGATATTGACATTCCGAGTAAATGTGAAGCCATAGACTGAACAGATCTCAACATACAATGGCGTAGTTACTGTAATGCACACAACACAGTGCGTACACATTGAGTTATTGATTTTCTACCCTACAATGATACATGGTTCGTGTAATACTGAATTCACTATCACTGAGGCGGAAAATGTTAGGTTAGAACACACAAATAGCCTTTCCATTGTTCTATTAACAAATGCCTTGCCTACTAGTACTCTCTCAAATATTCAGGATGTGTAGGGAAAATATACGAATGCCAAATACTAGTAGTTCACTGTCATTTCTTTATTCTACTATGAATTCATGAACTTTGGCCAGGGATTTATTATGTAAACAAGCCAAACACGTGGACACCCCTTGTTTTGCTCCCCCCTAGTTCAAATTTGACCTGCCTTAACGTAATATTTTTATGCCCAGAACATAGTTCCAAATAATTTCCGTTTGTGAACAAAACATCAGAAGAAATACCCAACTTCCTTGTGCAATTATTAAAATATGTGATACAGGGCACCTACATAACAAAAACACCTCATAATTCAATTATTTTAGCCTCATCACTTCATTACCAGATTCATACCTTTCAGTTATCTGTTGTCCATTTTGATACACCATAACACAGTTTCAATAAACAGCATTGAGTAAAAAGCTTTCAGTCTCTTTAAAAATCACTCAGTTAGATGTACTCGTGAAAGAATGTGGGCCTTGTTCCTAACTGTGCCTTAGCTCATGCGCGCTGTGCAAGGGGCTGGATTACGGAAGCCGTGATGATCCGCAAAACAAAGACCTACAACAGATTATTATACAATTATATGTGTTGCATGATTTCTCAAAACGCTAAACAGGCTGCCTTCGTGGCGTCCCGGTGTCTAGACGAGTTTGATACTCGGGGTGGGGGTGGGGTGGGGTATTTCCATAGTCGCCCTATACGGCATGTGCCACTGATAAGGGTCACCTTTTTCAACCCTGCAGTTTCATTTGGGGTCACCTTTTCCACCACTCAGTTTCACTAGGGGTCATGATTTCAACATTCCAGCCAGTTTCACTAAGGGAGGTTCAATCTCGAGGCTCAATATCTAGCTCTCTTTTCATGTGATTTTTCCAGTGTTTTATACACTGGCTTGTACCCAATTAATTGCATCCGTCCATCCTTCCTTCCGTCCATCCGGTTCGTTACCCCTCTACAGGTCGCATCGTTTGAGCTAGGATGCTCAAATTTGGCATGTCCATTGGAAATGGTGACCACAAAAACCCTATTTCACATGGGCCCAAACGGTCCATATTTGGGCCCATTTGGGCCCATTATTAGGTCCATTTTACTAGTGAATCACATTCTTATTACTATTTGAATGCACCATTAAAATCAATATTCTATAACCACAAACTCCAGACACATCGGCTCCAAAAATGTATCCACTTCTTGGTAATAGATGATACTGCTATAAATCAATAATCAGCCAATATATAGATGAAAAGCGCCCCCGGTGAGCGCAAACCAGTGTTTAATACACTGGAATGTCACTGTGTATATATTGGCTGATTATTGATTTATAGCAGTATCATCTATTAGAAATCCTAGTCCTCGGGGGGGATCTCAGGCATTAAGTGGGTACAGGCGTGCCAATTTGACTTAAGGAACAGCACCGATGAATACAGTAAGATTTGCAAAAAGCATCCCCAAAAATATAGTAAAATTCATTCAAAAGTATACCCATAAATAAACTAAACCCAAAGTTCATCCATACCACAGAAATACACAAAGCAAACAAACATTTTCACACATTTATAAATAACATTACATCACAGATGGAATTAATGATGATAATCAGAGCGGTGATACATGAAAATTACGCAATAATATGCAATATTTCGATGTGAATGTCCTATAATATAACAGTTGTCTCTAGCTATAAGACCCTAAAATATATTGTTGTCTTAAAATCAAGACCCAATGATATACTAAATTCTAAAAATATGGACCCAGTGATATATTAAATATCTAAAAATAGGACCCAATGATATGTCAAGAGGATGGAAAATGTGACCTATAAAGATGGCACGTCCGTACTAGCCAAATGTATGGGAGATCGCCCCTCGGGGGGAGGGGGAGGGGGGGTTTCTCCTCATAAATGGGTACAGGTGTGCCATTTCGAACGTCGAAACTGTACCCATCAATATACTAATTTGGCATTAAAAAGTGACGCATGTCTATACCTATTAAATGATGAAACTACATACTGTTAACATTTTATCAACAAAATATTCGAAAAAATTATATCAGTATCAAACAAAATGAAACTTACACTAACAATATCTGCACATTTAATTTCAAGCCCTTAGCTATACCAAAAATCACACAATTTAGACCCATCACTATACCTGGGATGTCTAAAAGGTGACCCATAGAAATGGCACACCCGTTCAGAAATCGCCCGCCTGAATAAAAAACATACCTGATTCACTTATAATTACGTGAATCCACGTAGTACGTTTGATACCGGTGTTTACGATAAACAACAAAATATTTTATACGGAGCATCATATTTTCCGTCAAAAGCGCTATTTAGCTGAAGCTACAAGGTACGTGGTTTAGCTTATCTTTTGTCGTAAGGGGAGCGGCTCATAAATCACCTTAGAAATCACTTTAAACCATCAATAATTTTCTAAAAAATGAATTTTGCTGCTAACATAAGCTTCCTTAAAATTGTGATTGTGCCGTGACCTTGCAATCATTGACGTAGGCCTACTGTCAAAGCCAGATGGGTCAGGGTCGAATTTAGGATTGTAGATTATCACTATCAAATATTTGTTCCATTTTTCGGCCACCATAGATTGCAGTTTTCGGCCCTGGCAAAATCTGTATGATTTTTCATATATTTCTTCCAAATTGTACTCTGTAAATAAAGTATTTTGCTGTTGAGATGAATATAGAAGTTGAGTTTATATTTCAAACAAAAAATCGTTTCAAATTTGATTTTAATGCCAGGAGTATACTAGGGCCGCGTCAAATGATTCCAGTGGGCGATATCACAATTTGATACAACTCCCAGTGTCCTAAAAAAAGGGTGTCTAATAATGTGCAATATCTCAAACCTCCGACCAACTATGCAGTGATCGTAACAAGGAGCATGACAGGATAGAGAGAGAGAGAGAGTGCTGGGTAATAAATCTCTTGCTAGCTAGAGACAAAGCAAAGCATTATTTATAAATCAAAATAGCGCCTCCAATGTTAAAGCTTGCCGAGACAATGCGCACATTCTACCTGCTCAGAGACTTTTCTCAATTTAAGACGGTGACAAGAGCTATACTAACCTCAATTACGGCTACAGAAATTTCTGTGTGTTATCTCCTTACAAATCATAAACGTGCACACCACCTTTAAGATCAATGCTACCCCATCTCGGCGAACAATCACTGTATATGGAAAAGGTTATACATTCTTCAGATTTTCTACCAATAAATGAGGGTCTGGATGGGGGGGGGTCCTGATCCCACTTACCACTTAAATTTTAGCTCATTTCCCATTCCCACTTAAATTTTAGCTAATTTTCCACTTTCCACTTAATATTTTTATTTCCCACCTAAAATGGTACTTTTAATGAACATTTTGTTCACTTTTACAAAAAATGATATGATATTACTACGATCAATTTTAAATTGTTATAAATTTACGTGCATGACCCCCACTCTCGCATTTTTTTATAGTTTCCCACTAAAATGAGAATTTGTTCCCACTTAATTTGAGCAATTTTCCCACTTCCCACTTAATTGCCCAAATTCCCACTCACCACTTAATTTTGGCTAATTTCCTACATCCCACTTAATTCTAAGGCCATTTCCCACTAACCACTTAAAAGGTATCCGCACCCTCATAAATTACCCATAGAGAATCCACACGTGTCCAGAATTAAACTTACATACTTTAAACCAGTTTTAGACATTATGCGCTCGATCACAGATGTAGTGGCTTTACTGCGTGTTGACTAACAGCCGCTTTTAGTAAAGGGCTGAAAACTGGAAGATGGGGGGCCGATTTCCTGAATCATGGTTAAAATTTGTTTTGTAAATAAATACATTTTCAAGCCCTTCATATATCATTTGCATTTTAATCATAGATAAAGCATAATATCAAGGTGGTATACACGAGAGGATTTCAACGTCTGTGTTTGAATTTAGTTTCTATAGCCTAATTCCAGTATTCGGCCCCGGGGCCGAACAGTGTTGTTGTTGTTGTTGTGACAGCCACAACGGCATCGCTTCACATTTTCACAACTCCTCTGAGTACTCAGTCGTACGTTATGTTTATCTTACCTTGATCTTCTGTTGGTGGTCATGTTAAGTACCAGATTAAAGGGTGGGGGCTGAGCGGACTGCAGCCAGGGGCCCACAACAAATGAGGGGCCCCGGATTTTTGCAAAATTTTTAAATGCGCACATTTTTGACGCGAAAGCCTCTAATAATAAGGGACCGTAGTAAAAGTTACTATGGGGTCCCAGATTTAGTCAACATTTTTCCTTGTAGTCTTTAAAAATATGTATGTGAAAGCACGAAAACAGAAGAATTTTCAGGGGCCCCAAGTTATTTGAAATCTGTTAAGCAACCCACAGTCTCAAATAACAAGGGACCCTGGTAAACAATACTATGGGGCCCCAGATTTTGCCAATATATTGTTACGCATATTTCTTTTTTATGCAAAAACACCAAAATAGAAGTCCCAAGTATATTTTTTTTCTGGGGCCCCAAGTTATGTTAAATCCCTTAAACAATTCAAAGCCCCAAATAACAAGGGGCTCTAGTGAACATTATGGGGCCCCAGATTCTGCCAACATTTTTACTCGTACTTCTAGTAGGCCCTAACTAGTGAAAAGATTATTTAGAGCCAACACTAAGTTC
>CM032660.1:3394799-3402342 GCA_019095985.1 Streblospio benedicti | reverse complement strand
AATCTCCTGGAATTCATGCGTCGAGCTTACGTTCTAGCAGTGGGATGCGGCCTTTAGTTAGTTGGTTAGGTAGTTAGTTACAAAGGAACCAAACACAATGCTTGCTTCAGCAGCTGAGCTGAAATGACGCAACAAGCACAAAACAAACTAGATCTGTCAGTAAACGTGTTCATCAAGGTTAAGCTAGAGAGCATGATAGAATATACTGTAGGTGGCTATGGAAGTGATATGACATCTTGATAACTGAGTATATAAAAACAAACAGCTTTATCTCACCTGATCATGTTTCCTCCACTGCCGTCACGGGTCGCTGCACTTCATGCGCTGTTTTGAAATCGCTAATTATCTTGACCTTGAACATTTTGGTAATGATGTGAGGATCTCAAGTGTTTCTTTACTCTACCTGAAAGTATGCAAAGTGAACGCTATTTACACAATTCTGAGTAAAATGCTATTTTTCTATTATATTGTGTATGAAGAAATTGGTATCTTTTGTTTAATATTGGGTTAAAGAATGCTGTGTGAGTCCATTCAGTACGTCTTTCATGTTCAATATTCGTTCTTTGATGTCTAGTGTCGCCAAAGCCATTCAGTTTGTCTTGAAATACGCACACCCATAGCGCACAAAGTGAATTGTTGCCACAACATAATGCAACCTGATCAGTACAATCACATTTCATTTGTGTTACTTCTTTCATTTTTTTCAACTCTGACGTTAACTGGACTTCAATAAAATGAAGCACAGAATCAAATGACACATCGTGGTTGAAATAGTGAACTCAATTTAGAAAAGGTTAAACAATTGTGAACACTACTAACACAGCATAAAAGAAAATTCAAAAACAAAATGAGACCAAGCGCTGTGTACCAAATACATAGGATTTTTTAGTATGATAATAATTATAAATGTCAATTCCCACACACATACACGGCAACTTACCTATTTGAACAGCACCGGCGATCATACGGTACGGGCTCGGCTGTTTGTAAAGTATTTGCCCGAGATACCAAAAATCGGTTCCATCAAATGCTACACCTGCAAATATAACTTTAATCAAGATCTCAGTCTTCCCAAGACATTAAAATGTTGTTGGTTGTCGTTCAAGCCACATTAGCAGGTAACAATTTAAAACAAAAGCAAAAACAATAAAAGCTAGCGCTTGTCACCCGAAGAGTTGAGATAATTCAGGAGGCTTCAGGGTGGAGTCTTGTCGTGCTCTTTGAATGCTGCTAAAAGTTGTCCGTCTCCAGTTAAATGTGAATGTGGTGGTTTATGGCTGTGATCCAAGTCTTCCTCTCGCATTTTACTCCAGGTCATTGCCACACTTATAAGCATACTTGCATCGGCAGCTGAAGGGCAGCACATTCAGCGCGCAATGCTAATCACTCACACCATCACTCACTCACTCTTTCAACACAATGACCTGTACCTATTTAACGTGTAGGTGTCACAGAGCAGTGTGCAACTGTTTAGGGATGACTTTGCTCAACACCCATCACCAGACCCAACCGGGAATCGAACCCACGACCTTCTGGTCACGAGTTCAACTCCCTATCCACACGACCACAGATGCGCACATCACCATGTTTAACGCCTCGCAGGAGACGGAAATGCTCTGAAGATTTCCAATACATGCACGAAAACAACTCGACCTAACAGGTATATATTGTCATGTGTGGATTGGCATGAGGTGTGAGGAATAAGAAGCAGTTGATAGTTGTTCCATTTATTGCTTGGTTACATTCAGTTACTGGTTATATACCTAGTGCTCGTCTAGCTATGCAGACTAGTAAGAGCAGGCTGAGGTCTGGTAGACTCCTGGGCAGGAAGTCCCTGCCTTATAGGAGAAATGCTTAGTCATGCATTAGTCTAGCTATGACAATATCTGCTAAGTGTATGTTGTGTTGATGAAAGAACAGCACATTTATGAGAGATAAACGATATTTCGCATAAATTGCATAGTAAAATATCAAAGTACATGTTAAAATTTAGTTAAAAACCTAAGCTTAAAACGATGTCTTTGCCTATTTGCGGAGTAACTAGAATAGAACTTAAAAAATATACATTGAATTATATCACGTATAACAACATTGTCCCAAACTTTGCACTACACCTGCAAAAAGTCACCATTCAAAATGTATAGTCACTATACATTTTGAATGGTGACTTTTTTATGACAAACCACTTTTCAGTCCAACATGCAGCGTCACTCTGCTGTGTCTGTAACATGATACACCCCAACATTTTTCAGTCAAAACCACAGCCGCTACGTGAAAGCTCGGGGGCGGCTCCCCCCAGCAACATGCCCCGGGGCGTGCACCTGACGACCCAGCCTCACACAAAACCACAAAACCGGTGTCACGCATTTTTACATTAAGGGCTTGCAACGTAACTGCCACAAACTTTGTTCAAACTCGCTAGCTTCAACAGGATTCGGTCTGGGTGTAACATGATACACCGGCTCAGATTACACACAAAAAACTACAAAAACCCCACAACCGGCGTGTGATCCATCTCTCTAATGCACCACACATTTTTACAGAACTTGCATCAATGCTGAATCCCCTGTGGCACTTTATTCTCGTTTAAGCAGGGCTTGCAAAGTTCTCGCACTGTTGTTGTAGTGCAGAGTCAGGCGCTTTCCAACGTAGGTTTGGGAGCACGGCATAAAAGTAGAGCCAGGCGTTGTTTCTGGGGGCATAAATCACATACATCAAAGGCACAACAGTGATGTCAACAGGCAGTGGCTGCGGGACCACAGTCCAAAACCAGGCGCCGCACGGTGAGCACAGCCATTGGCATTTATTCTTCATCAGCACGTAGCACACTGGACACTGTCATCAACCGTAGGGAACGTGGGCTGGTGCTCCCACGTACCTCATAATAGCCAGCACGCTGGCGGCAGGGGCTTGCAGGGGCCTTGCAGCGCAGGGGGCTCTCTCTCCCCAACCCCCAGCACCCCTCTAGAGGGGGCTTATAGTCCCGTCTCCAGCCACACCTCTCTTTCTCTCTCTCCTTACAGTCACACACACACACACACACACACACACACACACACACACACACACACACACACACACACACACACACACACACACACACACACACACACACACACACACACACACACACACACACACACACACACACACACACACACACACACACACACACACACACACACACACACACACACACGCACACACACACACACACACATGTCATGTAACGTAATATTTGCATCAGTTTCTGTACTCCATATCATTATCTGAACCATCATCGGGCAGTTGGTAGTTTATAACCCGTAAATAATCAATACAGCCTGGTGTTTGTCGCGATGCATTTGGGGAAATGAGCAGTTGGTCATGAGCATTTTGAATGAACGTGCAATAATTAAGTGATGTAATTATTATACTGGTTACCACATAGGACAAAATATGTGAGGTGCATGATTAGTGTTGAATTTATGTATTTTATTGTACTCTGAAAAGCACATATTCCAAATCAAATGTCAGTGTTCAAGTGAGTAGAGCCTTTTGCAAATGCCACTGTGTTGCTCATTATATATTCATGTAGGGCGTGCATGTGGCAATGCGGCGTGACCAAATATGGTCATTGCTCTTTACCATGATCCTGAGAATGGGGTGCCCCGTAGATTTATATTGTATAAAAGGACATGCCGCCAATTCCCGCCGGCTCTCTCTCGTCTGCTCTGCTCTTCTCTCTCACTTGGACAGTTGAGACAAACTGGTCTGCCTTCACTGGGATGGCACAAGGATATGTGTCATCCCAGGTGGCATGTACATGTATGGAATGCAAAATGAACAATGTGAAATGTAGAAATGAAATAAACAAATGGATGCATAGTTGTGTTCTGACTGAGTAAATAAAACCTAATATGCATGAGGAACTTTATGTGTATTTCCCGACACACACACACACACACACACACACACACACACACACACACACACACACACACACACACACACACACACACACACACACACACACACAGACACACACACACACACACACACACACACACACACACACACACACACACACACACACACACACACACACACACACACACACACACACACACACACACACACACACACACACACACACACACACACACACACACACACACACACACACACACACACACACACACACACACACACACACACACACACACACACACACACACACACACACACACACACACACACACACACCACTGAGCGAACGTGCTCACTACTCTATCTAAAAAAACAATTTTTGTAGTTACTCAGCTGTAAGCTGAGTTTACCCCCTCGCGCGCCAGACCCTTATTGACTACTCGTGTGAATGTATGACACTCATTATCAGTGAATAATATAATATTAGTATTCAAGTATTATACACTCAGAATAAACATTTAATATGCCGGTTTATTGCTTATCTATTGCGTTTTACTTACATGTTACATGAGCAGCTTGGCCATGACATAATCCTGCTATCATAAATGGTAAGAGACCATTTTGATATTGACATTCTGAGTAAATGTGAAGCCATAGACTGAACAGATCTCAACATACAGTGGCGTAGTTACTGTAATGCACACAACACAGTGCGTACACATTGAGTTATTGATTTTCTACGCTGAAATGATACATGGTTCTTGTAATACTGAATTCACTATCACTGAGGCGGAAAATGTTAGGTTAGAACACACAAATAGCCTTTCCATTGTACTATTAACAAATGCCTTGCCTACTAGTACTCTCTCAAATATTCAGGATGTGTTGGGAAAATATACGAATGCCAAATACTAGTAGTTCACTGTCATTTCTTTATTCTACTATGAATTCATGAACTTTGGCCAGGGATTTATTATGTAAACAAACCAAACACGTGGACACCCCTTGTTTTGCTCCCCACTAGTTCAAATTTGACCTGCCTTAACGTAATATTTTTATGCCCAGAACATAGTTCCAAATAATTTCCCTTTGTGAACAAAACATCAGTAGAAATACCCAACTTTCTTGCGCAATTATTAAAATATGTGATACAGGGCACCTACATAACAAAAACACCTCATAATTCAGTACTTTATATGTGACGTCATGCTATTATTTTAGCCTCATCACTGCATTATCAGATTCATACCTTTCAGTTATCTGTTGTCCATTTAAGGGAGAAGCTAAAATTACCCTGGAATGGTTAGTTAGTTGAATTTACAAACAGACCGACACAATGCTGCCTTCAGCAGCAGCTGGGCTGAAGCGGCAGCAAGCACAACAACAAACTAGATCTGTTAGTAAAGCAGTGGTGTTCATCAAGGTTAATATAGAGAGCATGATAGAATCTGTTGTAGATGGTTATGGAGGTGACATGTCATCTTGATAACTGAGTCAATAAACCAAACCGCTTTATCTCACCTGATCATCCTTCCTCGCTGCCGTCACGGGTCGCTGCACTTCATGCGCTGTTTTGAAATCGCTAATTATCTTGACCTTGAACATTTTGGTAATGATGTGATGGACTCAAATGTTTCTTTTTACTCTACCTGAAAGTATGCATGCACAGTTCTGAGTAAAAATGCTGTTTTCGTGATTATATTGTATATAAGAAATTGGTATCTTTTTGTTTAATATTGGATTAAAAAGTATGCTGTGTGAGTCCGTTCGGTACGTCTTTCATGTTCAATATTCGTTCTTTTTGATGTCTAGTGTCGCCAAAGCCATTCAGTTTGTTTTGAAATACCATACCAAACCCTTAGCAACCTGATCACAATCACATTCCATTTGTGTTAAACAACAGTTACTTCTTTCATTGTTTTTTTTCAGCTCCTGAAGTTAACTGGACTTCAATAAAATGAAACACAGAATCAAATGACATTTTGCTCAGCGCGAGAATCAGTGAAGTTGGTTGCGGGATGAGCAGATGCTGTTGAAATCTCTGGTTGAAATAATGAACTCAATATAGAAAAGGTTAAACAATTATGAACTACTAACACAGCATAAAAGAAAATTCAAAAACAAAATGAGACCAAGCGCTGTGTACCAAATACATAGGATTTTTTAGTATGATAATATTATAAATGTCGAATTCCTACACACATGTCACGGCGACTTACCTATGTAAAGAACAGCACCGGCGATCATGCGGGTTCGTAAGTTTTGCCCGAGATACCAAAATCGGTTCCATCAAATGCTACAACCTGCAAATATATAACTTTAATCAAGATCTCGATCTTCCCAAGACATTAAAATGCTGTTGGTTGTCGTTCAAGCCACATTAACTTGGTAACAATTTAAAACAAAAGCAAAAACAATAAAAGCTAGCTGGCGCTTGTCACCCGATAATTTCAGGAGGCTTCAGGGTGGAGTCTTGTGTTCTTTGATGCTGCTAAAAAGTTGTCCGTCTCAATTAAATGTGAATGTGGTGGTTTATGGTTGTGATCAGAAGTGCTTCCTCTCGCATTTTATTCCAGGTCATTGCCACACTTATAAGCATACTTGCATCGGCAGCACATTCGTAGCGCCAGCGCGTATCAATCCCACACCATCACTCACTCACTCTTTCAACACAATGACCTGTACCTATTTAACGTGTAGGTGTCACAGAGCAGTGTGCAACTGTTTTAGGGATGACTTTGCTCAACACCCATCACAGGCCAACCGGGAATCGAACCCCACGACCTTCTGGTCACAGGTTCAACTCCCTATCCACACGACCACAGATGCGCACATCACCATGTTTTAACGCCTCGCAGGGAGACAGAAATGCTCTGAAGATTTCCAAAACATGCACAAAAGCTCAACTCGACCTAACAGGTATATATTGTCGTGTGGATTGGCATAGGGTGAGGAATAAAAGAAGCAGTTGATAGTTGTTCCATTTATTGCTTGGTTACATTCAGTTACTGGTTATATACGTAGTGCTCGTCTAGCTATGCAGACTAGTAAAAGAGCAGGCTGAGGGGTCTGTGGTAGACTCCTGGGCAGGAAGTCCCTGCCTTATAAGGAATGCTTAGTCATGCATTAGTCTAGCTATGACAATATCTGCTAAGTGTATGTTGTGTTGATGAAAGAACAGCTTATGAGAGATAAACGATATTTCGCATAAATTGCATAGTAAAATATCAAAGTACATGTTAAAATTTAGTTAAAACCTAAGCTTAAAACGATGTCTTTGCCTATTTGCGGAGTAACTAGAATAGAACTTAAAAAAATATACATTGAATTATATCGTATAACAACTTGTCCCAAAACTTTTGTACTACACCTGCAAAAAGTCACCATTCAAAATGTATAGTCACTATACATTTTGAATGGTATTTTATGTTTCAAACCACTTTTCAGTCCAACATGCAGCGTCACTCTGCTGTGTCTGTAACATGATACACCCCAACATGTTTCAGTCAAAACCACAGCCGCTACGTGAAAGAAGCTCGGGGCGCCCCCAACAACATGCCCCAGGGTGTGCACCTGGACGACCCAGCCTCACACAAAACCACAAAACCGGTGTTACATTTTTACGTGGGGCTTT
>CM032660.1:3389799-3392299 GCA_019095985.1 Streblospio benedicti | reverse complement strand
ATCCCAGGTAATATCGGAGCCAAAATGAACAATGTGAAATGAGAAATAAGGATGCATAGTTGTGTTCTGACTGAGTAAATAAAACTAAACAAATGGATTTCCCGCATACACACACACGTTGTGTTCTGCACTGACACACACACACACACCGCTTAAATAAAACCACACATATGCGCGCACACACACACACCGTATTTCCACACACACACACACACACACACACACACACACACACATACACACGCACACACACGCGCCACGCACACACAAACACAAACACACACACAAGCACACACCGCACACACCACGCACACACGCACACACACACACACACACACACACACACACACACACACACACACACACACACACACACACACACACACACACACACACACACACACACCACTGAGCGGACGTGCTCACTACTCTATCTAAAAAACAATTTTTTTTTGTAGTTACTCAGCTGTAAGCTGAGTTTACCCCTCGCGCGCCAGACCCTTATTGACTACTCGTGTGAATGTCTTATATAACAATCATTATCAGTGAATAATCTAATATTAGTATTCAAGTATTATACACTCCAGAATAAACATTTAATATGCCGGATTATTGCTTATCTATTGCCGTTTACTTACATGTTACATGAGCAGCTTGGCCATGACATAATCCTGCTATCATAAATGGTAGAGACCATTTGATATTGACATTCTGAGTAAATGTGAAGCCATAGACTGAACAGATCTTAACATACAGTGGCGTAGCTACTGTAATGCACCTAACACAGTGCGTACACATTGAGTTATTGATTTTCTACCCTGAAATGATACATGGTTCTTGTAATACTGAATTCACTATCACTGAGGCGCGGGAAAATGTTAGGTTAGAACACACAAATAGCCTTTCCATTGTTCTATTAACAAATGCCTTGCCTACTAGTACTCTCTCAAATATTCAGGATGTGTAGGAAAAATATACGAATGCCAAATACTAGTAGTTCACTGTCATTTCTTTATTCTACTATGAATTCATGAACTTTGGCCAGGGATTTATTATGTAAACAAACCAAACACGTGGACACCCCTTGTTTTGCTCTCCACTAGTTCAAATTTGACCTGCCTTAACGTAATATTTTTATGCCCAGAACATAGTTCCAAATAATTTCCCTTTGTGAACAAAACATCAGTAGAAATACCCAACTTTCTTGCGCAATTATTAAAATATGTGATACAGGGCACCTACATAACAAAAACACCTCATAATTCAGTACTTTATATGTGACGTCATCGACAGACTGCTATTATTTTAGCCTCATCACTGCATTACCAGATTCATACCTTTCAGTTATCTGTTGTCCATTTTGATACACCATAACACAGTTTCAATAAACAGCATTGAGTAAAAAGCTTTCAGTCTCTTTAAAAATCACTCAATTAGATGTACTCGTGAAAGAATGTGGGCCTTGTTCCTAACTGTGCCTTAGAGCTCATGCGCACTGCGCAAAGGGGCTGGATTACGGAAGCCGTGATGATCCGCAAAACAATACCTACAACAGATATATATATATACAATTATATGTGTTGCATGATTTCTCAAAACGCTAAACAGGCTGCCTTCGTGGCGTCCCGGGTGTCTATACGAGTTTGATACTCGGGGTGGGGGGGGGGGGGGGTATTTCCATAGTCGCCCTATACGGCATGTGCCACTGATAAGGGTCACCTTTTTTCAACCCTGCAGTTTCACTTGGGGTCACCTTTTCCACCACCCAGTTTCACTAGGGGTCATGATTTCAACATTCCAGCCAGTTTCACTAAGGGAGGTTCAATCTCGAGGTTCAATATCTAGCTCTCTTTTCATGTGATTTTGCATTATTAAGCCATAAAAAGCATGAAAGGTAAATATAAGTTGTAGAAAATCTTATTTTCATTACAGTATCACATAGAATAATACCCCTTGGAATTGTTTTCATCCGGTGGTTTCACAAGGGGTATCATTTTCATAGTTTCACTGATTTCACTAATGGGGTAAGATTTTGGACCTTCAGTGGCACCCCCCCCCCTTACCCATTCACCCTTGAAGTACACCCCACCCCCACCCCGAGGTTTCATATTTCACGTGCAGTCTGCTAGTTTCCCAGCAGTGTTTTCCAGTATTCGTTTAACTTTTTATGAATGCTGAGTCCGTACCGTTACGTCTGCATTTAATTCGTTCATACATTACGTGATTCTGTGACATCTTTATAGTGCTTTGAATAATTTTCTCTTCATTCTGATATCACAATCACTGGGTTGTGAGTTCGAGCCCAGCCAGGGCTATAGAAAGCATTCAAATAATGTTTGGTGTTGTAGCAATGGCAGATTCAGGTTTTTGGGAAAGGGGGGCAAAGGGGCCACACTTAGCATGAAAAACCCTGTGAAAATTGAAGTATGTTGGTGGGGTGGGGGGGCGACCCCCCTGGATCTGCCTATGTTGTAGAATCTGTCTTCGGCCGTGTCTGCAA
>CM032660.1:3368103-3385603 GCA_019095985.1 Streblospio benedicti | reverse complement strand
GGGTCAATCGTAGAATTTTGCACGGTGATGTGTGATTGACACTCACTGCGTTCGTGTCAATCACACATCACCGTGCAAAATTCTACGATTGACCCTCCAATCTTGTGCTCAAATCCTACAATATCCACTTCAACTTCATACATTATCTAGTACATGTCTGTCGTGCTCCCATGGCGTGCTACTTAAGCTATATAACGTTTTTCTTGTGGAGATCTGTTATTTGTTCTGCTGCACATATGTATTTTTGTTTCACCAGCCTTTGTCGCATCTGTTGATGTTGAGCCAGACATCTTCAACATGTTATTTGTAAAAAATAAAGAACGCGGAATTTCTTGTCATGCTTTGTTCAGCTAATACACTTTTTGATAATCATCACGTCATATAAAACATAATCAAATTCTCAGTTTAGGATAAGTTTTGATATATGTGTTTTGATGTTATTTTGACAAGTTCTAGCACTAGAAAAAAAAGAAATATAAGAATAAGAACAATAATATAAAAAATAATGCAAACTCTATAATGAACACAGTGTTTTCTTAATTCAGTTTGTTATTTCAACAGCATCTGCTCATCCCACAACTGACTTCTCTGATTCTCACTGACCACAATGTACCCTGTGATACTGTGCTTCATTGTGTTGGTGTCCAGGTAATGAAAAAGTTAAAAGCAATTATGAAAAATGTAACCTTTTAACATATATGAAATTTGGCTATCAGTACAGTTTGCACACGATTTTTAATTGTCCAGGTTGCATTATGTTGAGGCAACAAATCACTTTTTAAAGCAGCAAGGATAGTGCGCTATGGGTATGCGTGTTTCAAATCACACTGAATGCTTTGGCAAATAGCATTCTACTCACAACTGTGTAAATAGCGTTCATTTTGCATATTTCAGGTAGAGTAAAGAAACACTTGAGATCCTCACATCATTACCAAAATGTATACGGTCAAGATAATTAGCAATTTCAAAATAGCGCATGAAGTGCAACGACCCGTGACGGCAGTGAGGAAACATGATCAGGTGAGATAAAGCTTTTTGTTTTCATATACTCAATTATGAAGATGTCATATCACCTCCATATCCACCTACAATAAAATCTAACATGCTCTCTTAAGCTTGTTGAACACGTTTGTAAACAAAGTGGAGTTGGTCGCGTACCTAGCTTGGTGACTGGGTCGCGCTCTGTGCTGATTCGCGACGCCACGAGCCCAAAGCTTGGACGTGCAACGGACGGCTGACTCCTAGACGATGTTGGTTCCCTTACTACTCCTCGTTGTGTTAACTGGAACAGTTTCCTTGTAGACGCTAGTCGGATAGCACGTAGGGCTGGTAACCTATTCCTTCGGGGATAGGCCTTCTTTACTTATCTGACGGGGCTAGCCAGTGGCGAACCCCCTCCTCCCGCGCCTGGGACCACGTGGCTTCGTAAAGGGGCGCCCTGATCGTTGCGTGTCAGCACCGGTGCGAAGTCCCCTCCGTGTAGGGGCCCATCGTGAAACCCGGCTTGTTAGTCACCAGGCACTCGCCCAGTACGCTGGATGGTGGCCTGTACGTGGGGTACCAGTTAACACAACGAGGAGTAGTAAGGGAACCAACATCGTTTAGGAGTCAGCCGTCCATCGCGCGTCCAAGCTTTGGGCTCGTGGCGTCGCGAATCAGCACAGAGCGCGACCCAGTCACCAAGCTGGGTACGCGACCGACTCCACTTTGTTTACACGTTCGCTAAGAGATCTAGTTTGTTTATGTGGCTGTTGGCTTTGCTGTTGTTATTGCCACATATGTTTGTGTAGTCATTTATTTTGTTGTGGCTGTTGTCACTGTATTGACATAGCTGAAGAGACATCTTCCATTTTATTACATCAAGTTGCCCTGACGGGACTCGAACCCACCCACCAAGGTTTGGAGACCAGAATGATATCATCATCCCAAGCAGCAGACTGTTAAAAGGTTACACGGACGAACTATTATCTCTGTAACCCCCAGCCTACATACTTGGGCCGTTATCAACTCAACCCAGAGGTCGTGGGTTTGAATCCCACCTGAGGACTGAATTTTTTGGGAGGTCTAATGTTCCAGCCGTGCATATCTACATAGCAATCTCGGCTTCCTTTTCGTTTTATTACTTTTAAAATATTTTTCAGTCCATGGCCCCTCTGGCTTCCTAGAAGCTTACGTTATACTACACTCTGATCAAGATGTTTTTCAATGTATTAATTGCTTTTTCACTTATACAGACTAACATATCAGAAGACTCGCCGCTATGTAAAAAAGAATTAGAAAATCAAGAAACATTAGAAGGGAGTCTGGGTCCTTTCCTGAAAGCTTGCAAAGTAGGAAACATTAATGAAGTGATGAAGCTTCTTGAGTCAGATAAATCACTGGTGAAGGAGAAAGATATCTCAGGAAACAGCTGCCTGTATTGGGCCCTGAGCAGCGGAGATGTGGACTTGTTCAAAAGGTTGGTGGAGGAAGGTGCAGATGTCCACCATGTCAATGATGATGAGGAGAACCTACTCTACAAGGCGTGTGTGCTGCAGAGGACAGAGTTCTACAGCATGTTGATGGAAACATACCATCTTGATGGTTCGGCTAAAAATTTGGACATGTTAGATTGCCTCGATGCCATAGCCGCCAATGGAGACATTGAAACTTTCAACATATTGGTGGCATCAGGTGTACCGTTCCACTCCACCGTCATTGTAAGTGCAGCGTCTGAAGGCCAGCTCTCATTTATCAGGTATACATGTATTTATTTATACTTATAATTACACATAATATGCTAACACACATTTTGCTGAAAATAACAGTCTAAATTATAACTTATAATTTGCGACTTTCACAAATAGCACAATATATATCCTACATCAGAATTTAGATACGTGATATGAGTCTTGCTACACATCTCTTATCCATAACGTCTTGCATTCGGTTAAATTGCTGTTCATTGCATATATACAATATTTAGTTTAAACAACTGGATATACAGAACATGGCATCCGCCATATTTCTTCAGTGTGACGTATGACGTAATGACGTAACCCCAAGATATGCAGGGTTACTTGGGTGCTGCTTTGCCAGGGCTGGGTCCCTTGTTGAAGATTGTTCCACTCTAAGTCCCCCTTTTCTGTTTAAGAAAGGTTGATGAAGTCTCTCTTAGATTGCCTCTCTTATGTCCCAATCAAACCACCTTGGTTCTTTTCCAGAATGTCTGTTGCTTCATGCTGAATGCATTAACCTGTTTTTTTTTTTATTTCTACTATTAGATACCCATACTGTTCTGTTTTATTCTGATAAAATGCATCTGAATTGGTTGCTGACTAATTGGCCAACTTAAAAACACCTTTTTGAAACATAAATTACAGAAATTAATGTATGCAGGTGAAAAGAACCATCAATAGTCAGAATATCAAGTCATGGTGTAGATTGTGTAGCAGTTTAGAAAATTATTTGCTTACATATACAACAAATATTACGGTGTGGCCACCTTCACATGTGCCCACAAAAGAAGGTGCTTGCCTTGGAAATAACCAAATCTATTTTTAAATAAAATTTAAATGACATATTGTGTCATGTTTCCAATCAAATGTTAGGAATATTTCATAAAAGTAGTGAAATATAAATGTAAAGTTCAGGTGCATCCAGAATTTGTGTATAAACAGTACAATTGCTTTTAGGTATATATTTGAAGAAACTACCTTTATCGTAAATATAGAAGAAAAGCAAGGAAATTACCGTCAGACAGCTGCAGCAAAAGCCGCCATGATGGGGAGGCTGGAAACTCTGAAATACTTGGTCACAAAAGGAGCCGACTTGTTCACAAGGGACATTTTTGAGAATACTTGTCTACACCTTGCTTGTGAGAAGGGGCATATTGATTGCGCAAATTTCCTAATCACTAAAGGGGCCGATGTCCATGCTATAGACAAGTGGAAAAATACACCTCTACATCTTGCAGCATTAAACGGTCACCTCCCAGTAGCTGAGATGTTGGTCGCAGAAGGAGCGTACATCAACGCTCAGGATGAGAATGGTACTCCACTTCACTGGGCATCGCAAGACGGTCATCTCAGGGTGGATGAGATGTTGGTCAGAAAAGTGGCTGATGTTCATATCACAAACAAGTGGGAAAATACACCTCTACATCGGGCATCACAAAACAGTCACCTCCCAGTAGCCGAGATGTTGGTCACAGAAGGAGCGGACGTCAACGCCCAGGATGAGAATGGTCGCACTCCACTTCACTTTGCATCACAAGAAGGTAATCTCCAGGTGGCTGAGATATTGGTGAGAAAAGGTGCCAAGGTTCATGCTACAACAAAGCTGGAATGGACACCTCTACATTATGCAGCAGAAAGTGGTCACCTCCAAGTAGCCGAGATGTTGGTCACAGAAGGAGCTGATGTCAACGCCCAGGATGAGGATGGTTTCACTCCACTTCGCTTTGCATCACAATATGGTCAGCTCCCAGTAGCTGAGATGTTGGTCACAGAAGGAGCGGACATCAACGCCCATGATAAGTATGGTTACACTCCACTTCACTGGGCGTCACAAGAAGGTCATCTCCAGGTGGCTGAGATTTTGGTCAGAAAAGGGGCCGATATCCACACCACAGACAAGTGGAAAGATACACCTCTACTTCTTGCAGCATTAAACGGTCACCTTCCTGTAGCTGAGATGTTGGTTGCAGAAGGAGCGGACGTCAACGCCCAGGAGGAGGATGGTTACACTCCACTTCACTGGGCATCACAAGAAGGTCATCTCCAGGTGGCTGAGATGTTGGTCAGAAAAGGGGCCAATATTCTAGCTGGAATGAAAGACAAAGACATACCTCTACATCGAGCAGCAGCAAATGGTCATCTCCCAGTAGCCGAGATGTTGGCCGAGATGTTGGTCACAGAAGGAGCAGACATCAACGCCCAGGAGGAGGATGGTTACACTCCACTTCACCGGGCATCACAAGAAGGTCATCTCCAGGTGGCTGAGATGTTGGTCAGAAAAGGGGCCGATGTTCATGCCACAGACAAGTGGGAAAATACACCTCTACATTCGGCATCACAAAACGGTCACGCCCCAGTAGCCGAGATGCTGGTCACAGAAGGAGCGGACGTCAACGCCCAGGATGAGGGTGGCTACACTCCACTTCACTGGGCATCACAAGAAGGTCATTTCCAGGTGGCTGAGATGTTGGTCAGGAAAGGGTCTAATATTCAAGCTCGAATTAATGACAAACAAACGCCCCTACATCGTGCAGCAAAAAATGGTCACCTCCCAGTAGCTGAGATGTTGGTCACAGAAGGAGCGGACGTCAACGCCCAGGAGGAGGATGGTTACACTCCACTTCACTGGGCATCACAAGAAGGTCATCTCCAGGTGGCTGAGATGTTGGTCAGAAAAGGGGCCAATGTTCATGCCAGAGACAAGTGGGAATGTACACCACTACATCGTGCAGCAGCAAACGGTCACCTCCCAGTAGCTGAGATGTTGGTCAGAAAAGAGGCCAATGTTCATGCCAAAGCAGAGGAGGGAAATACACCTCTACATAAGGCATCACAAAACGGTCACCTCCCAGTGGCTGAGATGCTGGTCAAAGAAGGAGCGGACGTCAATGCCCAGGATGAGGCTGGTTCCCTTCCACTTCACTGGGCATCACAAGAAGGTCATCTCCAGGTGGCTGAGATGTTGGTCAGAAAAGGGGCGAAGGTCAATCTTAAAAATTATGATGGGCAGACACCGTTAATGCTGTGTGCACAGGAGGGTAAGTTATTTGTATGTTTACATATTGTTTATTTTTTGTTAGTAAATGGTATCCCAGTCAATTACAAGAAGTTTTAAGAATTTGAAAGTCTGCAGATTGATATTAGTGAGCTGGTTCATATAAGTTTATCATAGATTTACTAAATCAATTCATACTATAATGACCATATTGCCCTCAATTCAATGTTATTGCCACATTGGTTTTCTATGAATTTGAATAAAATAACCCAATAATCGTCCTTTTTGGTACTGAGGGAGATAAATATAAAAATCAGTAGTCAACATTTTAAAAGATGTTGATTGGTATGCTGTTGATTATATTTAATTTTGGTAAAGTGTTACACTTTCGACTCTTTAATATGCCTGCCTATTTCATTTCAGATAAGATGGAAGTGTTGACCTTGTTACTGAAGAATGGTGCAAAACCAAAGGAGAAAGACAAGAATGGCAATACGCCCCTCTCTATTGCAAAGGAACTCGAGCATTCACAAATAGTGGACCTTCTAGCAAGTGGTGGTAAAACAGATCAAAGTCAAATAAAAGCTACCTTAAGCAAAACGCCATCAACCAAGAACACCACAAGAAAAAGTAAAATGTGTAGGATATCCTAGATCAGGTGGTAAGTAAGTCCAATCAATTTTACCCAAATATATAAAATCTTCCTCCATCCTTTCTGTATATCATGTATTTCAATTGTGTGTGTATTTTGTTTTTGTTTTTAACACTTGGGGGGGAACTCATCTTCTGTTACTTCACGAACATATATGTTATGGGCTCTGGCATAGATCTTGGTGTCATTAGTGGCTGCAGTTTAAAACCACTTACGACCACCTCTATAAAGAGACCAATCCTGCAATTACGGTCTCAAACTGCCAAAAAAGAGATGAGCACAAACCTCTAATATATAAAGTCAAAGTTGATTTTTAAGTCGGCAGCTAAGAGTTGCAAGGTTTTTAGTCGGCCTGTTCACTTTCCCGGAAGTTGTCCTACTAACCGCAATTGCTGAACCGACACTCAGGGCGCAACTGCCACGCCGCCGGCCCAATCCGCGCATTAATATGGGGTGCATTTCGGCTCGTAGTATTCCAGTGCTATTACAGACACAAGCTATAGGTTGCTGGAAAGGGCTTGTCAAGGTTGGACGGACAATGCGCAATTCATCCCATTCGAATCCATCTTACAATGGCCGAGGAATCAAGGCTCAAAGTTTTGTTTTTGTGGGAAATCCCCATGTCACCTGTGCATTTTCTAAGATGCATTGTGAAATCTGTATAGCTGATATAGAAATATATATCACCACCATTGCTTCCAGTCATCAACCCTACGGTATTGATGTCAAATCAAATCTCCCACCGAGTCCTTACCAACAGACACACACTGGACACAGCACAACCTCTCAGCCTCTCCTATATTATCATGGTGGTTACGCAGTAACAATAATGATGTACATGTACATTCCTATGTACTGATACTAACATATATGTCATTCTGTCAAATTAGTCAATTTCATAATGTTCTTTATCATCAGAAAAGCTTTGCTAAATTGATTTTTATCAAAGTATTACTTTTTTCGTTGGTTTTGGCAAGTTCCTTTTCTTGGGAGAGAGGTCGCTTGTTTGATGATTTCCATTGGTTTTCTATTAAGCTGATTAGTTACGTACGGAATCTAGTGCTCTTTCATTGTTGTACACCATATAAACAATCTAATTTCAACTGCAAAACTCTGTGCATTGTCATTCACATGCTACTGACCTCAGCGCGCTACTGAACCCAGGTTTCTATATTGCAGAGAAGTGAGGCCCAGGCTCTGACAGAGGAGGACGTGAAAACGGGTGAGTTTGTCGGATATTACTGACAAAATAATCATTTAGATAATATATGTAAGCATATGTAAGCAATTTAGCCACTTATATTTAGAATGGGACAGTACAGGAGGAAGTTGTATTACAATCATTACTATTTGCATTTTCTGCTCTTTGTTTACACAAATTCAATGCAATAGATGGATGGTTCATCATTATAAAAGTTCATTTGTTGTGTAAATTATACGATTCAATGATTAATTCATGTAAACAACTACAATGAATTAGAAATAATATAATCACTTCCAAATTTTCAACAGCTAACAGCTTTCGTGAACAAGGCAGCTGTTCACTGTTGAAAATTTGGATATGATTATATTATTTCTAATTCATTGTAGTTTAAATGAATGTATTATTGAATTATAAGTATAGTTCATGATGATACAATAGTATTGTTCCTAGCAGTGTTCATTTTAATGGCATTTGTTTTCTAGCAATAAGTGTTGTGAGTGCATTTTTAACTAATGGTTTGAACTATAGATGGTGGATATTGGGGTCCTTATTTTATATCATATGGCCGATCAAGCTGATATGAATGGTGTTTTTATGTCTTGTAACTTTGAACAAATGTTTAAATCAGTAATACATTATACCATATACCATAACTGAAGGTGGGGACTAATCAGTTCAATTTATTTAACAATCAAAGTTAATCTGATGTATGTTTTTTTCCAGGAGAACCTGAAGATCCTTCAACATATGCACTATAATTTTCATTTAACTGTGATGTATAAATCGATTGAAACTGGACATTTTAATTATTATTATTGACACAATCTCCATCTTCAAAACCTAGAAAGGATATTCATGAGACAAGAACAATGAATAATGACTATTTTATATCATGAGCCATTAGATTTCTATCTATTCAGTGTATTGGAAAAATACTGTTGTGGGAATATGATATTAATTTAATAACTTCATATATAGCTATAATAACTAAGTAATTACTAGCAATTCAAGCGTAGACATAAGACCAAATACCTGACCCCAATTAAACTTCCAAAAAGAAAGGATTAGTTTAACAAATGTGATATTCTGCTGTCATTTTTGTAAGAAGTGATTCTACACTTATACATGACAATTACTTAGTCTGTGTGACACAGAAATGTACACCAATCCTCAGGGCGTCTGTATTCAGTGATGATATATTCACATGATTATTACTATTGGATTAAAATTCAAATATAACCACCCTACATAGAAAATATTTTCATCAATTCCCTAAACTTGTAATATAGTTTGCAGTTATTTTATATATGTCACATGAGTGAATTGTATATGCACATTAGATTTGTTCCTTTGTTGTATTAATTTTCAAGCTCCCTTAACAACTTTATTCTCGGTGCTTTAACTGTCCGTCAATGTTGGGAAAGTTTAACCATGCTGGAGGTTATTGATTTTGGGGATCAATTTTCCAACATTTATTGTTATATAAGAATAGTATGAATATGGCAGAATAGAGTATGGACATTTTGTGGACCAAAATAATGTATATTATTACCTGCTAGCCATGTTAATATCATTGTAGTGTCAACAGCAGATAGATAATCCACGTAACAGTTTGCTTGACATATGTCTGATCAGTATATAACAGTGAAAATTATTGTTTATTTGTACAAAAATGTTCACAACGTAGTGCTACTACCTCCAAATACTGCTTTGCCGCACCCATGTTGAAGAGATTTTTACACATCGACTGACGGTTGAAGCACTGTGCTAATAGTGTGTATTTATTGACGAGGTTCTTACATACAGTGTTTGTAAGAAATGATCATATAGATAACAATGGTTTGTGTCATTGTGTGAATATATCATAGTGATTAATCTCGTCCATTGTTCATATGTATGTGAATATTTACTGCACTATGTTATAAATTGCTTGGTGTTCCAGGACTCTTTACTTGTGAAATGTGTTTATTTGTAACTTTTGCACTTCATCAAATAATGTTTGCCCTATGGAGAATGCCCTATGGAGAATAGTTGATATTCGTAAAGAATTCTAAATGGATTGTCCAACATGAGGCTATATATGCAAGCCATTTCCGTAGACACATATCACAACACAACATATAATATCTTTGTAGGTTGTATACAGATGTTGCATAATGTAAACTATTTATTAAAGACACATTCCAATTATCACAAAATCAAATCATAATGCAATGAGTGTTGTTTTATATTTGGTACTGAGTTACTGAAGGTGCTATAGGGTAACAGTTTATACAAAATTAGATATGGCATGGCTTTCAAACGAACAACATTCACTAGAATATTCAAACCTGTTGTAAAAAGCATAATCTAAAAGAACTGAAAACTGAAAAAATAATAAAAATATTGATATTCAACATAATAATGATACAAAATATACAATGTAAGTAGATTTTTTGCTAGGTTGTCATTATGTTAGCAATGTATATTGAAACTGATGTTAACTTTGAGATTTTATGTGATCATGGTAACATTTTGTGGTGTCTGCTGGTGAATAAAAAAATAATCATATGTTGTTAGTGCACGGTTTCATGGATTCGTTTGCTGATTCTTCTAATTTGTGGCGTGATCATAAATGTTGGTTCTTCTGATCTACCATTATAAAAATGGGAAATGAAAAATTGTATTTGAATGAAAAGAGAAAAGGTTATTCATCAAGGACAGCTACTAAGACCAAGAACAAACCAAGGGCAGAACCAACCAACCGAGTGTGTTTGCATTAGCAGCAGAGTTGTTTTTTCAACACCCAAGTTTTACACTGTGTTTGTATAATTTGCACTAGTGTTTGAGAGTGGTATTAGTATTAAAATAAAGTATGAAAAACGTTGTGGCATTTTCTTTTTTGTGACACCAATATATACATATATGGTGAATAAAATGATGATGAAAATTATAGAAGTAGACATGCCTGACTTATCATTAGAGTTCTGTCAGGATGGCCGAGTGGTCTACCTGCATAGGTGTTTAGTGGTAATGATAAGGGGTTAATTCCCGCCAGTGATAAGGTGACATAGCCCTATGGACTTGGATAAAGAATGCCCCATATCAATACTTACGCACAAGTCCATTACTTAAACATGTACAATATATCTACATATAAAATGAATAGATGCCTTTCGAAACATTGATATCAGATATCGACTCCATTAGGAGCATTGTGATCCACTGTGCTGCAAATGCAAGTTTGTAGTGCACTTCGCCGCCCCCTGCTCAAACACAAACTCCCTCACAACAAACACTCCACAAACAGAGAAACACCAGAAAACGCACACATCAGAAGGGCGCTCGCATTTGTTACGGTATAGTCTGGTGATTATGACAAATAATAAAGACATTGCGGTGTAGGCTAGTATGATTTGCACATACTACTATAAATTTATTTGAAGTTCCCTCCCGCCCCTTTAAATTATTACCAATTTTTTCAACCCCCTACAATTGCACCCTAGATCTTCAAAGCCCCCCCCAAAAAACAAAAACACAAAAACACAAACACAAACAAATAAATTAGGTTGAGTTTTTCAGCCCCCCCCCCCCCCGCTGCACACCCCACACCCCTCTATTATTATACGATATGGGCTATGATAGACGGTTGTCCCCTAAAATCTTCTAGTGGACAAAAACAGCTTTTTGTGAAAAATTGTTGAAGGTAGATTGAGGTGGTATATGATATAGAATGGACAACAAACCCTGGACCATGTCAACACCAAAGAAAAGGGGCTATTCTTGGCCAAAAAGCCGCTGGCAAACAGAATGTAGGCAGAGTCCTGCGCTCGTGAGGTAATGACAATAAGAAAAGAATGACAAGTTCTCTGCATGGGACAAAACTTACATAATGAGCAAATATACACTAGGATCAAAGTGACAAATTCAAACATGGATCTGAAAGAACGCACGATGGATAAGTAAAACGGCAAAGAGACGAATACAGGACTGGCAAACACCACCTCATAAAAAACAGAAAGGAGGCGTCAAAAGACTGTATATAAAAAATGTTCAACACTCATTCCATTGAAATATGTCACGTTTTTAGCTGAATAGCAAGTAAACACGGAGACTTCATATCATATATCACTGATAGCTTCCATAGGTATTATAGTCTGGTACAAGATTAGACCTTTGAGCTGTGATATGTTACAGTAGACAATTTATGCTGTTCACATAGGCAGATCCGGGTTTTCGGAAAAGGGGGGGGGGGGGGCGCACTTATACAATGTCATGAAAAACCCTTGAAAATGAAGTATTTTGTTGGGAAAAGGGGGAATTGAGCCCCCTGGATCTGCCTATGGTTCAGAATCAAATGACAACTCAGGTGACCAATGGTCTAAATCCACAGCCGTCTGTTATATTCACAAGCTAATAACAGAAAAAATGTTGTACAATTAAAAAGAAATATTAGACTATAACTTTCATGGCCGATTGGATAGGCAGTTGAACTTGTGACCAGAGGGTCGAGAGTTCCATTTCCGGACGGGTCTGTTAAAGAAAATGTTGAAAATTGACCAAAATGACCAAGCACATTTAAATTGACAAAGTGCCAAAAATCAAATCACATAGGTTTTGCGTCATACCACATAGTTGTGTAAAGTTTGCACAAGATTGGTTCATCACTAAACGCTCTAGTTAGTCTGAAGACATACATAGATACCTAGATACAAACAAATCAAACACAAGGCTTTATCTTCAGCTGAAGCGACACGAAAAGTAAAATATGAGCTACAAGACACATGGTGAGAAAGGTACACAAACTGCGCACAAAGCAAATTCAAAATCCAATGTTTGCTGATTCCCAAACTAAACCAGGTGCCCTCTACAGATCCTCTGCTGTATGTATTACGTGGAGCATAGGTTTATAGTCAGGTAGGAGGATCAATAAATTTAGCAGAAGCCAGAATGATTTCTGATTGAAGCAAATTTTATATAGTTGGAAAGGCTATCCTGTCTACATTATCAGGATAAAAAACCCACCGAAATGCACTTTCAACATTATTTATTATGCTTAAAACAAATTGCACGTTTTTGAAACAGCCAAGAATATTAATAACATTGGTTTTCCTGTAACTGATGGAATTATTGCCATTATCAAATATATATAGATGTGTTTGTCTATTTCATTAATACAATAGTTTAGTACCCTCGTGATATTATAACATATATACATAATAACAGTGTGCCCCGAAACGACTTCAAATGATATTAAAATGTATATCATTTTGCAATAAACAGGCCAGATACCAATCTTTTACTACTTTTTGAAAATTTCATAAATTCTTTACCAGTATAATTATAAAAAGAAATAGATGTGCTTTTCTTCAATATAATTTACACAGACCATGGAAACGATCATCAAAGTATTACGACAAAACCAGTTCCAGTCGGTTTTTAGATTATTAGATTAGTTCTATTTAGGAAAACATATACAATCGAAATACGTAAAAAACGACTATAATATAACATAATATAATATCACATATACTAACATATCATGATGGTAACATAATGTTCCTTGAATATCACATGAAAGCTTACATGCACGTTGCTTATTTACAATGTGTTTTTTAAAACCTTAATACATCAGTTGACTTCCGGCATATGAGACATAAAAACAATAATACAATAAGTGAAAAACAAACAGATTAAACATCACATAACAGATAAATTAAACACTAACAACAAAAAATCATTTATCTTCCATTTGCTTCAATTTGTTTACAAACATTGTTTTAATTTGAATTTTAAAATAAAGAAAACAGTTGCCCTTGTCACCTGCTCCAGTATTGGGTGTTATTGTGTTCTCTGTTCTATGCCCGTGATAGAGTTAAAGGCCGGTCACATACAATATTACGGCTGCATCACGGTCACATCACGCCCAAAATGTTTTTTGACGTCGAGTGGACGTGGTTGGCAGGTGTAATTTGTGGTCAATTTAGACTTGGATGTGATTTTGCACGTAATATAGCCGTCAACGGCGGTTCCACTGCCGATTCACTGCCAAACCACGTCCTAGCCACGTGTTTGATCAAATCAATACAGTTTGAACTGTTCAAAACTTGTTTCCGCATCTAACCACCGACGGTACACGTGATAGAGACGTGCAACACGCGTGAAGCAGACGAGATAATCCGTGCTTCAGCAGTGTTCAATGCGTGGGTGACGTAAGACGTAATTGTTACAGCAGGGGGTACTGTGACTACAATCAAGTTGTTCATATAGCACATGGCGCGGCAACTGTCCACTGCATTGATTTGATCTTACACGTGGCTGGGACGTGGTAAGCAGTGTTTTAGACAGTGTTTCAGCCGTGGAACTGCCGCCGACTGCTATATCACGTACAAAGCACGTCTAAGCCTGAAATTGATAAAAAAATTGGCACTGACGACCATGTCCACCAAGTTCTCATAACTTTTTAAACGTGGTGTGGACGTAATATTGTGTGTGACCAGCCCTTTAAATACACAATACACTTCAGTATTGGAACAAAGGCATTATACTCGAATTCTCTGCTAAGTTGTGGACGGACAGTATTAATAAGGGATTAGCAACTCAAGTTGGAGCGAATTAGATCCTTTATCTCTGAAATACTGGACCAGGGTTGAAGCCATGGCTACGCTGACTCCCAAGATTAAAGTGTTGTGAGGGTGACTTTCGAGCCGGTGTAGCTCGTAAAAACTGGGCATTAGTGTCCCTCTTCATTGCAACACCAGCAACTTGAGCTCTTCTGTGGTTAGAATCACATTATCAAATGTAAATAAAAATGTAAATGTCTGGTTTATTGTCTTGATCCAAATTTTGGATCCCACGACTTTACAATTTACACCAGGTCGTTGGCCCACTTATTGATCTTCAATTGATCATTTCTCACATACTTGAATTGGCAGCACATGCAGCGCACAATGCTAATCACTCACACGATCACTCACTCACTCTTTCAACCCAATGACCTGTACCTAATTAACGTGTAGGTGCCACGGAGCAGTGTGCAACCTGCAAGGGGAAAGTTAGCTCAACACCCACCACCAGACCCGACTGGGATTCGAACCCTTGACACTCTTGTCACGGGTCCACACTATTCCATATTATATATAGCCCTCGTTGGTGGTGCCTTCTTCTGAACTCAACCCTCATTATGTTGAACACATAAGATTTCCGTCTCATTAGCCTTCAATGGCAGAGTTTGCGGCTTCTGTTTGTTATCCTCTCTCGTTCATGCTACATTGGTGTATGTTACTTGCTTTAAACATCTTGGTTCTGCCTAGGACCATTACGTACAGATCCACTACAAACAACAACTCAACGTCAGCAAAACGCACATAGGGGATACGAGGAGTTCAACCACATCATCATGGCCAGCTTGCTGTTCTACCAGTCCTTCCTATACACCGTCCCTGCCGTGAGCGTGCGCTGGGAGATTAATCCATTTATCAACCACTTCACTTCCCATCTCCCGAACAGGTATCTTGTTCTCTGTGGTCTGCATCTCCAGTTTCCATTTGAAAGTATGCATTCAATGTTGACATTCAAGCTGCCAAATTGTGAGATTGTTAACGCTGTGCTCTGCTGGTCAGCCTATTGCCCAGCCATCCTGCCCACTTTGTCATGAGCCCATTCTGAGGCATTATCTGCACGGGGGACTGTGCAAATCTTGCCAAGTATCAAATTTGCAATGATCAGAATTTATTTCAGGTTCAGTCATGTTTTTACCGGACTAAAAGTGTAAATGTTGATTCTTGGATCTGGCTTTGAAGGCAAATGTATTTAAACGTTTGGCATTCAACTGGCGCCCACTGAGTTGGAATGACATAATCTATCGGATAACTGGCTTCACAAGATGAGTGCTTTGATAATGCTCGCTCACCATATGTAATATGCAGATTATTTGCCGGTCATGCGGCACCATGTAAGTACAGTGAAACCTCGCTATGTGGATAAAGCTTCTGCAGGATATAATAATGTTTTTTGATCTCCTTGCTATTCCTAAGGGTGTTAAAGATGTCCCGGCATTATATGTCTAATGGCGTAGACCATTCTAAAGTATTGTATAGAAAAGCTATTGGAAATTTTAGATGTTGGATACTTAGTTGGGAAAATGTTTATTATACGTGATATAATTCAATGTGTAATTTTTAAGTTCTATTCTAGTCACTCTGTAAATCGGGCAAAGAAATCATTTTAAGTTTAGGGTTTTTTAACTAAAATTTTAACATTTACTTTAATATTTTACTATGCAATTTATGCGAAATATTGTTTATCTCTCATAAATGTGCTGTTCTTTTCATTAACATAAATACACTAAAATCATATTTTTACCTGTTAGGGTCGAGTTGTTTTTCGCGCATGTTTGCTAATCTTCAGAGCATTTCTGTCTCCTTTAAAGCGTTAAACAAAACATGGCGCTTCTGTGGTCACCAGTCGTACCTGAACTCGTGGAAGGTCTGGATCTTGATTCCCGGTCGGGTCTGGTGGTGGGTGTTGAGCAAACTCATCCGTAAAACCTGCACACTGCTTGTGTCACCGTGGGTTGAAAGAGTGAGTGAGTTATGGTGTATGTTATAAGCATTGTGCGCTGAATGTGAAATGGTACGCAAGCAAATTTCAATGATCAATAAGTCAGGTTGGTCTGTTATCGCATATGTTTGAGAGAATGGTGCAAAAATGGCGTGTTGAGCCAAATTTGGCATAAAAATAGTGGAGAATCCTTAAAAAGTCTATATATTTTGGCTAACTATCAAAATCGTATATAATCTACCATAATTCATGTGATGATTTTGAATGTAAAAATCCATTAAATCACCAGTTAAATGTCCGTTTATGTATGATTTTTTAGGTCAAGGCACAAAGCAGGTCGGGTGGCCAGTGATAATAGGGGTCGCTGAGGGTGGTTCCGATATCCAAATCTTTTTTATATGCATGATAACATTCATGCCAAATTTGGTGCTTGTACGTCATTTTGCACGATTTTACGATAACAGACCACGCTATGTGGCAATGATCTGGTGTTAATTGTTAAGTCTTGAGTGCAAGACTTGGATCACGACCATAAACCACCACATTCACATTTACCTGGAGACGGCCACATCTCTTGTAGCGGGGACAACGATTTAGCAACATCAAAGGGCACAAGACTCGCCACGCTGAATTATCTCAACTCTTCGGGTGACGAGCGTTAGCTTTTATTGTTTTTGCTTTTTTTATGGAAATTCATTTATCCTGGATATGAAAGTTTTAAATAGTTACCTGCCAATGCGGCTTGAGCAAAAAAGTAATTTTAATGTATTGGGAACACTGAGATCTTGATTAAAGTTATATTTGTAGGTTGTAGCCTTTGATGGAGCCGATTTTGGTATCTTGGTTAAATACTTACAAAGTGCCGAACCCGTATGATCGCCGGTGCTGTTCAAATAGGTAAGTCGCCGTACATGTGTGTGGGAATTGACATATATAATTATCATTATACTAAAAATCCTATGTATTTTGGTACACAGCGCTTGGTCTCATTTTGTTTTGGAATTTTCTTTTATGCTGTGTTAGTAGTGTTCACAATTGTTTAATTTTGAATTTTTATTTTTATTAACGTTTTCAAACCATGTAGGTTCCTTGTCAAAAACTACTATGAAAACTATCATTAAAAACCATTATGTATTCTTTGTAGGCCTACTGTATTTGCACTGTTTTAACTTGTATTTCTATTTTAGTTTTCAACAAGGACCCTACATGGTTTGAAAACGTTAATAAAAATAAAAATTCAAAATTAAACAATTGTGAACACTACTAACACAGCAAGTGAAGTCACATGATTAGTATGACGTAATGCAGACGGGCGTTCCAGCTGTTTAACTTCTCCACTAGGTTTAAGACGTACACCACCCGGAGGCTGAGACTAGTACACCATCAACACT
>CM032660.1:3341014-3361976 GCA_019095985.1 Streblospio benedicti | reverse complement strand
TATAGAGAAAAGAAAGTGAATTATGTTAAAAATTGGGGTCGGCCATCTTGGATTTATGCTAATTAGATATGATAAATTTACAACATCATGATTTTTTTCACTTTTTTGTATTCCTGTATTTTTACAATGTAAGTTTAGCTTTTTAAATGACTTGAAAATGTTAAATAGGAGTAAAGATAATACGTAAATGGTATTTTGTATTATTCTCTCTCAAAAGTGCTTTTTAGCATCTTGTTTTTTTATGCAAATGAGGTAGTTCATCCCAACTTATTGATGGAAACATTTTTGAAAATGGAAGCGGGGGACATCAAGGATCATTTTGGTACCAATGTCGGAGGATCCTGGGGGTGCACGGTAGGTGCCGCTAGCTCACCGACTCATCTCTGTTACAGTCTGCTAGCCTTTTAATAAATCTATTGCTACTTATAACATACCCATACATGCAAAGTCTTTCTGCACAACTGTGTTCCACGTCTCCTTTTATTCCTTAAGTATTAGAAGTCAGTGAAAAACCTGATAACGATATTGCCCTCTGTGGTTACCTTTTGTTTCCAGCCCAATGACAATCACTTCACACAGAGCCAGCATCTTTTCCACACCTGGTACTTTAACCACCACGTAGCGGCCGTGTTTTTAGGTGCGCAGTCGTGAGCTGCTCTGTATTTGACGCTGCCATTAAAGTGCCCACACAGGGCTTCGGGTGGCGTCACTGGTGCATCCGAGGGTGTATAGTCACCAATCACATACACATCAAAGTCACGAAGCTCAAGGTCTGGAGTAGAAATGGCTACACAAATGGACAGTTTTATTGCTTTAAAGAATTTATTGGATACCAATAGAAACCAAAGTTAACCATTTTTTGGCGAGACTTTTCGTTGTTATCTCAACAACTTCATCGAGCCGAGTGCAAAATCTCAGAGGGTCACATGACCACCATGGTGGCGGCAGTCATGTGACAGCAGTGTCGAGTACACGGGGGGCAATTCGCAGCGGTGTCACGGTTCAGCTCGGTCGGCGCTTGCATTGCGGATTTCAATGGCCTCCCTCACTTTCCTGTGGAACTCCTCTTCCTCCCTTGCCTGGCCTTGAAGTCCTTATCCCTAATTGTGTGTCCTGTGTCTCTCATGTGTTCCCCGATGGCGGTTGGGGTCCGTTTGGGGTTCAAGTGTTCCTTGATGCGTGTTGCCAAGGTCCTACCAGTTTCTCCTACATAGGAGTACTGGCACTGGGGGCACTGAACCTGGTAGATTACCCCACACTTGGAGCCATCCGGTGACTTGTCCTTCGGAGACGGTAACTGAGCTTTGATGGTATTGAATGGCTTGTGGTATGTGCTCACATGACTGCCGCCACCATGGTGGTCATGTGACCCTCTGAGATTTTGCACTCGGCCCGATGAAGTTGTTGCGATAACAACGAAAGTCTCGCCAAAAATGGTTAACTTTGGTTTCTATTGGTATCCAATAAATTCTTTAAATCATGAATAAAGAAACCCAGGATGAATCAAACATACATTCAGTTTTATTGCTGTTTTTTGGTGATATTAAAATTTCTACTTTCTTTATCAAGGGCTGTTTAAATAATAGAATTTTTATAATGCTCCAAACCATCATATTTATACTATCAAAACACATTTGTTCTGTCATTGAGCATAACCTTAAGAGATCCAGAATGTTATCGAACAGTTCTGTCCAACAATGACTTGCTCCCAATAGCGAATCAATCCCATACCAGTGCAAAAAAGTGCCGAACCCGGCCTTAACTAAAATAGGTAATTACTTACTTTACAAATGACAATTAATAATTCATTGAAATTGTAAAATTTAGAATACAGTATTACGATTTATAATATGTCAAAACTAGGTGAGGGCTCATGATATCCTCGTAATGAGGACAATGCCCGAGCCGTTTTGGTTTGTAGTCTTAATATTATGTAATAGTAAATATTGTGACAGAAAGGATCAAATAAAATTATATTTAACTTTACTAAAATAGGTATGATTAATAATGATTCAATAACAAATACAAATCTTTTTACCAACCATCTGCTCGCTTTTCATCTGGGCTATAGCCACTAAAATGGACTCTGTACACGTCTGTGGTGACCTGCAGATCCACCAGCCACCAGGGATCAGTTGCCTTGTAAGCGATCACCACGCAGTTACGCAGGTCCGCACCACTGCAATTCACAACACACACATTATTTTTACTTCATATAGACATATTCATCTCTAACTGATATGTTACAATGATTGATAATTCTAGCAGATATTCGTGGAAAACTATTCATATATTGATTATGTTTGCACTGTAAGTCTAGTGGCAAATTCTTCCAGTTAAATTTACGGGTAGATATTATAACACTGGACTTTGTTAAGAGTTGACAAAAACTTGTAAATTACTGACCTTACTTTGCCGTCAACTGCATTGTGACTGTCACTGAACTCTCTATTATAATCATCTTTGACCAAAGTACCAGCTCTGACTTGGTCAGTATCTTTTCCCAATGCCATATTTTGCACTGTAACATTTATATATAATAAAAGAATGAAACGTGAATATATACAATGTATGCATGATTGCATGTGCATCACATATGCAAATATCATTAGATATAGGTATGGTTGTCATCATATCATTGCTCATTTGGCATGGGTACCACCATTGACCATTTTTCTATTACACTTGGGATAACACAAATCAAATTAGTCCCTTCAAGTCAAAATCATGAGAGTGGATTTGTCAGTGTTTGTCATTTGACTATACATTTAGGGTGCTATGAAAATTAAGTTCATTAAAAAATTCTTGCTTAGTTATATTTGATTAAGTCAGTGGACTAGACTAAGTAAGTTTAGCCTGAACTGCTAGGCAATTGTGTGTCATATCAGAGTATGGTCATGCGTATCAATCCCACCAGAGACTATGTGTCAGTATGTGATATAGTTCTAACCTAACTTGGAGTCATAGGTCTAATCACTTGATTACATGTACCGTATAATGATATATTCCCCAGTAAAAAAAAATGCAGCATCATTCTTGCTTAATATTTGGCCTAAAATATGCTTTAAACAGTCATTTTAAACTTAATGCATACCACATAAATTGACGTATGGCATAATTCTGTGCAGAGATCATGGATATGTAATATCTTTCATTGTATCAACCCAAACTAAATAGTTTCTACAAACATGATATCTCTGCAACAGAGAACTTGTTTTCATAAAATGTTTGGTTTCGTGGTTGGCAGGGATGGTGGCATGACATGACAGCAGACTGCACAGAGTTCCTCTAAGAAACATCAAATACTACTGACTGATAAAGATGGGTTTAAATATATTCTATTGCAAGGTTCAGAGCCCTGAGTGGGGGCCCCTGGCTAAGAAATTTGCACCAAAACATGCGGGCTCAAATACGGGTGCGGTGTGGGCACTGATTTGAAAATTTCATGTGGGTGCGGATAAAGACAAAAAGATCAGGCTCTTTGGGCTAAAAATCATGAACAGAACCCGCAAAAGAAACCCAAGATGATCTGTTGTTATAGTGCACTACTACTTTTATCCTCAAGCATTACACACATAAACTATTAATCTATACTGAATGCTCATCTGCACAAGATCTAATTCACTATTTGAGTATTACTACTTGCTTTTTTGTGCTAAAATCAGAAACCTGGATAGCTTTCACCAATTCCATTGGCTTCATCAGTCCTAATGACTTGCCGCCAAAAGCAGCACTTCATCACATGTATCTCTGGGTACCAACCGGACAAATTTACACCATCACGATGGACAACATCAAGAAATTTAGATTGATCCGCACATCGAGAGGAAGATTAGAGAGGCCATTCATATGCGGTGCGGGCTAAAAACAAGAATGAACAGAAACATCCTGCCAGCGGGTGACGACGTCACACCACTATCGCGTGAAAATCATTAACCTTTTTGGCGGCAAGTCGACTGATGAAGCCAATGGAATTGGTGAAAGCTATCCAGGTTTGGCTTTATCCTCAAGCATTACAAATAAAAACTATTAATGTAACTCTTTCACTAGATGCATATAATGATATTATAATAGTGTGACACAATTATGATTGGCTTTATTATGGCTACTAGTATAGTTGTTTTGGATGTATTCCAAATGAAATATTTCACAATTTACACAAGATCATAAGCACACACGTTCACTTCATTGTTGGGTTAATGTTCTAATGATCATCTGAATTATGTGATGATCTTCGCAAGTGAATTCACGTAAATGAAAGTTTGTGAACATTCATCAAAGAACTTGTTCTAATGTAGGTGAAAGTTTCATAAAGATACATAGTACAGATATTCAATGCAGTTTCCAATACAACCTATGGCAAACATATCTCTTTTCATGGCCACATGTTAGATATGGCATATAAGGTGCAAAAGTCTGGATTTAACTAGGGCCATGTGAGAAACTATAACTCTATGGGTTTTACAAGTAGATACTGTGAAAATTTCATTCAAACAGATTTCACACATTTGGAGACAATTCCCGAATTCCATTAAAGTAAAATACACATTTTACTTATTCACAATGGACAATGGACAAACAAATATCACTTGAAGCTTGTGAATTTATTTGCTTGGTCAGATAATGGCTTTATAACAAAGAGATGGAATATCTTCTTTGGCCTTTGAGACATCCGATGGGATGGTGTGATATATACTTCTATGATACAACAGCCCCATATAAAGGTAGCAGTGTTTGTTTACTTGTTAAGCGAATTGCTTCACATATGTAGCTTCAAAGAGAATGGTTAATAGTATACATTTAATTGGCATGTTTTTTTTTGACTATAACATTTTATCTATCAAAGATATGGAATATTCATTTGCAAATTCTAGAAACATCATGGGATGATTTGAGATAAACCTGTATGATCATAGTCCCTTATATAAAGAGTTTTGTTTCTGAAAATGCTTCATTAATAGGCTTGCTGCATGTGTTTTGATGAATGTGTTTGATCAACTGTAAATTCTTGAAAAATGCGGATTTTGTGCGGGGTTTGGGGGTTTTCCGCGGGTTTTCTTTCAGTATCTGGGCTCAATTTTTTTTTGAAATATGCGGTGCAGGCTTGGGTGCGGGCTTCAATAGTTTATATGTGTGGGTGCGGGTGCGGGTTTCACATTAAACATGCGGGGTGGGTGTGGGTGCAAACTTATAACCTTTTAACTTTAAATGGAATATAGGCCTTCTCCGGAAAATAAAATAAAATATAGTGAAACGAAAGTCAGTGTTGCTTGTAAAGGCAATTTGGAAGATCGTGGATTCGAACTCACGGTCTCCCCATCCATGATTTGCTCTACCGACTGAGCTAATCTTCCCTGACGAAGGACACACACTTCAACTTCAACCGATATATGCTGCGTTGCGCAACCATACTGTCTGACACCTGTCGCTATATTTAGCTTCACCATCGTGCCAGCCTCAATCAGACAAGCATCCTACCGACTTCGTTTGTTGATATGCTGTGATCAATGCAGGATGCATTGTGTCTCTGAAGCACTTTCTTTACAGACTCCCCCAACTCCCTTCTCCTCTACAACCAGCTCACTTATGTGACGATCTCACTTTCACAACGGCCCCGATAGGGTACATATTCAACCTATCCCACTAGGGATCCGGGCACTACCCAGCGTCGCCATCACCTCGTGCTACTGGCTGCTTTGGAGAGTGAGCTAGGGAGTTTCTATACTACGTCAGTGCTTCAGGGACACAGGGTTATCAGATCAGGAATTCTCCCAGCTATATATATTACCCATAGTCAGCTTTCGGTGACCGAGAGACCCGTAAGAATTCGCAGATCCAACTTTCCCTCACATACCCACACATTCCCACACATACCCAACTATCTGAGTTCGAAATTCCCGGGCGGTAGCCCCCTCCCCCAGTGTCTTACACACGGGGCCAGTCCCACTTGGACTAATGGACAATTCCACAATTTCACAGGGCGACTACCCGGTGGCTTCTACCGAAGCACCCGGGTCCTTGTCTTCCACCAATTGAAACGAAAGTCAGTGTTGCTTGTAAAGGCAATTTGGAAGATCGTGGATTCGAACTCACGGTCTCCCGTCCATGATTCAGACCGGTCATATGTCATAGGCGGTTGCTCTACCGACTGAGCTAATCTTCCCTGACGAAGGACACACACTTCAACTTCGCCTATATGCTGCGTTGCGCAACCACACTGTCTGACACCTGTCGCTATATTTAGCTTCACCATCGTGCCAGCCTCAATCAGACAAGCATCCTACCGACTTCGTTTGTTGATATGCTGTGATCAATGCAGGATGCATTGTGTCTCTGAAGCACTTTCTTTACAATAGAACTACTGATAAACATTCACATTATTGTCTCCATATCAGCTTGTAATCTTGTATAACCCTGTCTATGTTTAGACTGATATTTAGTATGTACGTTAGTGTCAGAGGTACTACTTCACATGTACATCTAGCAACGTGTGGGTTGGGAGTGCCTTAATTAATGACTGAGATATTATGCCACTTACTAGGAGGTAGCACTACTACTTCCGTTAGTATCAACTTCTTTTCGCGGGGATCGTTGCTTGCTACGAATAAGTATCTGCCCTTTAGAGGCTGGCAGTTGACCATATTGACTTGGCTGTTAATGCGTCCACAAAAGCTTTGTTCCAGAGGCATGTCCACTGGTTTCTCCTTAAGTGGTGTCAAATGCACTGACAAGTCCTTTGTCCCTATTGTCGCTGAAAGTGATACCGGTAAGTAAACCACAAAAGGTAAGACTTTTTACATGATTGGAGATTTCATTCTAAATCACTTCACATCATCCCATAGTCACACAAATAGGCGTGTAATGTTGATTGGGAAAGAAATAGTCCAATTTGTTAAACAAGTTATTTTCACTGAGGCGTGTTTTGTTGAAGGTATGATGTTTCATGGTTGATTATGGTTGTATAGTGTCTTGAGCAAAAACCAGCTGAGTGCCACTTTGGCACCCTAGGGCTGAATTTTTTCAGGCAAAAACCAAAATGGCCGCTGGAGCCATCATGGATATACCCAAAAAGCCCCTATATTCCTTAATACATGTATTTGCAATAGAAAGTTGAGTTTGGTGTCTTTAAATATGTTGCGACAAAATGCTGTTATATGTAAACAAAACAGTGGTATTTTCTGAGAAAAGTACCTGGTATGACTAAATCAGTCTACAGTATAGGCCTTTTCTTGAATTATAGTTCCCAAATACTTTGCATGATAAAATAAATTCAATAATCTTTCAAGGCAGATTTCTATTTTTCAAAGATTTATTTTAGATACCTAGCTTCATTTAAACTGGGTCTATGTAAGAGGACAATCAAACATAAATACTATATTTCTTCTCTTCTTTCTTAAACATCTACAGGGGCACACACACATTTCTTACCGGAGATGCAGGATGAGGATTGGGTGGGAAAGTGCCAGGAGAACAAGTAATCTTCAATAACATAATTATTTTTTTGAACAATCACCTTGTCCCGCTCAAATCAAGTGCTTAATCCTGACCCTGTAGGGGCGTGTGTGGGCAAAAAAGTTGGGCTTTCAGAGGATATCAAGGTGCTGCCATTATAGAAGTTTTATACCAGCCTAAATAATATTAACATTACCAGTTTAACCAAAATTCCCTCCTTGGTTTCATTAAATTTTCCAAATGTGCATAATCTGCATATACAGGGTTCCCATAGTCTGAAAAGTCATTAATATTCATATGTTTTAAGATCCATTTTCTACAGTCTATACTTCTTCTTTTTCAATGCTTGGCAATGCTAACTTCAATATCTTGAAACTTGGTATTTCATTTGTATCAACAGTAAAAACTTTACGACTAAGTATACAATCTGGGGAGAGAAATGCATTTCTACAAGTGAGGTTTCCTTATCAGTGACTTACTTTTCATAATATAAAATAACAAGCCGTCAATTGAAATTTGTGCTATTGTGATGTGTTTATAAGTGTCCCTATTTGCTGAGATGTCCTCATACAACATTTCACTGTTCTATACTTACATTGAAACGGTAAATAAATTTTTACAATTTGAATTGCCATTTTTTCTCCCATATCAACAGCCCACCATGGAAATTTAGCAGACACTGTCATGGCATGTCCATACCGGTATTGGTCGGTATTTCTAAATACAAAAAAAAAGAATTGAGTCATACATGATCATAGTTTAATGTCAATGATAGAGAATTCAAGTTCTACACACATCAATTGCAGAGCAAACGAGGAAAATACAAATCAGGCAATTTTTAGCAAACGATCAACAATAATTGTTTTTGTTCTACTTAAGATAACACTTTTCATATCTACTAGTAATTAAACCATATTTATTTGTTACATTGTGATGAATTTTGCAGTCCTTACCATTCTAATAACAGTGACAAAAATCTTACAATTTACATGAAAAAATCACACAAAGACAACCATACTAGTGCATAGCATCTGAAGAAGAAGGAAACAGAGTTGCCAACCCCCGACAGATTGAAAATCAGTATCATGGGTAAAAAAGTCACTATTTTTTGTTTATTTCCTAACAAAAATCTTTGTAAACCAGTCAGTGATAATAAAAACTGAAAACAACTTATTACTTTTAGTTCCTTTGACCAAATGTCTGTAAAATCTATGCTCATGTGTGATTGCACCTGATATTATTCTCATTAGCAATTTGCTAACAAAAATCCTGGGCATTTACAATTTGTGTTAAACACAATTTGATTATGTCTGTAAATTTTCCTGGCAAATCTTTTGAAATATAAATTGTTTTCATTACTGTTACACAAACCTAGCACTATAATAGTATTGATGACTACCAATCCTTACAATTAGCAGAAGTAAAAAAAAAATGCGACAGAGGACGGCAACAATGTGTCAAGTATAAGTTAATGATGTCATGAATATTTTTGGTTAATATGAATTTTGGGTGAGAGTGAGCAGAAAAAAAAATAATTTAACTAATTTAACCCCGAACAACATGAAAAAAAACTATGCAACTACCTGTCTCCGTCTAAAGCCATCTTGGGAGACCCATCTTGATTTGTTGTTCTAGACTGGTATGCAGTTCTATTCAGGGCCACATTACCTGCTGCAAACATTATAGATATGTATTCCATTCCCATGTAAAGAAAGGTTGAGTTTAAAATGGATGGAATGATGTAAGAAATCGATTTTTTTTTCAAAAATATATAAAATAACTTTATGTCCACCAGATTAAAAACCTACTCATAACTGCTAAAAGCGAGATAAAAAGAACTTTTTATTATTTTACAATGACAAACTTACATGTAAAAACCTGGACTTCAGATAGAGTAAGAGAACGATGTCCTCTCATTGTTACATACACATACATGCCTGACAGTGTGTTACTGCCACATTTGTTTATAATGGCATCATCAAACACTGCCGAGATCATATCACATTTTGTGCTAGCGGTAAGATCTGGTTTGGTTTGGTCGAAGATAGGAAGGACATGCACATCCGGAGGAATCATATAGGCTGCTGCAATGTAACACATCCGGGAATATTAGTTTAGACAAAGAATTATATACATTTGTAATTAAGAGGTGAACGAACCATACAACATTATGTGATATATCTTGATGATTGAATATGAATCTTTACTTCACAAATTTTTTGTTTTGTTTTTGTATCTGCGTTTGGTTTGACACCCTCCGTATTCTTTTGTGTGCCAATGGCTTTGAAAAAATTATCAAATGCACGAATACATGCTCTAGAATCAACACTGCTTATTTACCAATAATAAAGAAAACAAGACGTTTGCAAATAATTCCCACTTATATCAGCATTCTATGAAGCCTTTGTTCACTTCAGAGTAGTATGGTGAAATTAAATGGGATATATTGCCCATTAAAAATTAGTATTTTAAACCTTGCCTTTTGCTGTACAAAGGTCCCACTTCTTATCTTTATCATAGTTGTCAGTTGTTCCACACCACGTTTTACTATAATATGGCTGACATTCATAGTATTTTTTGCCTTTATAAATTAATGGCCACATGCATGGAGCACCTGATTCTGTGCGGATTTCTCCTGTAATAAAGTTTGGACTTGGCTTGAAAGTCTAAATAACTTGAACATGGCAAAACAAGTTGCAAAAAATTAGTCGTAGAAAGACTGTGCTTTGATTGCTTACCAGGGGCATTAGTTCAGTGTTTTTGTATCATGGATGATTGAATGGGAAAGCAACTTGTGATTCGCATAGCCAATTCAATCGTACCAGAGAAATTGTGCAATTATGTATTTTGTATCACATGGACAAGAAATTGTAAGGTCAAGAACTGGATTACCAAAGCCAACAACTGGATTATCAATAATTATAAATTAATTTACAATTTTTAACAGACTAAAAAAATCTTAAACGGTGCGGAATGGTAAAATATTTGTAACAGTGATCAGTCGTGGAATTTTTCGTGTGGGATGAAAAATCACAACCAATTGAAGAGAAGGATTTTTTACCGCTATTTAGAATTCATTTATATAACTTTACATTTCATGTTCTTTTAGGACTTTGTGGAATATCAACAAAAAATAAAAATAAAATAAAAAAATAAAATTTTCAAGTTAGAATAAAATAAAATATTGTAGAATATCTATTAAGATCATCTCAAATAGTGTCAATAATAAGAGGTGGTCTCTGTATAATATAAAGGTTCACATCAGTCTCTTAAAAATATCTGGTACCATGAGAAATGGTCTTATTAATTGAAGAAGTAGTGTACATAAACAAAATAATAAAATAAATTCAATATTGAAAGTTATAAGACAACATACTTGGTTGGTGCACCTCGCATATGAAGGGTGATTTGTTGGAACACTGTATTGGCTTTACAAACTTGGTAGATGCTGGCCTGAAGTTCTTCGGCAAGTCTTTGTCACTTTGATGTGAATATAACTGGGCACACTTTAGAACTGCAGTGAAAAGAAAATGATTACAAGTCAAAACTAGATCAAAAGTGTTCAAAGAACACTGCGTCGCTAAACGACGTTGACTTATGGGCAATATTGATATATATACTGAAATAATGTATACTTTACAATCAAGAAATTTATGAATTTGAGGAGAAAACATTGAATGAATTAGAATCAATATATCCAAAAAGATATTTGTGTTGCCATACAATTTTACTGAACTAGATCAAAAGTGTTCAAAAACACTTCGCTAGAACGGTTGACTTATGGGCAATTAAGATATATACTGAAATGATGTATACTTTACAATCAAGAAATGAATAATTTGAGGAGAAAACATCAGAATGAATGAGAATCAATATACAGGCAAAAAATATTTGTGTTGCAATACAATAGTACTGTTTGAATAACAGATACTAATCAATATCAGTTTCAAACCCAATAATCAATATTTGCTGCTTGGGTTTGGAATATGGACTTTTTCTTGGTGCCTTAATTGCATTGAATATCAGTAAGAATATCATGAATTGGCTTCTAGAAACCACAGTTTAATTGGCAGATTGCCCAAAATCGAATCACTTTGGTGTCCCCTCAAACCTCATAGTTGTGTAAAGTTTGAGCGAAATCGGTTCATCGGTACGCCCGCTAAGCTTGTCCAGAGACATACAAACATAGTTTTTACATAGTTACAAACATAGTTACAAACATTACATTTGCTTCAGCAGCTGAGCTGAATACGCAATAACAAGATGATAATCAATATCAGTTTCAAATCCAATAATAAATTTTGCTGCTTGGTTGGAATATTGATTTTTTTCTTGCTGGCTAAGTGCATTGAATATCATTAAAGATGTCATAAAAGCGCTTCTAGAAAGCAAAATTTAATGGGCAGAAGCGCCCAAAATCAAATCACTTTGGTGTCGCCTCACACCTCATAGTTGTGTAAAGTTTGAACAAAATCGGTGCAATGGTTAAAGCTCTAGCTTGTCCGGAGACATACATACATATATAGTTAGTTACATAGTTACATAGTTAGTTACAAACAAAGCGAAACACAATTCTTGCTTCAGCAGCTGAGCTGAAGCGCCGCAACAAGTGAACCAGTTAATCTTTTATGAACATAACTTCATTCTAACAAGCAATCAGGGGCTTGATTGTCATCACATATATCAAAGCAAATACAACACTATTAAAGTAGAAATGTGGTACTACCATAGAACCATCATATTCACAGTGGTTTCTATATCCAGGATGTATTAATTATGTACACAGTGTTATGTAAAAGTAATATAGAAATATAAAGATTGAGTAAAGAGATAAAAGTGATGGAGTTAAGCTAACAGAGAAGTATATAAGGGAATGATCATGAATAACAATACCGGGGAGGTCATCCATTTCTTTGGACTCGAAGAAAAACTTCAGTACCCTCCCACTTTTACCCAACCCCCATCAACATTTTAAAAAGTTTATTTGTGATTGTTCCCTAAAGAATGTGGTATAAGTCAAGAAGGAAAGTACTGCATAGTGGCGCCACTTATGTATGGTCAAAGGTCATGTGTATAAAAGAGAGTAATAAGTGCATGAAGAGGTGGACTAAATAAAAGCATCACAACCACATCCGTGTTTGGGTCATCACAATAGTTAACATCTGTTGTATGAAGAACATACGATGTACATCAAGCCTGAAGTCTCTCTGCTCACTCTCCTCGTTCCCATGCATAATTGCACGCCTTTTACACGCCGCTTTGCCTCATTGGTTGTTCTAGGAAACACGTGTCTGGCTGGCTGTGTGTCAGCCTGTGATTGGCAGATGGTGTTTTGTGTCCTGGATGAGTGTCACTCATGCTGCACTACTGTTGTGTTGTGTACATGTTTAATGCTTCCCTCATGTTTGGCTATCGACACCACAATACCAGAGATGTGAACCTGTCACAACAAAAAATCTTAATCTGACGCTTGAAAAATCTTAATTTACAAGCAAAAATCTTAATAAAACTGAGAAACATCTTAATCAAATCTTGATATTTTGCAGTTTAGGATATACTTGAAATGCAAATAGAATAAAATAGAATATTAATTCAAATACTATTTGTGCAGTGGTTACTAAAATTACTAAGATATATTTGATGGTTTTATACTTACCCATTATCCTTACTCCATAGCATATCTGCCTCTATGATGGTCATTTTGACACTCTTTTCATTTTACAAGGATCAATTATTCTGCCACTGTGACAGGCTATACTCATCTATAACTGCACCTTGTAGCAACCCTAAACCCCACCCTTACCCCAGATCTGTCATTGTACAAATAATAGAACTGCTTTTTGAACATCTTTTTGTGTAGAGCAGACAATTTTGACACTAACACATTTTTAGTCTGGTATACAATGTGGCAAGATTGAATAATTGTTATGTTCCTCGAGTATCTTCAAACACACGTCTGTGATACAGATGCATTTCATGACTGTTGATAATGACGTATTGTAAAGTTGATTAAATATTAACTAAAAGATTTTGGAGCAGAAGCCATTGTTATTGTGGCAATGAGCATAGCTACAGCGCATATACTAGCATCCAACGCTAAATGCATTTATCACAACGCACAAAACAAAAACACCCACAAAAAACACCCACAAAAAAACATCCAAAAAACACCCACAAAAACCTGGGTTTTTGTGGTGGGTTTTTGAACTGGTCACTATAAAAGGCTGTGTTCTCTTGCATTCAGCACAGATGACCACCAAATAAACTTCCTTATCCATCACTCGTATTTTACTTCACACAGCACAGGCATGTTAAAAGTGATAGGCCCTATTGTTCTTTACACTTTTTGGACATTTTTCATTCTCTAAGTAGTTATCCGACATTTGTTTTCTTTTGTTTTATTGACAAATTTGCATCACTAGTGGCAATTGGTACCAAAAATGGCAAACATGATCCCAATACCTGAATCAGTGAAGAAAAGCATAACTTCCATTAGTCAATAATATCCTAATGCATAGGCGATAATACAACACCATTGATGTTTATGCAGTTATTGGATATAAAATCTTTACCTAAAATAGGGATTATTTAAATGCTACCAGAAGCATATAAACAAAGCTCTTCCATATGTACACATGCCTCTTACCAATATGGCTACTTTTTAAACATTAAAGTTAGTTTGAAAATGTTGAATGATTTACAGAATATGCAAAGAATTATTTTATTATAAATCCAGCATTTTAACTTACAATTTCAAAATTTTCGGTCTAGTCATCTGAAGACCATCCCTAAGAATGACGTCACATGGTGGTGTTGCACGATGTGATGTCATGGGAAGTTCGGCGACTTAGAGGGGGTAGTCCCCGGCTTTAAGAGACCACCGTATGCGTGGTACAGTTGATAAAGCGCCTTCATCCCTGTTCATAGTTTCTAATGTTCTTCTGATTGTGATGACCTCATTAATCTGTCACTCACGTAGATTGCTCTCCTTTTAACACAACTCTACTGTTATTATTTACTTGGGCAGTCCCCTCCAAAGTCGTGAGAACTTCCCGCAATGTCACATCGTGCATGTGATGTCATTCTTGAGGATGATCTTCAGATGACAAGACTGAAAATGAATTGGGATCATAGACTTGAGAAGTTAGATAAGCATATCAACTATCTAAATAGATGGAATCTATCATTAAATGGTAAAATATGTGTGATTAAGTCTCATATCATTTCAAATTTTGTACATCCAGCAAGTATTGTCAGTCCCAGATGAAGTCCTATTAGAGCCTTAAAGCATCGTATATATAATTTTTTATGGAATGGAAAAAGTGAGAAGGTAAAACGATCTGTCCTAAGTAATTCAATTAAAGATGGAGGTTTAAATATGATTAATGTTGATGCTTTCATAGAATCGATAAAAGCATCATGGGTAACAAAATTACTCACTATTCCGGAAAATGGTCAGATATCTTTCATATGAAAGCTTAATACATTGAGTTGCCTTTAGAATACATTATAAAAATGAGTGTGTCCAAAATTTAAAAACTTCCCTATTCTCAAGGCTTTTCCTAGGTTTTATCAAGAAGTTTTTCAATGTTATTAAAATCAAAATGTATCAAGCCTTTTTGTAACTCACCCCACATGAGCTAATCGAACAGCAAATATGGGGAAATGATCACTTTAAAGTTAAAAAATAGTAATTTATATTTTAAGAACTGGGTGAAACAAAATATTATGTATGTAAAAGATGCAAATAGTAATTATATAGATGAAAATGATATGTATGATATGATTGTAGTTAGAACCAATAAATTATACAAGAAATGTTTGTAATAAAGACATATGTATTAAAAAAGAATTAAAAATGTAAACCCTAGTATGGGAAAAAGATGTTAAACAAGAAATTCATATTATTATGTATTAGTGGAAAACAAATTGCAAGATATCAGATACAAAAGAGCAATTTTTTTTCTACATGATGTTAGTTAAAAAGACCCTTGAAAGATCACATATGGAGTCTTCTTATTCTGATGAATTTTTAATTTGAAAAATGATAATAGAAATTGGACATGTATTTATGAACAAAAATATAATAGCCAGTAACAAGAAATATTTATCATCATATATTATGATTATAAGAAATTTAGATATGAAAATATTACTTTTTATATAAATAATGTATTCTTTTTACTATAATGATAACAAAATGAGTGCACTTACTGTGTTTTGTTTTTTTAATTTCATGGTGCTAATAATGTTTTGTTTTTTAATTGTAGAAAGTGATTTAATAATGAAAAAAAAAAAAAAAAAAAAAAGTTGTCAGTTAAGATGCTGGATTTATCATAAAATAAGTCTTTACATACTATCAGAAGAAATCCGATGAAATTGTATGATAGATTTAAAGAATAATTGTCTAAAGAAAAAACTTGTTACACGCCAAAAAGTAGTGGAATAAAATTTGTGTCAGCACAATAACTTCTAGAGTTTAGTCAGTATAGATTAGATTTTACCTGGCGATTTGCATAAGTAGATGTCAACACCAGGCGAATTACAATCCGTGGGCACAATTTTATCATCCAAATGATTAATCTTTGCACAGTTTTTAGAGCTGCCTTTGAAGAAGCGTTCAGCAAAGTGTGATTGGCCACTACCGTCAACCCAGCCACTTGGACGCTTGTAGCCAATCAAGGCCTCCATAATTCCACCATAAACATAATGCTGCTGCTTATATTGCCTGAAATGACACATTATTCAACTGTTTAGTCTGTGTGTTCTACAGGTTTTGTGTACCACTTGGTGAGTGTCTAGATCAAGGAGCCAGTCTGCAAGCCATTATGAGGGAGTACACTGTGGATGGAGATCGAGAGCTGTCTGATTGAAAACAATATTCATGTCATCCAATCTAACACCCACATATTCTTGCAACATGCTAAACATCACTTACTGACCCTTCTTCAGTACTCCAACCTGAAGCTTCAGGTTGTTCAACATATATCATACATATTTGATAAAGCCACATCAGCTGTAGATCTACCAGCCAGTGCTGAACCATAGATTTGTACCACCAGTCATAACATTTTACAGCTTTGATTTCTTTAAAAATTAATTTGACATTGAAGGTATACTCACTTTGCTATCAAATTTATCAAGCATCGTCTCACAAAAAGGAGTTCATCCATATCATGAACAGAGGCTAGATGCATCTTGTATTTTTGACATTGGCTATGAGCTTGGTCGATTCCCTCATGATCATATCCTTCTATTAATTTGTAAACATAATCCCCTTGTACAATATCATTGCCAGGCCAAATGGATGTAAAAGAACACTTTGATGGGAAACCTGAAAAGTGTAGCTTAGGTGAATTACAAATAATACAGTATAGGATATAGAAAAATATGGAAATTTAATATATAATGAACACTTTGATATATATATATAACCTGAAAGTGTAGCTAGGTGAATTTGAGGAATACGAAAAAATTCTAATTTTTTCCAGCTAATACTATGATACAGTAATTGGATATTGAAAAATCTATGGAAATTTAATATATAATTGAAATATATATATATATATATATATATATATATATATTGATGATATATATATATAATATATATAAACTCATATATAATTTTTGATGACAAGTCATCATAAAATAAGACTTTTGACAGCATACTATGAAGAGCTGTATTGCACAGTAATTTGTACAGACTCAGTAAGATAATCTAAAGATTATGTATATCATATCATATCTAATTAATTGAAATTATCAAGGAAGAAATGTCACACTGTTGAATTGCAGCTTGTTCCAAGTGGTCACACTCGTAAAGGAGTCTGTGGTGCCTGCTATGTAGTAGCCACTATGCAAGCCGGCACCAACTGAGCCCACTTCCTTAATGTGCTGACTACAAAACATACATTTAAAATAAGACTATTATACAACAATATGCAAATGCAATCTTTATAAGGATATGCATTTGTTGCTATGTCATTTATTAATATAAATCGGTAGAGATTAACAATGGACAAGCAAATGAACAGAGAATTTGTAATGATATTTCCTTCTTGTCTTCCAAGAACAACAGCCCTCTTTACCATAAACTATGACCTACACTAGCAGACTGCGATGGTACATGTACTCAAATGTGAAAATTTAATTGTGGTAAAAAATTATTAAAAAATTCGAGGAGATAGATTAATTTATGTTGTATCACACAGGGTCTGCTACTTTTGTTTATCAACCTATATCAGTCAATGTAATTACCAGACAAAATCACACAAATTATTTAGTAAAAAAACCTAGCCTGATTTATAAGTCATTTGATATTAAAGGAGCCTTGTAGAGCTTGAAAACATTAATAATATTTACTTTCAAAATTCATTTTTCTTGCATATTGCACAGCCAAACAGAAAATACAAACAAAACTATGATGAATATTTTTATCATAATGTATGTAATAACATAATATACACTGAAAAAAATCCCTCTCCTGTCATAGAAAATCGGTTTCGTCCACAATGCCCTCTATTCACTCTGAATCTTGAACACAATGCAAAGAACTATTGAACGCTGTCCTTTAAGACTAACCTAAGGGTGTAAAATTCCTCATTAGATTCCATTTTGGCAAGATGACCACCAACAAACTTGCTTTTGCAGAATAAACGTGCTTCCTGCCAAAGAATGATCATCAAGATTAACAATAGTAATAAACACAAGACAATGTTCATTCAAACAACAACATCAATGTTATCAATGTTACATTATGTAGAGATAATTTTGAGTTTTTGATTATTTGAATATATTTTGTGTCATGGACACCTCCAAAATCCAAAAGTATTTTATTCATTGCAAAATTGCAAAATTGCAAATTGCATTTATACTTAATAATTTTTATTGTGCTCATTTCTTTTGGGCTTATGATTTTTACCTTTAAAACAAGTCACTTGTTTATAATTTACAGTGTACCAAGCTGTGTTTCGAGTAGAAAAATTATGTTTGACATCTTACAAAAAATTGTGAATCCATCAAAACTCAATGACTCAAAGTTTTGCATTGGACAAACTCACCAGTTCAGACTTCATGCTATCAGAGAAAATATGATATTCACTCCCTTTCCACCGCAGGCCGGGTTTAGCTATTGTAACAAACAATAAAATTGTAAATATTGATAAGGAAAAACATTAAAATGCATGAATATACAGACGCAACTATATCTAAGCATACAGACTAAAGGTTGTTGAACTATACAACCCTGTACTTCTATATTTTATGGGTTTTCTATTCATATGTGTCATCCATTGTGAAGTGCCTTTGAGCAATTTGGAAAAGGCGCTCCATAAATTTCACTGTATTATTATTATCATTATTTATCATTCGAATCTAAAAGCTGAGTATAGGCTATTGGGATTCATTATATATACATTTTAGTACATGTAATGCTTTTATATTGGTCAAAACTCAACATTTCAACACGGCGACTGCCACGCTTCATAAGAAAACAGTTCAGGACATTACAGAATATTCTAAGAACACTGGACACAAATGTAACAATGAAGAAAGCAGAATATGGGGAAAAGAAGAGAATAAAACCAGAAGACTCATACTTGAAGCTCTCAAGATTCACCAGAAAGAACCAAGGTTTCTGAACAAGAACAGAGAGAGAGAGGTGCTTAAGATTTTCCAGAAACGTTTCCTGATAAAGCCGGGCAGCTTCCCATACGAAACGCCGAGTTTTGACCAATATCAAAGCATCAGAGGTACTAAAATGTATATATGATTGATACTAATAGTTATGTACAATCAATCTTTGGTTACATATACTTTGTTATGAACAGCTGCCACTTCCATGTTTATTTGCACATGGGAATACCTCTTTTCACTCGATACCTGGATGTGTCAATACTAAAGCCATAAAAATAAATTTGACTAATTGGGGGAGACGTTCAAGGAACATTACAGCTAGAAAAAATGAAACACACCATTGGAATCACTGTTCAAATGTGTTCTAGATATGCATAATGGATATGGAAGTTTGAACAAACAATAGCATTTATTTAGTTATCAATCCAAATATGCAACCGACGTCAAAACAGGTTCACCTGGCACGAAACTTGTAAAAAAATTAAACATACGCAGATGCACAAATTAAACCGACCTGAATGTTTATATTTCGGATACTGTTTTTGCTAATAAAACTCTACTCTCACTGTTCTGCCAAGCAAGCTCCTACCACTGTATTGACATAGCTGAAGAGACATCTTCTATTGAGTATATCAAGTGGCCCTGACGGGACTCGAACACACGACCCCAAGGTTGTGAGACCAGAATGATGCCATCATCCCAAGCAGCGGGCTGTTCAATATGTATATACAGTTATTTATAGTTTTTGCTAATAACTCTGTCAATTTCAAAGCTAGACACACAACAATGAGATTGTCGATGAAATATACACCAGATAGTATAATGGATATGGCAGTTTGAACAAACAATAGCATTTATTCATCTCTAAGAGTTACACTTACATAACGCAACCAGCATGAGGGATTACATGACAAAATGGCCAACTTGAGCGCAGATCAGCCAAAATGTAAAAAATTGTTAGAAACAATGGATTATCATTGTTACAAAAACATTTCCAACAAAAAATCATGTAGCAGATCAATTCTAAACTGATTAGGAAAGGACAGACTTAAGGATATCTTACAGATAATGCAAATTGGTTTATAACAGTAATGTGTTTGTGTTTCTAATTGGCAATGTTGATATAGACAGTATTTTTAAAACTGAAGCCTTTACCTTTCGGACATCTATCAATAAGTCTATAGTGCACAATGTTTATAGCTTGTTGAGGAGTTACGATATGGAGATGCAGCCAACATTTTTTTCCATCTTTGTTTTTATAATCGTAATCCACAGAGACACACTGAATGTTCAATACACAAAGATCCTAAAGAAAGGTTACTCAAAGTTAGTCATTAAAAACATAGTCTCTCTTATATCAACCTATTTAGAATCAAATAATTTTTGTACAGCAAAATTATAAATATCATGTTACCTGACATTGAGATAGGGTGTTTCCATCTTTTTGAGCAGAGCCACCAATCCCTTGAGTGTTTTCTAATGGAGAAGCCCATTGGGGTTTACATACGTCTATGTAAAAAATAAACAGTTCATATAGTTGTTATGGAAATAGACTTGAAGTAATTAATCTATGCTCCTCATGTACAAATACAAGGCGGTCAATTTATAACGAGACGCACTTACTTGTATCATACATGACTTGCAATATTCAATGAATAAATGACTAAACTTATGAAACATGGTGTCAGAATGAACCTGTAGCCTGCAGAAATAAGTATAGTTTAGCATAATATTGTAAGCATCTACATACACTCGCAAGATGGCCAACTCCCAACCAGAATAGCCTGCTTTCATACCTAAAGATTGTCCAGATGATACAGCACGATGGACGGAGTGGTTTGAGGGTTTCAAGGTTATGCTCAATGCAATGAAG
>CM032660.1:3233783-3340914 GCA_019095985.1 Streblospio benedicti | reverse complement strand
ATGTATATGTTTCATTAGTAAGTACGCTATATCTTTTGAGCGTCTTACAAAGCTATGACGCAGCATCTGTCCCCCCTTTTTGAAGATTTTATATGAAAGTAGACGTGTTGAAGGGTAAACCATGCAAATATGGTGATGCCTAGCCCCTCGGAAAGTTGCCAACTATGGTGTCCAAAACGACCCCGAAATGCAATGTAGATGTTTCATTAGTAAGTACGCTATATATTTGAGTGTCTCGAAAGCTATGACGCAGCGTCTGTCCCCCCCTTTTTTTGAAGATTTTATATGAAAGTAGATGTGTTGAAGGGTAAAACCATGCAAATATGGTGACGCTTATGATAGCCCCGATTTCATCATCAGGGAAAAGTGTCATTTTGGGGGGTGGAATATGATCCACAACCATTCCAATCATGGTGAATATATGTTTTGATTGTAACATTGTACATCTTTAAAGGGGAGTCATTGTGACTTATGATGAAACATCTGTCCTCCGTATTTCATCATTTTATATGGTCAGATGGTGCAAATATAAATATTCCATAAAGTCGCCTACCCCAAAGTTTACCACTGTTTTTAAGGCCATAAAGTCATCAAAGAACACCTCTGTGATATACTTATTTACTGGTTCATAACTTAAAAATATACAATATGCCATATAATTCACTACATGTTTTTATCATCCAAAATATATTACATCATAACGTTCTGTAAATTATCTCTGACCATAGACACAGGACAAAAAGTCAATTATCGTTCCCTGACCTTGAACTTTCTTAAAAAGTTTGTATAGTGTCACTAGCAGATATTGGCCTTAGTAATTATAGTGTAACCAGGAAAACTCAAATTAGTTTATTTACAACATATAGTATGGGTTATGTAAGAAATGTTAGACATGTACATGTACTATGTATTAAGGTCAGCAATAATGTAAAAAGTGAATTCATTTGCCTCTCATTGAGAATGAGGCCAAACGTACTTACTTCAAATCCATGTAAATACATTCCAGGAATTTTGAATATGAAAATAGATTTTCAAAACCTGTGTTAACACTAGTCAATAATAACCTTTTTGTTTATATCTGAATGCTTATTAAGGTAAATGGTATCGTTTTGGTACTGATGGCCTTTGGGATACGATGCCTGAGAAATGCGTGAAAACTGGCTTTTGCGACACAGAGATTCCTATCTGGTTAAATGGTGCACATCCTACTGGTGAGTATTAGTAGCTGAGCCAAGGAGAGCTTGTTTGGAAGAGAATAGTCTTTTATGATGTAATAGAGTAGGTCTCTTTAACAATTGAACTTACCAAGTAGTAAAGTAGTCATCAGTGAATTAATAATGGTAATAACGGTCATATGGCTAATTAACGCTGCACCACCTATGTTTAACTAGTCACGAACAGTTCAGGTATATGCTGACCTAAATACCATCTAAAATCTAGTGCGTACACGTGTATTTCACTTTATAATTCATAATGTATTAACATTTCAATAACATAAATCTAGCAAGATTCCTGGAGCATATAGTCTGAAATGATTGATTCAATAGAGGCCAATCCTGGTCCCAAGACCATTCCCGTTTGCGGCGTATGGCCATGGGATGACCCGGACGTATCGTGTTGTGGATGGACAGAGGATATCGAAGTCAAGTGGTGAGTCAACGGATATATAGACACACACTCAGAAATAGAAATATATCTTTAGGTACAAATCATACGAAAGCTCCATGGGGATATCGCACTTCACAATTACTTTTCCCATTGAAATCCACGTGTTAATCTTTATGTAATTTACTTCAATTAGTTATCATCTAAACGTGTCGTTATTCCAGATTATTGTACCATGAAAATACCACATTTTATTGTGAATATCTTGAAATTTGTACTATTTTGCACCACTAAATGTGTGACCTATTTGTGCCTACAATTTATTATATGTCCAATATCTCATGACCACCTGTTCCACATGTGGTATTACTTGCAGGTGCTCGGATAACAATGGTCCCTTCTACGTGTACAAGTTGAAGCCAGTGGACGGCTGTGACATGGCATATTGCGCCGGCGAAAAAGAACCTTGTCCCGTTGGCAAAACGTTCATCAAAGATACAGAAACGTGCGCAGGTATGGATAGGTCCAATAGTGTTTCGTTTGATATACTTTCCTAGTAGAGGATTGGCTGAGATGTCAAAAGGGCCCATTTCAAATAGATTGGTTTTGGTCCCGTTACAGCAGTTCAACTTCAACTATTTAAAAGCCAACATCAACTGATTGATGGATTCTGCCTTGTGGTGGTGCACATGGGATAAAAAACAACGTAGAATATTTACACAAATACAAACATGTCTCACACCGGGAGTACATTGTTTGGAAGGAATGTTGATGCATCCCTCTTCATAGTCTGTTTGGTGTTACTAGTCTATTCTCACATTTACTCGAGTAAGACCATTTGCGAGCCCATAAAGCATAATAAGGCGGGCGTTCTTACGGCATTCTTGTAGTGAGGGCCATTTAAGTTCAGCGAGCATATCACTAACACTGGACCTATTATGATACACATAGCGGATGCTGGATCATTTCAACTCTGTTTATATCCACTTGTGTGGTTGGGTCCCACACTGGGCTAGCATATTCCACCTGTGGTCGTACGAATGACTTATATGCAGTTTCCTTGATGGACCGCGAACTAATGTTGACATTGCATTTCAGAAAACCAATAGTTCTGTTTGCTTTTTTACACAATCTAACTACGTGTACATGTTTAGACCACTCTAAGTCAGAGAAGATTCCAATGCCAAGGTACATTTTACTACCAACAGATCGTAGTTGATGTCTGCGAAGATAGTACACAGGTTCGTTGGATGCTAGTTTCTTTGATAAACGGAGCACCACACACTTATCTGGATGAAAAAGCATATACCAGGTCTTTTCCAATTCAGCCATTGTTCTAGGCAGTTGGGGTGAATTAGTCCTGATCGACAAATGTGGATCATTGTTCCATTACGAGAAGGGGGGTAGGGTGGGGTGGGGGTGGGGGTGGGGAGGGTCGGTCATGTTTGGGATATTTCATTAACTTTATTGGTCTAGGATTTATTACACTCGCTAAAACTTTTCATATCAGATGTCCACGATTTACTATTTAAATGTGTCATTAAATAGCTACACCGCTTTGCTCACACAAATACCTCGATTTATATTCCTCATATGTAATAAATATTATTTTATGGCATTTAGAAGTAATATTTGAATGAATATAGCAAAATACTGTGTAGATATTGTCTGGTTGTGTGACTCATCTACTATTTCCACTTTTGAGGGGAGGGGTGGGGTAAAGAAAAAAGAGATCGCTGTTCCACATTTGCATAGCTTGAACGATTAAAGAAAGGCATATGCGGTCAAATGGGCTGAATCAAATACATGTGACGTAAGAGCAAACTGCCGGTCAATAGTAACATAGAAGTGTTAAAACATGGTGATATTGTAATTGCCTATGGGCTTTAACCAATGCAATGCATATTGGTTTCATGTCCAATCCCACTGCTGTCTTGTAGAGGCTTTCCCAGTGCAAACCGAGACGCCCACTTTATCTGAACCTTTGTACTATGATGACTCCAGCGACAGCGATGCTTTTTACTTCCAATGCACTGTGCATTATGACTGTTCTACTGACATTAGCAGCCAGGCAAGATTTGAGGTAAGAGTTCAATTACATTTTAATTGCTTCTATGTGTTATTGTCAGTTCCACAGTATAATAGGCCTACACAACGGAGAAACAATAGCAGTTTGAACAAACAGACAAATAAACAAACAAACAAACATACACACACACGCACGTACTCACGCACGCACACACACATCGGAATTTGGACAGATTGCTTGTTGATCACTTCCAATAAATTTTAGGTCAAATTCGTTGTCAGCGACGATACGAGTACGGATCTCAGCATTATGGACGTTACTGACGTGTCGTGTGAAGACCTGCCAGTGAAACTTGACTATCTCATGTTGAAAACACATATGGGAAAACAGGTACCCAATAGGGAAATGTATGTGCGGTTGTATACGATCATAAATTCACAAGAGACACGTCATTGTCTCAATGCATACTCCTCAATGCCTGCACACTTTACACGGGAATACCATATCATACGTCAGGTAGGTGTTGCGGAGCACTGTGGGTCATTTAAATGTTACTTTATTTATCAAATTATACAGTCATTTCTCTCCAGCATATATGACTGTCTCACCAACTAGGCCTGACACTAAAATGCACGTTACCGTTACACAAAAGCATGTGATAGGCTGGGATCCACACCATCAACCATCGGGTGGTGAGGAGTCGGTCTCCAGTATTTTTTAACCCCAATTTTGTATCTTGTCATGGGATTTTCTTCTTTTTTCGAGGGGACCGTTGTGAAAGGTGTGAAATTGACAGGTTTCCATGGTAACTACAGACAAAAATGTAAATCTACTCACTACAGTTAAATTGATGATAAAAGGAACTTACATTTGTACTTTAGTTTTGTATGCCGAGTCACATTAAAGCTGGTAATGTGCTCTATTATATAGAGCATGGTTATGTTATTAGCTCATTTGCACATACTTAATTAACATAATTGATTTAATTTTTGATAATTTTACTTGTATGGTACATGTTCATATTTTTCCTACATTAGGCTACCACAAATTCAGATTTTACTACTAATGTTACTGAATATAGTTACCAACATGCTCACCTACATACACAGTCCGTTTGGTAGCATTGTAATGATTAGTTTAAATTTGAGAGTCATAAATCTGCTAGCCTGTTACCAACATTCATTTTGGTGACGCACTCAGCAATATATTGAGGTGATTTATCGTTCAAATATTCTTAATCAAAGTGGCTTAATTAGTTGTTTTACGTATGCAATATAAAGGAGATATATAAGAAACTACATGGAACAATTAATATTATATGCTAATGTAAGGTATCATTGTGTGGTCTCTATGGTAACTCAATGGCAGATCCAGGTTTTGGAAGAGGGGGTCCACTTTAGGGATTTCATGGGATTTGTATGTGCGATCGATGGCGGACGTGTAAAAAATCTATGAAAATGAAGCATTTTGGTGGGGAAAGGTGGGATACGCCCCCTGCGCCCCCCCCCCCGGATCTGCCCAGGCGTAACTATGGATTAAAATCCTAAATCTACTCACTACAATACAGTAAATGTGATGTTAAAACACCTTACATCTGTAAAGGTCTGTGTCTTATAAATGAAAAGGGACAAAAAGACAATCAGACCTAATACAATTTGCAACATCCGTCACATTGTCTTATTACAAAGCGTAAATTGAATATTTAAGAAATGTTATAGTTACAGTGTGCCGCGCAATCACGTTGGAGTCAAGATGAAAACCCTAAATTTGGAAGCCCAGTGCGGCACAGCAGCAGCTTCTTCCTCGGAATGGAGGTAGTCACTTTAAGTCTGATATATGAATAAACACATCATCTATTTAAAAACATTTGACCCCCGTTACCCACTATCCCCGCTGCTTACCGATCATTGTGTACTGAACATTAACTAAACTACCATCATACTCAGTATTAATCCAAGAATGGGGGACTGGAAATGGGAGAATGTCAATGAACTAAAACATAACCGATAATGTTGTTATAGTAATAATATTTAAAATTGTACAATGTTAATGGCCAAGCCATCATTTTATGTTTTTATGTGGTTGAAAAATTAAATAGCAACTTCACGTAAGATTGCTGCATGTAATGAACTGCAAAAAATGTTTTACATTTTACCTCATCTCTTACATTTCCTTTCTGAAGAATTGAGGAGTCTTGAAGGGGGAAATTGTATAGAGCTACCATTTATTATTGCTCAGTGGGGTGGGGGATATGATAAAACGAAACCAGTGAGGTCCGATTTTCAGGTTCCCCAAAATTTGTTTGCAAATTGCAACCCCGTCCACTAAAATGACTATAGTGTGTACCAATTTTTCGGATCGCTCCTATATAAGAGCACCCGGGAATTACAAGCACCCACTTGCGTTATCGCAAATTATAACTGGTTATATTTTTCGTTGGTTATGTTTTACGGTCCAACAAACCCTCCCTCCAAAGATAGGAAAATAATAAAATTGAGTTCAGACACCCACACTATTTTTCATACTCCGGGTACTGGGTCATGATAAATGGTATCCTCTTAATTCTTCTCTCACTTTTCTGTCAAGCAAGCTCCTGCCACTGTATTGACATAGCTGAAGAGACATCTCCCATTTTTACTATATCAAGTGGCCTGACGGGACACGAACTCACGAAAATATATACAATTATTCAGGTATTCTCTTAGTTGTGAGAAGTAATATTTAGCAAGTATGAAAACCATAACCTCTGTATAATTGCAGTCGGATCCTGCAGATGTGAATATTATAGTGAATGAAAATCCAATGAGAGAAGTCCAGCTGACTCCAACACTTCCTCTAGGATGCGAATGCTGCACATACTGGAAAAATAGATCAAATTGTAAAATGACCATTAAGTATACAATGAAAACAGAGATTGGAGAGGTAGAGAAAGTCGAGAAAGACCATCCCTGTGATTTCTCTCTGGATAAAAACAATCGCCAAACTTCAATCAAAATACGCACCAATACTTTGAATGAGATGGGCAAACACGGTGGTTCCTATCAAATTAACTTCGAGCCTATACCTCGTCAGGATGATAGTTCAAATGGTATATTTCATGGATACACGCCACCCCCAATTACTGTAAGTTATAATGGGTAACTTAAAAGCCAATTATAATATACAAATACACAAGTGTATATTATGTCTTATCTAATTAGTGTCATTTAAATTAAAATTGATTATAAAATTTCTAAAATATTGTTCTATACAGGTACACGTGTCAGACAGCATAAGGCCTGTTTGTTCGAGCACGGGGGACCCCCATATCCTGACGTTTGATAAGAAGTGAGTATCAATTGTTTTTACAACAAATCAATGATTAATTTACAACTAAATCTTAAACTTTGAAATAAATTTTCATTCACTATTGTTAATTGCATGAGATACGATATTACATATCTCTACAAAATACTGCACTGTATGACTTAAGTTTCCATCAGAAATGGTAACTTCGTCTGATAAAGTGAAGGCTGAATAAATGGGCAACATCAACGTTAGTTTGGGAATGGGGGTTATGCATACTATATTTACTATACAAACACATTCTTACTCACTAAGTATAAGACAGGGTAACGAGCCATACAAAGACAAGTTCAACCAGGGCATCTGTTTTAGGCTGGAGTTATGCTCTAGTTATATACTGTATTACTTCACACTATTGAAAGAAAAGCTGACACAGTCCTATCCAGTCACAAATCAAATATTTTCAACACATTTCCATACCTTCGCTTGCCACTAAGGGATGATGTACATTTTGTCACGCTCTACAAAAGTGGAACAGTGTTCTCTTTTTTTACCCCCCTCCCCCCAAAAGTGGAAACATCAGATGTGTGAGTTAATCAAAGAATATCTACACAGTGTTTCGCGCTATTTATTCAAATATTACTTATGTATTCCATAAAATAATATTTATTATATATCAGGAATGTAAGTTATAATATTAATGAATGTGTGAAATCTGCTGTGTATATTTTTAATGCCACATTTAAATAGTAAATAGTGGAATTCTGGTATGAAAAGTTTTAGCGCGAGAGATAAATTTTACACAAAAAAAAGTGGAACATCAAAACTTGACCGAACCCCCCCCCCCCCTAAATTGGAACACTGTTCCACTTTTGCGGAGCGTGCCAAAATGCACATCATCCCTAATCATACCAGATTTTTTTATACTTTGACGTTTGCATTGTGATTGGTTTTTATATGATTAGATTTGATTTATTTTCTTTTGTAACATGGTATCATATACACTATACGTAACATAGTAAGACATTATATACAGGCCCTCTTAGTCACCTTACAAAAACTAAACAAAGGTATCCAAACTATACAATCAATTTCTAATCCGATTAATCAAAAAAATGAAGCTATATAGCCAATCAAAAATTTTTCTGTGGATAATCCTTGTGTCCTGACTTATAGGATGAAATAAATTTTACCAGAGCATGAATCAAACCTAAAACAAATGTCCTGGCTCTACTTATCTTTGTATTATTGGTTAATCTGTCTCATATTATATGTGTAAGACTGGTGTTTGCAGTGCATGTGGCTAACCCTTCTCAGATGCCATGGGTGGATTCCGTTGCATTAACACGCCCATTTGGCATGATGAACGCATAATAATATTAATTATAAATGCATTTGCTAACTTGGAGTCATAAGCCTATTGACAGTACAAAACCTTTGATACTTTGACTAATTCGTCATAGACTATATTTTGACTGGTACTCATAATGAAATACTATAGTGCATCTTACTGCAACTGCTATGTAGCAAGCAGAAAATCAAATAGATCAATTGTTTTGGTGACCACGAGGACCTATTTATGTTACAGATTGTTGCATGTGTACAAGAATTTGGAATATTACCTTGTTAAGAGAAACACGGATACAAGAGTTTTCCAGGTATGTGTGTTTGATTTGTGATGCCAGTGGCACTATTAACCACGCCACTTTTAATGATACATCAATATTTTTAAATGTAACGGATAAGTGTTGAAAATAGACTAATTGGATTATTTTTTATGTACACATATTCACTCATTTTGCAATAGATCCATTTAGAGATAGCTATCTTGATATTTTAGGACATTATGCATATCCATCATCTGAGACTTCTTTCTGTAACTAGGTGGCATCTAATATTAGATTTTAGAAATATCACAATATCAGCTCAGCTTTTAAACATTACAAGACCCGTCTCAAGATACTGTTGAATCCCAAGGAGCAGATGAAGCAAGAGACTGTGTGGTGGTGTGTACCGCATTGGTTGCAAGAACTAATGACACGAGAAACATTGACGATTGTACGATTTCATGTAACGTGATACAAGGATGTCTGGATCCATCCTGTTTGTGAACGTTTATAATAAATACTGACAGTGCATTTCGTCATCAGATAAGGCTTGCAGAACTGGAAAATGATTTCTGGAAACAAGTCCCTTAAATTCACGTCAATCTTCATAGTGACATTTGGCCAATGCAGCATTTCTTTGGCTCGTTCGAACACACTCGAAAGAGGCTGGGAGGCAAACTGGTTTTCAGCTTTTTCTATCCAGCGATTATCATAGGCCCTAAGTCTGTGATAGTAATAGATCATCCTGATCTGCAATTTGTATGGTTAATGACTAAACTATGGTCATGGAAGATGGTTGAATAAGCTCGTTCCATGCCTTAAATACTGATTTGTATAAGAAATATAAGATATGTGCATGTTTAAAAACAAAGCATTAAGGGCGATTTGAGAGAAAGAAAACTCCTGGCGTCAGCTACGTCAGCTGATTATGACTATAGGCTGTTTCAAATAATTTGTCATATGCTAAAAAGTTAATTACGTATACACACTCATACCAATTCATACCCAGTTTCCTGTAAATGATTGGATTTATTGCATTTTATTTGGTAATATTCTATATGAGTAAATGCATTACATCATTTGCAAAGTTGATAATTACAATACAAGTGTATTGTCCTATTATGCGTAGGGCATATTGCGCCACAAGGGCTGTCTACAGCCAGTCTACGGCCAAAAATGCGCGGAGATCGTAAAGATCCGTGTGCGTTAAGTGCGATAAACGCAGCGTTTTTAAGGCTGTAGGGTGGCCGCAGAAGAAGTTTAGTTTGCCAAACTTCCTCTGCAACCACTGTCAGCGGTGATTTGACCGTACGGAGGCAGTACGGAGACCTTACGCTAATCGTCGTATAATCACAAAGGATTTACCCACACGTTGTCGGCACAGATACAGTGCAGGCGGAATGCATTCTCTGTACAATGAACGTACAGATGCCTTACTTTAGAAATCACACGGTGCATATAGAGCCTAAGTTATACGCGAGTACAACGCACGTTCTATGCATGTTGATCTCACGGCCACCTCCATAAAAGCATTCCCAGTGCCGACGCACCCATAACTCACGGAGCCGGTGCGTATGTGCCAACAGCTGTACTTTGTCAATGTGTGCGGAAAATGATGTAGACGCCGCAGTCTTCAACATGTCTTGCGGCCAACACGCCCAAAGGTCAAGTGTTGCCCTCGCTTTAGTAAACATCTTTCATATCATACGCGAAAGGTGAAAAATCTGTACACTTTTTTTCTGAAATGAAGTAAATAGAGTCCTTTTCCTATTCTACATGATAGACTAGGGTTACTAAAATATATTTTTCATTTAGGTACAGGTTCGTCATTTGAACAGAGCAACATATAAATATTCATGGAATTGTGCTGTAGCTGTTCGAGAAAATGACGACGTCATTGGTATTGACAATTGTGGGAAACAAGCACCAAATTTGGCACAAATACTCCTTTGGGGGTCACTCTGTCAATATATAACGCTAGCCACCTCAAATTCAAGATGGCCGCCATTTTTCAAGATGGCCGCCATAAATGATGTACGAAAACACAAATTTTATCATAAGATATCTCTCACTGGACCGATTTGGATGATTTTAATGTTGAATAATATGTTTTTGAACGTAAGGACGTCAAATTTTTAAGTTTAAAGCTTCTTTGGTGCCTTTTAATATCATTTATAACAAATAATGTGAAAAAAAAATACAGAAAACATAAGTGTTTTGCAAAGAACGACAGCAAGTGAAGTAACAAGGCATTATCAATTTATTGTGTGTTTTGGACATTTTGTTATATAAAGCATTAACTAATAGGATAATCTAACCAAATCATCTGTCACAACACAATATACTAAGTTAATAATGTAATGTATGGATATATCACTAACATCTTGACATTTACATATTGAGATGCAAGGTTACAATGGCTATCAATTATTCTAACTGATTGTCAGTTATCATTGTGCTGTTTTTGTCAACTAATTAAGTTGGAATGCATTAAGGAGTCCTGCTGCATCTAAGTTTCACATTTGCAGCTACATAGTGTAGTGCAAGTTAGACCAAAACGATGGCATTTGCATCGTCCACAACATTCTGTCTTGCATCCACACTTGGTCAGCTGCTGGCAACTCTCTGCAATCGGTGGAAGCGTGGTCCAAAATATCTGCCACCGATCACCTGTTTTGGTCCATCCCCAGTCGGCAGGACTCTGTGTTTCTGGCTGGCATACTAATGACTGGCTCCATATATAACCTGCCTGGTAAGTAGCGCGCTTCACATGCTGATGTAGAGCTGCTCGAGTTGGAGGAATGGCTTCATATGGTCTCTGTTTCCGAGCAAACATATCCAGCCTCGCATCATCAACACCCCTGGCTGTGCTGGACCTGTCATACATCATGACCACAAACTTCTCCAAGGTAGTCAGGTCATCATCATCTACTGTTGGTGGGTACTGGCTAAGTCTGGTGAATACATCAGATGCCTCATCACACACATCCCAGGTCTGCCATGCTGATTTTTTTCCTTTGCCACAAAATGATGAGATAACATCACATCAAGTGAAGGCGTGGAAAAAAAGAATACCAGTGCTCTTCTGTGATCCAAGAGAGACACACAGGTCATGTACTGGAATCCATCTCAAGTGCTGTCCTTGGCCAAAGGAATCCACATCTGCTGAAGACCAATTGTCTGAAGGCTTGGTAGAACACTAATTGCTATGACAAGGACATCTGTGTTACTGGCTTTACTATGAGTACTTTACTGCCTTCTTCAGCTGCATGCCTGGCATGCACAAATATCCTAGTGTCAGCTTATTTGTGGCTACAAGGAGTCACTTCACGCAACCTTACGTCTTGATTGCTGATAGCATCTTCTTTTGTCACAATGACCACATTTTGTGAAGCTGCCTGCACAATTTTTTCTGCCAGGAAGTTGAACAGTTCCGTTTTGTTGTCACTGTCTCTCAAGAAGTTCCGCCAATTGGAGGGAAGCTTGCCGTTGCTTGTTACTCTGCGTCGTACTCCACATCTTCACTCGGACCTTGCTTCAGCCTTCAGATTTGATGGCTGGTACACATCAAACACTATGTCTGTTCTCTTGTACCTGGTAAAATATGCTTGTAATGTGGGTACTGCATAGTCTTCAAACGTGTTTGAGGTCCGTGGTGGCAGACTGTTCACCAAAGCTGATCCATCAATGATAATTGTATCAGCCTCGGGCTCAACATCTAAGATGGTGACGTGAGTTTCGAGAATGGTACTACATGTACATGTAAGTTGAGACTTTTGACAGGTATGGAGCTTTCCACCATCACTCAGAGCAGCAGGGAATGGTTGATTCTCATGTTGAAAGAACTCTTTCAGGTCACACTCTCTGCTCTGACATGATATGAACAGCTTGGAGAAGAGCTGACAGTCTTCCTTCAGTCCTTTTTGCTTTGAAGAGTCAGCAGCAGGTGCTTCCTGTCGGAAGAAGTCTACCCGGTTCTTCTTGATTGGTTCATAGAAGGTGGATGTTTCTTCATCTTCCAGTCCCTTCAGGAACTCTTGAAACGGACCTTGCCTTTCTCATAGTGTGTGCTAATCAGTTCTGCTGCAGTGTGGTGGGCAATATCCTTTGTATCCAATGAAAGCAGATCCTGGCTCTCTTCTTGAAAAGGATTTCCCATATCATTTATGGCCTGGCAGAGCTTTTCCACTTTGTCAAGGAACACCTTTGAGCTTGATCTCTCTGTTCATGATGGCTGGTGTGTTCAGTGCCTTCTTTTGCTCCAGATGCTACCTCATATTGTGCAACTAGGTGGCTGACCTCAGGACCAGCTACCATCCATCTTCTCAGTGCTGATGCATCTTCCGTCACACCAATTGCTCCGCCATCAGCCTTGATGACAGCATTAGCCTGCTCATGAGCTTGGTCTATAGCTATTGCTGAGAACTCTCGACTCGATTTGTGTACAACAAACTTTCCACTCTGGAACTCCTGAGCCAGCTGAGGATGTTTCTGTTCTAGGGTCACCATATCTCTGAAGTGGATGGGAAGCCATCGTGCGTAGTTTACATTGTTGGTGGCAAGAAATATTGTATCAGCTCCGCTAATGACAGACAGTACAAGCTGAAGTTTGCCTCTCTGAAAGAACGAATGAGCAGAAAGATCACCAGTTCCATTGACAGCACTAGATGCCAGAACTGAAACTGAGGACTTTGTTGTTTGCGACTTTCACACCAAGCTTCAAAACTGAGCACATCCTCATTGCTTTCACTTTGATCATTGGAGTAATCAGTGTAGGCTGCCTTCAGAAGCTTGTACAGGCTCGAAGCTGTAACCTGGTGCATTTGTCGTGTCCTTGTGATGCTTGATGCTGTCAGAAATGATTCTGCTGTCCCGGGAGATGCTACTCCAGCTTCTACGAGAGCTCCCGTCCAGCCACTGTCCTGAAGGAGTGTTCCGAGTGACTTAAGTGCAGCCATCTCAATATGTAAGCCTCCAAACATTATGATGAACTTGTCTTCCCCATAGTTCTCAGGCCATTGCCATTGGATCTGCTTGGCTACTGCGTATATTGGCTGATCAGCTGCAATTACAGGCACTTGACCTGGGTTCAAAAATGTAGCTATGTCATGTATCTTTCCCATAACGTGTTTCACAGTTGCCACAGAGTGGGCCTGGTCACGCAGCAGAGGCAATAGTGATGTTATACTGACCTCGAATGGGAGGCTTCTTTTCTGGGATGCATGGTGGGCTGACCAAGTCACATCCACTGGTCCCTCGGCCACAGTAACTTTGTCCAGCCACTCATACTCCAGTGCAAGGTGTGGCATCAACAGAGCAGTTCCTGAGTCTGTTATTCCACCACTTGGAGGAAAGGGCTTTTTTTGGTGATAAAGGCAGGTCGGATATTGGTGAAGGAGTCTGGGAAGTTCTGGAATCGTCTTTCCTTTCTTCTCTCCAAACTTCATTCAAATTTGCTGTTCACCTGTGACTGCTTTGGTAGGGTGTTGGAAAATAGAGATGCTGGTTCCATGGAAAGAGGTGGTCGCTGTTGTTGAGGTGGGATTGTGGTCAATATTGTCCATTGCTGCTGTGGTGAACAACCCTTTTATCTGTGGTGATAAATAAGCTTCAAACTAGTTCTCCAACTAAGGTCAGAATTAAACAGGAAATTATGCATGGTCAATAATCTATAATTAGACACGAACATCATTCAAATCAAACAATTCTCTGTGATTTTTATCCTCAAACTGATATTTTCATAATCATTCCGAATGGCGGCCATCTTGAAAAAATGGCGGCCATCTTGAAAATGAGGTGGCTAGCGTTATATATTGACAGAGTAACCCCCAATGTTTATACCTGCCAAATTTGGTGCTTGTTTCCGGAAATGAACTATCCTTCTGATCTATATTGTAAGACTGATCATAGGCAGTGTAATAAGTTCCTGTGCAATTGCATCCCCAGATATTCAGCTGATTTGACAATGGTTCGTTCATCACTAACTGTTTGAGCATACTCTGCAGTCTTTGGTGCGAGATGGATTGTTTTGGTTGCAACCCCAGGTCAGATGTGGGATGTTCTCTATCACATAGGAAACATTCCAGACTTTTTATCCTCCTGTGGCTAGTTCTTCACAAAGTTTACCCACACGTTGTCAGCTGGGAGGGAGTACGAATTAGGCGGAATGCATTCTCTGTACAATGAAGACATTACCAGATGCCTTACTTTAGAAATCACACGGTGCATATAGAGGCCTAGTTATACGCAGGTACAACGCGTTGCCATGTTGATCTCACGGCCACCTCCATAAAAAGCGTTCCCAGTGCCGACGCACCCGCGCTCACAGAGCCGGTGCGTATGTGCCAGCAACTTCATGCTGTCAATGTGTGCGGAAAATGATGTAGACGCCTGCCAGTCTTCAACATGTCTTTTGCAGCCAACACGCCCAAGGTCAGTGTTGCTTCCTCGCTTTGTAAAGCTATCTTTCATATCATACGCGAAAGGTGAAAAATCTGTACACTTTTTTTCTGAAATGAAGTAAATAGAGTCCTTTTCCTATTCTACATGATAGACTAGGGTTACTAAAATATATTTTTCATTTAGGTACAGGTTGAAATCATTTTTAGACAGAGCAACATATAAATATTCATGGAATTGTGCTGTAGCTGTTCAGAGAAAATGACACGACGTCATTGAAAAGAAACCCATTGACAATTGTGATACAAAGTAAGTATAGGTGAAAGCGTGAGTACAGCAGACACAAGAGGAAATTCCTACTGATGCCAATTCTAATATAATACGTACATACGTACATACATTACATAAGCCCTTTATACATACATACATACATACATACATACACACACACACACACACACACACACACACACACACACACACACACACACACATTTGGCACAAATACTCCTTGGGGGTCACTCTGTCAATATATAACGCTAGCCACCTCAAATTCAAGATGGCCGCCATTTTTCAAGATGGCCGCCATAAATGATGTACGAAACACAAATTTTATCATAAGATATCTCTCACTGGACCGATTTGGATGATTTTAATGTTGAATAATATGTTTTTGAACGTAAGGACGTCAAATTTTTAAGTTTAAAGCTTCTTTGGTGCCTTTTAATATCATTTATAACAAATAATGTGAACAAAAAACAGAAAACATAAGTGTTTTGCAAAGAACGACAGCAAGTGAAGTAACAAGGCATTATCAATTTATTGTGTGTTTTGGACATTTTGTTATATAAAGCATTAACTAATAGGATAATCTAACCAAATCATCTGTCACAACACAATATACTAAGTTAATAATGTAATGTATGGATATATCACTAACATCTTGACATTTACATATTGAGATGCAAGGTTACAATGGCTATCAATTATTCTAACTGATTGTCAGTTATCATTGTGCTGTTTTTGTCAACTAATTAAGTTGGAATGCATTAAGGAGTCCTGCTGCATCTAAGTTTCACATTTGCAGCTACATAGTGTAGTGCAAGTTAGACCAAAACGATGGCATTTGCATCGTCCACAACATTCTGTCTTGCATCCACACTTGGTCAGCTGCTGGCAACTCTCTGCAATCGGTGGAAGCGTGGTCCAAAATATCTGCCACCGATCACCTGTTTTGGTCCATCCCCAGTCGGCAGGACTCTGTGTTTCTGGCTGGCATACTAATGACTGGCTCCATATATAACCTGCCTGGTAAGTAGCGCGCTTCACATGCTGATGTAGAGCTGCTCGAGTTGGAGGAATGGCTTCATATGGTCTCTGTTTCCGAGCAAACATATCCAGCCTCGCATCATCAACACCCCTGGCTGTGCTGGACCTGTCATACATCATGACCACAAACTTCTCCAAGGTAGTCAGGTCATCATCATCTACTGTTGGTGGGTACTGGCTAAGTCTGGTGAATACATCAGATGCCTCATCACACACATCCCAGGTCTGCCATGCTGATTTTTTTTTCCTTTGCCACGAAATGATGAGATAACATCACATCCAGTGAAGGCGTGGAAAAAAAGAATACCAGTGCTCTTCTGTGGTCCAAGAGAGACACACAGGTCATGTACTGGAATCCACCTCAAGTGCTGTCCTTGGCCAAAGGCAATCCACATCTGCTGAAGACCAATTGCCTGAAGGCTTGGTAGAACACTAATTGCTATGACAAGGACATCTGTGTCACTGGCTTTTACTATGAGTACCTTACTGCCTTCTTCAGCTGCATGCCTGGCATGCACAAATATCCTAGTGTCAGCTTCTTCGTGGCTACAAGGAGTCACTTCACGCAAGCTTATGTCTTGATTGCTGATAGCATCTTCTTCTTTTGTCACAATGACCACATTTTGTGAAGCTGCCTGCACAATTTTGTCTGCCAGGAAGTTGAACAGTTCCGTTTTGTTGTCACTGTCTCTCAAGAAGTTCCGCCAATTGGAGGGAAGCTTGCCCTTGCTTGTTACTCTGCGTCGTACTCCACGTCCTCGCTTGGACCTTGCTTCAGCCTTCAGACGTGATGGCTGGTACACATCAAACACTATGTCTGTTCTCTTATACCTGGTAAAATATGCTTGTAATGTGGGTATAACATCAAGTACTGCATAGTCTTCAAACGTGTTTGAGGTCCGTGGTGGCAGACTGTTCACCAAAGCTGAGCCATCAATGATAATTGTATCAGCCTCGGGCTCAACATCTAAGATGGTGACGTGAGTTTCGAGAATGGTACTAAGTTGAGACTTTTGACAGGTATGGAGCTTTCCACCATCACTCAGAGCAGCAGGGAATGGTTGATTCTCATGTTGAAAGAACTCCTTCAGGTCACACTCTCTGCTCTGACATGATATGAACAGCTTGGAGAAGAGCTGACAGTCTTCCTTCAGTCCTTTTTGCTTTGAAGAGTCAGCAGCAGGTGCTTCCTGTCGGAAGAAGTCTACCCGGTTCTTCTTGATTGGTTCATAGAAGGTGGATGTTTCTTCATCTTCCAGTCCCTTCAGGAACTCTTGGAAACGGACCTTGCCTTTCTCATAGTGTGTGCTAATCAGTTCTGCTGCAGTGTGGTGGGCAATATCCTTTGTATCCAATGAAAGAAGATCCTGGCTCTCTTCTTGAAAAGGATTTCCCATATCATTTATGGACTGGCAGAGCTTTTCCATTTTGTCAAGGAACACCTTTTGAGCTTGATCTGTCTGTTCATGATGGCTGGTGTGTTCAGTGCCTTCTTCTGCTCCAGATGCTACCTCATATTGTGCAACTAGGTGGCTGACCTCAGGACCAGCTACCATCCATCTTCTCAGTGCTGATGCATCTTCCGTCACACCAATTGCTCCGCCATCAGCCTTGATGACAGCATTAGCCTGCTCATGAGCTTGGTCTATAGCTATTGCTGAGAACTCTCGACTCGATTTGTGTACAACAAACTTTCCACTCTGGAACTCCTGAGCCAGCTGAGGATGTTTCTGTTCTAGGGTCACCATGTCTCTGAAGTGGATGGGAAGCCATCGTGCGTAGTTTACATTGTTGTTGGCAAAAAATATGGTATCAGCTCCGCTAATGACAGACAGTACAAGCTGAAGTTTGCCTCTCTGAAAGAACGAATGAGCAGAAAGATCACCAGTTCCATTGACAGCACTAGATGCCAGAACTGAAACTGAGGACTTTGTTGTTTGCGACTTTCACACCAAGCTTCAAAACTGAGCACATCCTCATTGCTTTCACTTTGATCATTGGAGTAATCAGTGTAGGCTGCCTTCAGAAGCTTGTACAGGCTCGAAGCTGTAACCTGGTGCATTTGTCGTGTCCTTGTGATGCTTGATGCTGTCAGAAATGATTCTGCTGTCCCGGGAGATGCTACTCCAGCTTCTACGAGAGCTCCCGTCCAGCCACTGTCCTGAAGGAGTGCTCCGAGTGACTTAAGTGCAGCCATCTCAAATTGTAAGCCTCCAAACATTATGATGAACTTGTCTTTCCCATAGTTCTCAGGCCATTGCCATTGGATCTGCTTGGCTACTGTGTATATTGGCTGATCAGCTGCAATTACAGGCACTTGACCTGGGTTAAAAAAATGTAGCTATGTCATGTATCTTTCCCATAACGTGTTTCACAGTTGCCACAGAGTGGGCCTGGTCACGCAGCAGAGGCAATAGTGATGTTATGCTGACCTCGAATGGGAGGCTTCTTTTCTGGGATGCATGGTGGGCTGACCAAGTCACATCCACTGGTCCCTCGGCCACAGTAACCTTGTCCAGCCACTCATACTCCAGTGCAAGGTGTGGCATCAACAGAGCAGTTCCTGAGTCTGTTATTCCACCACTTGGAGGAAAGGGCTTTTTGGTGATAAAGGCAGGTCGGATATTGGTGAAGGAGTCCGGAAGTTCTGGAATCGTCTTTCCTTTCTTCTCTCCAAACTTCAGCTGCCCCCACTGTTCACCTGTGACTGCTTTGGTAGGGTGTTGGAAAATAGAGATGCTGGTTCCATGGAAAGAGGTGGTCGCTGTTGTTGAGGTGGGATTGTGGTCAATATTGTCCATTGCTGCTGTGGTGAACAACCCTTTTCGCAGATAAGCTTCAAACTAGTTCTAGAGGTCAGAATTCAAATTATGCATGGTCAATAATCTATAATTAGACACGAACATCATTCAAATCAAACAATTCTCTGTGATTTTATCCTCAAACTGATATTTTCATAACCCGAATGGCGGCCATCTTGAAAAATGGCGGCCATCTTGAATTTGAGGTGGCTAGCGTTATATATTGACAGAGTAACCCCCAATGAGTATATGTGCCAAATTTGGTGCTTGTTTCCGGAAATGAACTATCCTGAAACATTGGACCTCCCGAACATTTCCGTCCTTATCCTTAGTCAAATGGAAGCTATGTCTTCAGCTATGTCAATACAGTGGTAGGAGCTTGCTTGCCGTAAGAGTGAGAGAAGACTTATGTATTTGATTGCATGTGGATGTGGCCAATATCAGATAAATTCAAGATGGCTGGCAAGATGGCCGCCATGGTATGGCAAATTTGTGAAATGTATATATGTTTTGTACTTGTGATTGCACGACAGTTCACACGAACACTGTACACTGCATAGGCTCGTATCTGTAGCTTTACAAAAGTTCACAAGAAAATGTATGACAATTGTATATCAGGCCAATGTGTATATATTGTAAGACTGATCATAGGCAGTGTAATGCGTGACCCACCAATGTTAAAATGAAGATATTGAGCTGATTTGACAATGGTAAGTTAGGACATTTTAACTTGTTAGCCATACTCTTAGTGCTTTGGTGCGTTCTGCTCTTATCATTTTGGTTGCAACCTCTGCATCAACAACGTTTTCACTTAAAAAAAATAAAAAAAAACTTTTAAAAAACTTACTTTTTGATGCGAAGTCCTGCAAAGGGGATTATATAGATTTTTTTTATGGAGTCTCTCATCGCCGAGTCTCCACGCAGCTTTGTGAGGGTCTGCAAACACCCCAAATTGGTCAGCACAGTTCTGAAAGACCTGTGAGGAGATTGTCAGATTTTATGCATACATTCACTTGGTGTGTTTCAAACAATGGTAAACGATACCAAGCCGGGAGTCCGCACATGTGGAATGGAGTTATAACCTGTCGTCATATATGTTTATCATGGTAGAAATATGGTTGTAGTGAGATGTGGTGAAGAGAACGTTAGACTTTTATTCTGTTATATTTTCAGGTACAATCCCAGACTTTTTCGCCACATGTATGGAGCAGGTGGTGTCATCAAAATAAATGGGAATATATATAAGGTAGACAATTGCTTACTAGTAGGCCAAAATCATTTGTTACTCGCCCCGTCGGTTGCCCAGATTTTAAGAATTCTATATGGAGGGCTGATACTCTCTTCGTAATTAAGATATTCAAAATAATAAAATAATTCGCTGTCTTTAGAACTTAGCAGAAGAGCCTCCATTTAATCAGGGGAAATTAGAAATAATATGTAAACCAGTGGTAACATTGTCATGATCAGGACGGGGCTAGTATTCCTGAGAAACGGCGGGACCAAAATTAAAGTATTGTATTTGCCAATTAAGAATATATAGACACATTATCAAATCTGTGAAATTAGTCCTATGTAATTGCCATTTCTCCAAAGTTTGGTAAGCAATTACAATATCTGAAATTTACACAGTTCTGAGTAGTCACTAATCATTTCCAGCTAATACAGCTACAGTCTGTCCAGAATTATCGTTTTCACTCTCGGTTATACAATTCAGTATCGATATATCCCGTCTATCTCTATACAAGCTATTTTCTTTCCAGAACTATAAACTTAACTTTATTTTCTTGACTTTGTTTATCTGTTGCAACTTGACTTCACACATACAGACCACTGTCCCAAAGGCACACCGAACCCTAGGATTCTTACATAGAAACCTAAGATCATGTCCAAAGAAACTTATGCCACAGCCTACCTAGCTCTGATACGACCACTGCTTGAGTACTCATGTGCAGCATCGGACCCATATCTGAAAGGGGACTTCTAAGCCCTGGAGAAAATACAATGAAGAGGACGTGTTTGTGTTGAAACAACAAAAATGCGACTACACGAGTACCTCTAGTGGGATAAAGGTTCTCAACTCAGCGAGAGACGGAGGCAGCAGAAACTGACAATGATGTTTTAAGTCATGAATGGTCTGGTGGCCATCTCATCAAATGTGTATGTGAACAAGTCAACATCCAGGACTAAGTCAACACATTCAGTCAACACTGGACACTTTTAAAAATAGACTAAAATCTTATCATTAACTATAGCTTGCACTCGCCGTCCGACGCAAGCTAATCCTAATCATACTCATTATTGAGTGCTAGGATTATTTAAAAGAAGAACAGCACTGCAGATACTGACATACCAATGCTAGTGCATGGGTTAATATTGCAGTGAAATTAATATAGCCTTTCCTGAATGTTCTAGTTGCGTGGGTTTGCTTGCAACTTGGCCACGATGTCACAAGGGGCGGGTGGGGGGAGGGAGGAGGAGGGGGGTTGCACTGGGTGCGATTTCACCACCTTCTTTTCGAAATCAACAAACTACCTGGACTAAACCGTTCAGTCATTTTAGAAGTATAGGGTTTCAATCAAACACAAAACCCAATATGATTGTGTTACCAAGTCCGTTATACGTATACAGTGCGTAGAAATTAAAAGTCCGCTTCAATTTTATTTAATTATTTAATGTGTAAATATACCTACATTTCATGTTAAATTACAGGCTAAAAATTCATTTTTGGTTCGCACGAATCGCTGATGGCTTTGCCCATCAATATCATAGGTCTTCCCATTAACTTATATGGATGATTTTCATAATGATACCATGATTTAAGAATTTTTCTCAATTTTTTTCAGAAGTGATTTTTTTTAAAAGGCATTTTTCGTGAAATAATGACCACATGTTTAGGTACATACACTGAACCACTGATAGTGTGTCATTAGATAGAAACACATCTCTTGAATAGAGGAGATATTTCTTTAAATCGCCCCAGCCTTAGAATTTTTAAATATATCCTTTTAATGCAAAAAATAGTAATTTCAAATATGATTCTAGCTTTTATGACAGATATTACAAAATGGCCTTTCCACAGCTCATTAGTAGTTCATTATGTGTGTGAATATTCATGAAGGAGATTCGGACTACTTTTGGTAGGCTCCAGAAAACATCACATCATACTGATCAAAAAAATATAACAAAATTATATGTATCATGATAAGTTGATTCAAGGAACAAGCACATATCTTTAACTTTGTTTAGTATGTAAAGAGCAATACAAAAATTGGAGGATGATATTTATCAAACCCAACAGATAATCAGATAAACCAATATGTGATTCATTGAAATGATGGTAGCCTCGCATTAGACTTTATTAATGCCTCACTGCACTCTTGTGGTTTTTCTATATTATTCAAGTGAAATAGTCTGAGGGATTATTAAAGCCATTAAGCAGTACAACGAAATACAGTAGAACCTATCCCATGTGGATACCTCTGTAAAAATGAAAATTGTCTATGTAAGGCAGATGTCCTGAACAGAGAGGTTTTTAATGTGGCATTGCAGTAATTGTAGAAGAGAAATGTGTTCATACAATACACGTCTCCTAAATATAAAGGTGCCTACACAAGACAGGTTGCACTGTACCTCGGACCTTATTTCAGCATTTCAGCAAGTATTACAGCATATTAATTTCATAATATTTGACGATTTCAAGAAATTGCATAAATAGTTTTCTGTTGAATTAACATTTTATAAAGAGAGGTGGTAGATACAGTTATCATGCAATCAATGGAATAAACATCTTTGTTGTGTCAACACTTTGAAAATGGATTGACAACATTGGATTATGGCATAAAATTGGTAAAATCTTGTACCTATTGTTATATCGTTCATGACAGAAGAAAACACAATCTCAAATATGGATGTTAGAAAATTTTCATCATTTGCTTAAATACAAGGTCACAAAATGAAAAAAAGAAGGCTAGGGCGACGTTGATAAATAATCTAAGATAGAACCACAGAATTTACATAAGTGACATGTGGCTGACGGTTTCTATTTATGTACCTAAAGATATGCCAATATTTCTGAACATTTTTCGTTCAAAAATATTTAAAACAATTTTTAAAAAAAAAATAAAATTGTTTATGTGGTGGGGCTAATTTTTGTAAATGAGTGATGTAAAAATCATACTATGAGATAATGATGGGTTTAATCTGTGTCAGTCCCTTTATATTGGTTGTTTGTCGTCTGCTATTGCTGCGCGTTCTTAATTTTGATGGGCGGTACCGGCAGTTTTTGGGAAGATCGTCTGATTATAAGCAGGCAGTATCATGATTGTCATTTGGAGATCATTAGTGGGTTGTGGTGACTGTTCCCGTTTGTTGTGTTCTGCAATTGTTGTTTGGAATAATTAGTTGGTCAACGTTGTTTAGATACGTAATTGCGATTGGTATTGTAGTTTTGGCCATTCACGATGAGCTGGTGACAAGTTGATGTTACTGCCGATGGTGAAAAACTGTTTCAGGTGTTGAACAGCAAAAGTCGTCTCAGGGGGTCAGTATGATGGTCGGCTGCTGGCGGCGATGGCTGCTGCGTTTAGTCCTTTGCTGATCTTAGTGGTGGCTGCTGCATGGTGTATGTGAATGTTCATTGTTGTAGCTGGCGAATCCGTTGTTATGGTAACTGTTGATTTAAGGTGGGGCCTCCTGTCGGTTTATTGGAAATCGTCTGCTATTGTTGGTTATTGAATTTACATGTGTTTAAGGTTACTTCCTTGCAGTTGGTGGTCGGTAGATTGCTGTCTCTGAGATTTGGGTTTAGATCATTTATGGAGTAAGGTCTGCAGTGTCTGGTAATTAATAGGCTAGTGGCAATAGTATGTTTGTAGTGAAGTCTCTGAAGATCTTCATCATTTGCTGCTAACATGTGGTCTTCTTAGACAGATATAGATGGGTGGCGAAAGGGCTGGTTAGTGTTGCATTGGCAGCCTGATTAGGTGAATTGAGACGATTATGAGTGGTGAGATAACTGCAGGGCTTGCAGATTGATTTTGATGTTGTAGAGACATACTTGCCCAGGAATGCTATAGGATAGTTGATTGATTCAAGGTGTCGTCGATTGTGTCTGCTCCTGTGCTGCGTGGCGACCGTTGCTGATGTTGGGATGATCACTGGTCGTTGTGGACGTCTGCTGAGAGTTGGTCTCGGTGGTGGATTGCTGTCTCGTGTAGGCAGATGATGATGAAACGGCAACGTTGATTTGGTGATGTTGTTCAGGTTGGTGGATTTCACTGTGTATTCCGATGGAGCCGATCTGTGATTTTCAATGATGATATCCACTGCAAAGGTGATGCCTATGTTCAATATGTGACATCTCCTCCACTTGAGGTAGTCGAAAACGCACGAATTGATTCAACTGTTTATTCATCAGCAGGCGGGCTCAGACTCCCCGCTGCATGGCTATTCCCGGAAGGGAATTAGCGTCCCTAGACTGCTCGGTTCCGTATCTCCAGGGGGTTAAATACCTAATCATAGAAGTTATATCTTGGATATGAAAAATTTATGTTTAAGTTCTGTGTAATTTGTGATTGAACTCTTACCTAGCTTTTAGTTATCACAGACACTCAGGGTTAAACAAAATTTCATGCTGTTTAAAGCCCAGAACTAAATTTCCTTTTCATTATCTGTAACTCGTGTATAGTAGATAGGTTTATTCAGTTAATGAATAGTCCCATGGGGGCGGGGCACTATTGCTCTCATACACGAGTGAAATATAATAAGTATTCCTTCTGTGAGGTTGGCGTCGGCTGTTACTTATGAACCGAGCCGCGGAAATAAAGTTGCCCACTAGCTCTGAGCGTTGGAACCCATCAATCAATTGAATAGGACAATCAATTGAATGGAGAGCCAGACAAAATATGTGTGTGTATTTCACTATGTAAACATTCTAGAAAAGGAATTTCATACTATTAGTACCCCCGAACCATTTCTACTTTCACTGCACAGAAAATATTTTCCAGGTAGATATATTGCGGTATATGTGTACCCCACCAAAGAGGACAGGGAAAAGCTTGATGGTCTATGTGGAAACTTTGATGGCATTAGGGATAATGACATAGATCCAGATCTTCCACATGATCTGCGACCGAATGATGCCAATAATGGACACAAATACACTGATACATATATGTATGTAAAACACTTTTTAATGTAAAGATCAACATTTAATATATGAATAAAACATGTATGTATTGCTGTTAATATTGTTTCTCTTGCAGCGTACCTAATGCTGAAAGTCTGTTCAATCCAGATAATGATTTTGAATGTAATAACTTAGGAGAATATCCATCAACATGTGAGTCCAGTAGTTATTTTATTGTTACCCAGAACATATGTTTGCTGATCAAAAAATGTAATATACATAAATTAATATACGTACGTCACTTAGATCATAATGAAATGAAATGACGTGTATTCTTAAAAATAAACTGTTATATATAACAATAGGCAGGTGTGTCGAGGATATAAATGAAATCGTGTGTGGAACACCAGGAGAAAACGATCCTCTTAATGATGGATCAAAAATCGTTCCCGATATACCAGAGCCCCCGCAAGGCGTGAAGGAATGTGGAACAATTACTGAAAGACGAAAGAGATCAACTGTGAATTCTTATTACCTTTTTATTGAATTCCACGAATTTCTTTTTATTTGCTCATTTCCGTAATCATAGCTGTACAAATGATTTTTCATATATGGTTCTATGTAAACAAAAATGAAAGTGAAAAAACCCAGAGTTGTTTGTCGTTAGATTTTTTAAGAAAGGGTCCTCTGAGCTTTGCATTAACATTGTAACCTGTAAAATCAATCAGTGTTTCTTGGTGAATGGTCATATTAAACTAGTTGTTTATTTTTTTTCTCAGGATGACGGCTACAGTGACACTATTGATGATCCAGTTTACATACCACCCGACAATTCCCAAGAATTCACATTTGCGGAGCCATTATGGCCAACGCCTGGTAATTCTTCCACTTTGATTTGCTCAATGTGTCTATGTACAGTATATGATTTGACCTTTGGAACGTAACCCAGTACAGTACATCTAATGTGCTGACAGCAAGTTCAGAAGTGCACATTTTCAATCATAACTAAAAAATGGTAATGAATATCAAAATAAAAAATATAGGAATGAAACGCTATTTTTTTGCCAGATCTACATTGCAATTTTGATTATTCGGCTTCGTTTACATAATAGTGAACACTTACATGAAAATGGCATTTTTCCAGTGTCTGTGAGAGACAGACATTTTGAACAAGTCAAAATTGGGGATTAGGCACCATGATTGGAAGAGCCAAGTTTGCTTATATATTAGATTTGCATACACATTTAGGTATCACCAATTATGTGACTACCCATGTGTATGCAAATCAAAACTATAAACATTGCTGTTCCAATCATGATATATAATCCCCAATTTTCACTTGTTCAAAATGTCTGACTCTGTCTCTCACAGACACTGGAAAAATGCCATTTTCATGTAAGTGTTCACTATTATGTAAACGAAGCCGAATAATCAAAATTGCAATGTAGATCTGGCAAAAAAATAGCGTTTCATTCCTACATTTTTTATTTTGATATTCATTACCATTTTTTAGTCATGATTGAAAATGTGCACTTCTGAACTTGCTGTCAGCACATTAAGTCAGTAGTTTTCTTCTTTGGCATATAGTGCAAACTAAGCTATATGCCCAAAAGTTAAAAGTTAGATATATATCTTTTTCAAATTTCGACACAAGAGTATCCTTTTCAAAAAAATGTAAAATTACTCTTGCCTGTCTTCTAATTAAACATACGTATTTAACATTCATATGTATCCAGGTGGCATCAGTGCGCAGGATGCCGAAATGGCCTGCTCTGGAGGATTGGCCAAATCGCCAGCCCTAGACCAATGTAAGGCTCTGGTTGATTGGGAGAGTCTTGTGGACCAGTGTGTTATGGATGTAAAGGTAATTGTCTGCCACAATATGTTTGTTGTACGCGGACCCCAAGCAAATATTTTTTATGTACATCCTAATATTTAACTAAATCAAATAATCTTCGGTACTGATAGAGACAAGGTATAGGGTGACAACTATTTAAAAGAAAAAAAAAAGAAATGCCTAGCGAATAAATATATATCACAAAAAGTATACCCCTGGGGTCCAAATGGACCCCTAATGTACTGATTAGGGTTAACTTGTTACAGAGGCAGATCCAGGTTTTTTACAATGGCAGATCCAGTTTTTTTTGTAATATAGAGGGGGCACAGCATTTAACTTGTTACACTGGCAGATCCTGAGATGGTGGCACATAGCACTTAACTTGTTTGTTAAAAATAGAACATAGATGCAGGTGAGCGATTCAGGCTCTCTAGAGCCTCTAGTTTATTTTAAATTTGATAATTGAAGAATGAAAAAGATAGAAGAAAGTAATAAAATATGATATGCCTATCAAAATAAATGAAATATAAAAGGGTGAAATTTAGGGAGTTTCCCGCTTAAGCATGGTTCTGAATTAAATCTGGTGTATGGCTACCTTTCCATAGTACATGGACAGCTTGGATCCTGCCAAAGATATTGCTTCAATCCTGGATACCTTATGTGCACATGCTGCTGAAGTAAGCGTTGAGTACATGAATGGTGAGCCTGTGAACCCTGATGCCCTGGTGGTGGCCACGGCCATCCATCAGGCTGTGTGCCCCAACCAGTGCAGCGACCACGGCCAGTGTCAGAACGGGGCCTGCGTGTGTGACTCAGGTATGATTACTGTTAACTGTATGTGGATTTTGCAATATGCATTTAGAAATTCAAAAGACACACACAAAAAGAAATATACATTAGGTTGCTGTCCTGTCTGTATAAACTTAATCATGATATTTGCAACTAATTATCTCAACATATTTTCTATATACTCATCTAATATCATTGTTTTAATCGTACCAAAATAAATATTATTATTTTCTCATGCAAGTGCATGCTAACCCAGCAATCTCGGGGTATTTGTTGACTGTGTATGGGCGGTGTGGTCACTTTTCCAAGAGAAAACTGTGAAGACCTTATGTACTTTTATTTAACTCAGCTATATTAACTCAGCTATAGGTATGAAATCTCTCTCATCTCTCTTCTCTCTCAAAACCTCGCACACAGAGTTTTACTCACTGGAGCGTGAGACACCATGCTAGACTGGCTTACATTGTAGCATACTGGCATCTAGACTTGCAATTGAACCTTACTTCTGTACTCTCATTATATGTATTGCCATATTTGCTCATTAAACTAGCAAAACCCGGCAGTGCCAAAGTCATACATGACAATTTCATAATCATTTCAGGTACTTTACAACTAAAAAAGGAAATTATATTTCCAAAAATAGTTATTCAATGAATCTGCAATAACTTCTAGGCTACAGTGCTGCTGACTGTTCGGTGGATGTCGTCTCGCCTCCTACCATCGAGGCTCTCATCCCGGGAGGACTCTGTGATGTACAGAAGCGGCCATGTCGATCAGTGAGGATCAGCGCCTCCAACATCAACTATTCTGCACGGATCAAGTGCAAACTTCAATATACTGGGGTGAGCAACATACTAGTACATGTGTGTTTAAAAGTTTAATGCTGATTACATATAATGCATAGAAATTTAAAAACATTATGTTAAGAGCATATAACAGATGGTGATTGTGTGCCATTTTTACAGCTAAATAGCATCGGTGCAGAAGAGACTATGGAGACGGTGGTAGATGCTCAGGAAGCCTCATCATTCCAGCTGAAGTGTCCTCTCCCGGACCACTGGGTGACCCGGATTCCTCACTCATCAGGTAACATAATTGATTGGTTACTTAGTCTGCCAGACGATCTACAAGTATGTTATGTGAACCCATCACAGGCAGAATGGCAGATCCATGGTGTGCTTGCTGGCAATTAGCCAACAGCCAGATTTATAACTATGTTGGTAAATGAATTATTTAATCAACTATCGAATGCATATCCTATAACATACTATATTTTTGTCATGGAAGAATATGCAATTGAAAAATTTCTTAGTTTTATCAAATTATCTCTCAGGTTTTGACATGCCGTGGACAAAAATGATGATATCAATATCAAATGATGGATCTTCATTTAGTACGACACAGAGTCTCTTCATTCATGATTCTGTGTGTATCACCTGCGATGAGGAAACCTGCACTCAAAAGGTCAGTACCTGGTTGTTCTTGACCATATAGTATTTGTGATCAATTTATTCCAACCCCCAGGAAAGTTCAAACAGCCTATCATGGTGTTCGTATTGTTGTGTAACATTTATCCCGGCCCAAGAGAATTTATAGTTATCATGTTCTTAACTGAGCAATGTCAGTATATTGTAATAAACATGCACTTATATATTACAAAAGTAATTACCATTTCCATTGTTTAAAATTGCTTATTTGAACATTTTTACACTTTCTTTCTTCCATTGAACATTAATGAAATACATTCTCTTCACAGCCTGACAGCTGCTTAATCAATGGTAGATGCTATGCCAGTGGCCATCTTAGTGATGGCTGTAAGACTTGTGACCCTGTTTTAGACACGTTGGAGTGGACACAATTAGATGGTAATAATGTACAATGTAAAATATAATCACCATTTAATGTAGTTGCATGAAATTGAATGAATTAGATTGTACTTGTGTTTAAATTGATAGACCATCAATGACCTTTCACACATTTCCCAAATAGCTTCACAGTGCGAGATAGCTAAAGAACGAACCACCACCTCTTCCACTACAACAAGAACTATTAATGGATCTAGAAGAACAACTAGAGCTCCACAAAGACCTTCTCCCATTTGGGGTCCTTGGTCTAACTGTTCTCGAGACTGTGACTATGGAGAGATGAAGCGTCAGTGCCAAAGTGAATGCTCTGAGAATTCTGAAAACAAAGTCTGTTGGATGCAACGATGTCCAGGTATTTGTTGTACATTCAATGAAACACTTATAGTTTTTGTTTTAATTAAATATTTTCTAATTTCTGAAATAACTACGATTTACTTGATGTTATGTGACCTGTGTTCTTATTTATACCATGATCTATTCCTCAATCCCATAAAATACTAACGAAAAATACACATTAGCTTTTATTTTATGTGATTCAGAGTATGCAAATAAAATTTGAAGTTATCTCTAGCCAATAAAATTCACATATACCTAATGTTTTTTAGAACGTCCCGAACAAGTAAATAGAGGTGTCTTCATTGATGTTGATCAGGAAGCAGTGATGGTAATATAATAGGAATTCTATATAGTCATATATAGTAAATGTAAAATGAAATTATAGGTCAATAACAATCATGTGTCTGATATCCATCTAGTACTTGTAAAACAATTTGCCCATACAGTAAGCATAATTCATGAAGAAAAGTATTTACTCTTGTTTTTTTTTCTACAGTAATTGCTAGAAATATATAAAATCAAATACTCCAAATTAAACTTGTCTTTCATAAAGGTGGGCTCAAATGAAGTGGCACATACATGTATGTGGGCAAAAGGCTGGGGAAAAGGATGTTTGAGAAAAGCCGAATAAAGAGGGTTGTGACATTTCAAGGACGTGGGGTGTGGGGAAATTAGAATAAAAACCTGTCAGATGGTGGAAATAAGACAAAAAGAGGAATATGAGATATTAGAACAACCCTTAAAAATGTGAGATTTCTTGATGTTTAATACCCTCCACCAATTGGGTTATCACTGAAAAGTGATGAGATGTACCTTAGGCAGATCCCTGATTATGATCACAATATCAAAAAATGTTTCTTTCATTCAAGTTTGTGTTGGCATATAGGGGAATGTACACACTTTTGATAGATATAGGTCTATTTACTTATTCCATATATATCTCTGTTTGCAAAGTAATGCATTATTAAAGTTGCAGCTATAATCTTATATAAATAGAAATAGTAAGAGGTGAAGCCAGTTAATAGCTATTCATGTAAATGAGCTTATCATATTAGATAAGTTGAATAGTATTACAACGGTGATTGCTTAATTGCATAAACTATACGCACACACACTTTATGCTAAGTACTTTAAGAGAAATTGTCAGTAGTGGATGCGGTGATAGACTCGACTATGATTGGCTGGTTGTCTTTCGAATCCTGCTCTCTGATTACTGAAGGGTCTAATGCTGTCAGTTTATGGCACCTATAGTACTACTGTCTGTAGTATTGCCTTATTTCAGTCTATTAGCCACATCTATTACCTGTATCTGGCTTCTGTAGTATTATCGTGTGATCTCCTTGCAGGTGGCAGCCTCCAGCTTGAGTTTGCGGGAAAGTGTGGCGTCCGCCATAAACACACACTGTGCTGGGGAGGACCCGGGCGTGTGCTGCCGGGCACTCGGCAAGACCGCCAGGTACGCGATCGTGGGATGTGACCACCCAGGGACCAACCTCTTAGATATCCATATCATATGTTAAATGAAAAATAATCTTTCTATTTTTTATCTTAATTAAATATGTCTACAAGATATGCAAAAGTTTTTTATATATTTTTTCATACTTGCAGCTTAGCATATATGATGTTCAACGTAATTGTGTAATTATTAGCTTATGACTGCACTGTAATGTTGAAAACGTTTGTAATATTTTGATGTTTGTAATTATTTGTATTTTCAGCCTTTCCATTGATTTGCTCAACCAGAGGGAGCTTGTAACAGCAGACAATGTGAAAATATCAAATGGCTATCCTCATAGGGTTGACAATGGCAAAACAAGGTGAAAGTTCCTGCTTTTTAAGCTATTTCAAATTTGCACAGGAAAATTTAATTTTGCACTGCTTTTCTTTGTCTTATATCTTATTAACAAATAACATTGAACTAATGTCTCATATATTTCAGAGTCAGTTTATATGTTGCGGTTCCAAAGACATTAGTGGACCTCGTTTGTGTGGAAGAGTCTGATGGGATGGTTAAAAGAGCTGCTGGTGATGACGATACGGTGGTTTATTTTGACAAGGAAATACTTTACACGATCATTGATGATAATACAGACAGTATAAAACAGGTAAACATCCAGCAAAGAAATTCCATCTAAATATTAAGCCATATTTTTTGTCTGGAAAAAAGATCAGGTTCATTGTCAGAAATTCGTTTTATCAGGACCCAACAAGACAAACACGCAAAGTATTAGATACATGTAAGTGCTCATAGGAGCACACAGTTTCACTGTATCAGATTCAATAGGTTTTTTACAATTATTTGGACATAACTGCAAATATACAAACAAATAAGATGATCTACTAAATATCCATAAATCTTCACATGGTTCTATATTAAGAAAAGTCTGAAGATAATAAGATGAAATATTGAAAACTCTTTCCTGCGCTACTGAGCAACTAGGTTTGTTTTTAACTATTACATTTTACATGTATTTGGATTTTGAATGTCATAATCTATTGATACCGTTGATTTAATTATATTTATCAATAAAACCTGTAGGATATAAACCTTTTTATTTGATTTTTTCTACAACACATTGCCACAAGAAATATAATTTCTATTTAATCTTCTTTTCCCCCTTCTCTATAAAAATCAGGGATATGAGGAAAATCTTGAACATCATGATTGCGAAGAAGGAACATTAATTTTTAAGTAAATCTACACCAATAAATCTTCATTGATGACATTAGAGTTTATATATGAAAAAAAGATCATATAACACTTCAAACACCGTTATACACCAGTCATATGTCAATGGAGGCGAAAATAGAGATATCATATTCAATAATGAAGTTATGATGAGTGCCAGATCCTGATATCCTGAACGATGGATTCACCCAAACATCCATGGATTACAAGATCCCTGCAAACCATCTGACTTGGAACAAATGCTAACAAGCTAGTACATGTCCATAACCATCAAGCATCAAGTTATGAATTCAACATAGACCACAAACTTTTACTACATTTTGTCCCTTTTTATACTTCATATCTACGTATTGATGTTTGCCATCAGGAGCAGTTGGTTGCCCATCAGTAGCACACACGTCCCCACCAATCAAGTTATGAAAATACAACATAGACCCATTGAGTCCATTAAAATCAAGCCCAGTTTTCCAGTTTACAATACACACCTGTGTGTTGTTTCTTCCATACAGAACAGTGGATTGGCAATCAGTAGTACATATCTGGGCGCTACAGACCCACCAGAGGGCTGGACTTGGCAGCTGTGGATGACCGTGGTCATTGCCTGTTGTGGAGGTCTTGTCCTTCTTGTTGTTATCATTGTTGTGGCCTTTTGTATCCACCGCCAAAAGAAAAAGAGGTACATTGATAATATCTTTATGTATGTATGTACATTTGTAATATTCACTTGTGAAAATGTTATAAGAATATGGTCTATCAAATTACAAACCACTCATAAAATATATATATTCGAGATGGAAATACAGGAATTGCATTGGTTGAGAGCATTAACCAACCTAGTCCATGAGGCAAGGGCTAAATGGAAATAAATTTAGGCCCCGGGTCTCATACTGATTTTTTGGTTAAGAACATTACAAAGAGCAACAAAATGATATATAATGTTGCATATCGAGTGGTTTTCATTTTGTTATCAAGTAGTTTAGCAGTTTAGGTGAACGCATTTTTGAAAGCGTCACTAGATATCATTTGCATGGATTTGAAACCTGTCGGTGAAATGTTTTCATAAGTTTAGGTTAAATTAATTGATACATGTATGTTTTTCATTTCAGAGGAAATCCCGAAGAAAAAAAAAACGTTATGTAGCAAATGATTATGAGAATGTAAAGCATCCTTCTGCTTCATATTTACAAACTACTGACGCTGATGTAAATAACAAAATGGATGGTTGTTATTCATATGTTGACCAGGTAATGTTATGTAGGATATGTATCACATTCAACAAACCAAAACAATCTTTATTATCAACACCAATATTATATCATCATCGTTTATGTTTTATAATAATTGAATTATTTTTCACCGAAATTCTATATGTAATCAGTTTATGTGGATATTATTAACAAATACATTATTTGCATTGATAGATCTATACAAAAATGACTTGATATTTGTTACAAGCATTTAACATTTATTCTTAAAAAAATAACGCCTAATGTATTTCAATGGTTTTTAGAATATGGGAAACAATCCTCAAAATGAATGTGCAGAACATGTCTATGAAGAAATGAACAATGACAAAATCGTTAATGAGAAGAGGCCCGGATCAGCCAGCTCCACGTCTTCTAAACTCGCCTGGATGTAAACAAGTAGATTCTGTGAAACTCTATTTTTCAGATATTCAGCTAGTGGGCTAGTGATGCACAGATCCAAACAATAAGCAATATTGGGGTTTAGATGAAAATTTTAACTGTGTTTAAAAGACTTGTTATGTACATTTGAAATTTATGTTTTATGGGAAAATGTTGCAAAAAATTGTAAAGTGTCTATGAAGAGTTTCTAACTGGAAGACAGGCTAAATAAACTGACCTAATGTTGATATTAATATGGCAATTTATCATTTATTGTGCTCAAATAAACATATTGGTAAAAGCGCAGATACCTATGTGTGAATGTAGGATGATGATAGCTCTCTAGATACATCGCTGGATTTTTATTGTTTAAAACCATAGAGTACCTCTTTTATGTGGATTTACTTTTCTAATGATTGTGATATTTTAGCTGTGATATTATCTAACTAATATAGTATATGTTTATAGTATGTGTATAAAGTATATTTTTCATGGATTAATTATAAATCTAAATACATGTGTAGTACATCTAGGATATTTACAGGGTTACAGGTGCTGATGAATCTCATATCGATATTAACCATGATGGAAAAATTGTATCTACTCATTTAGGTTTGCCATCATTATCTATTGATGTAGTGGGCCAAAAATAAAGGGAAGTTTATTCTGTTTTATGACCCCCCTATCACAGTCAATAGATTTATGATGATTTATTACAAATGTAAGCATTTAACCTGTCATAATAATAATCTAATTATTTACATATTTGACCTGGTCGAGGAAAAGGTTACAATATTATAAATTTTTGAAGGATGACCAATGATACAGTAGTGAAGCAATAGAATGAGGTCATAATTTATGTTTTGGTTTTTCAAAAAAACATATTTCTAGACAATATACAGCACAATGTAGTGTTGCTAAATTGAAATATGCAATAATTATGCACATTCAATTGTTTTCTAATATTGTTAAAAGTTTCACATGTATTTTATTTTCAATTTAGTGTGTAATTATTGATACACTGTAGATTTACACAAATGTTTAAGGATTATTGGGATATAGTAGTAGTGTAGTATATGCATAATGTGTTTTAAAAATATATAGTAGCAAGAGTATTAACAATTTAATGTTCTCCTTTTGTAACATATTTTCTGTTAAATTGTATCCGCTGAATATGTCATGAATATGTCATGAAATATGCAGGTATTATATTGGATGTACATATATTATATATATGTAGTGTGTAATTTTAAACTCTATATGATTATTTTATTATATATACAAGGAATGTTCTGTTCTGTTGACAGGTATCCACATTGACTGTAATCTATTAAAACTATAATTTACCTAAATATTTACTAGCTACCAAATGTATTTGCCTTATTAGGCAAATACTCTCTATATTAACTATTTAATTCTACTGTAATTTGATCAATAAAATTGATGAAAATAAGTGGTGTGAAATGTTTTTATAATGATGATATTGAGAAATAAACAGAACTGTTTTGAAAATATGTTTACCTATATTTACCCAATAGTCTACTTGACAACCTATAAGTTCTTACAACGAACCCAGAAGTTGTAACTACAAATATATACAGTTTATTTCAATATGTGGAAGATATCACTAAAAATCATCTGTTGCATTTATAAACATGTAATACTTCAAACTTTCAACAATTTGATAAATAAATATTAATGATAAAAAGGAAATAGGAAAATATGTGATGCTTATGAAAGGCATCGGGACATTCACGACACTCAATATCACAATGTCCACGCGGACCTTTTTTTTCCTCCCTGCTAGTCGTTCAGGCCCCAATACACAGTTTAATGAATAATGTTGTACCACTCAATGAAGATCTACATAATATTCTAATTTTGTGCTCTCAACACATATCTTGGGCATCACAAAGTGTGCTTCTGATGCAGAAATGCCATGCACCTTATACCATGTTTTTCACTGGAGAGGATTTGCCATTACATAATAAGTAGCCCACTGTTTGTAGCAATGAGAGTGCATGGAGAAATCACGGTATATAAAACATGTTATGAAAACTACCAGGATACGAATTCCAATGTGGAGGGTGGTGTTAGTTGCCTCATTTCTTTTGTCAAAGAAATACTAATGTTATAAACATACATGTAGGTATTCGTACAGGTGTAAGAGCATAATCTAATTATTTTTTATATCTATACTTTATTTTCAAAAGTGACACAGTAAACATCGAATATGCATGTAAAAATATTAACATACACTTTTCACATGCCGATTAAGATTTCTTCCAACTATTTTTACATATTTATTGATGATGATAATTTCCATTGCAAATTTTCTATCATATTATAAATAACAGAAAATAAAATGTTCAAAATTTTCACTTCACTGTAAATTGTTTTACAATGTGATAAATTAGCCTTCATAAGATGAACATTATTTCTTAAAAAGTGTATCTTATTTTAATATGTATAGTCTTTCTTATCTATGTAATACACAAAAAATCCTAAAGTTCTGAAGTGTTTTATTCTCTATTTGAAACCTGTAACTCGATATTTGATGGTGTATCTCATTGCTTTGTGTGTGTTCCAGCCAATATTTATGTATACAGGGTGTGATTAATAATTTTAATATATAATTGGTTCATCTTTCTTCTTCTTCATTAAGACCGCATTTCACATGGTATTAAGTTACATCTCTGCCGAGTATTATTTTTTACTTATTGCCAGATATAACTAGAATATCTACAATTAAAAATTAATTGTAAATTAGTTTTATTGTCATTGCATATGCAGCAGGACGAATGCATCTTAATTTGCATATATTTTTTAATTTTCGTCACATGGTAAAATGTCTTGTAGAATTTTGCAATTTGTTTCAGCAAATTTACTATCCTTAATTTTGATAATCTTGTTTATGTAAATCTATATCGTCTTGGTAAGTTAGAGACCAGAAACCTAGAAGGTCTTTTTAAAAACATAAATATTTTCAACTTCTTGAATGTATATACAAGGTCTGCAATATTGTACCGAATCCGAGTTATTGTAATGAATTGTATTTCTATATATATTCAGTGAATTTTGAATTGCTTAACCTGCCTCATGACAGGGAACAACTTTGTTCTGGCTTCTGCTATGACTTTTGCTAATTGCTCACCCCAACTTTTTTCCCTTTCAAAATTGTCTAGTTTTGTGAACGTCCATAAATGTAAATGTGGTAGTTTCTAGTGGTGATTCTAATATCTTGTTACACACACTCTTTCTACCCAATGACTTGTACCTAATTAACGTGTAGGTACCGCAGAAGAGTGTGCAAGTATTTAGGGATGAGTTTGCTCAACACCCACCACCATTCCCGACCGGGAATCGAACTCACGAACTTCTGGTCACGAGTCCAACTCCCTATTACACTTACAACGTTTGTAAGATGTTTTCCGGGTGTCTGTATGTGCCCACACTTAAAAACTTATAACTTCCATGACCTTTGAAAATTAAATATGTTTAGTTTTGGTCTCAAAAATTTTTTTTTGTACTTTGGCCTACTTTTGAACTTATGACCTTCGGTACAAATATCTTGTTACCACACTTTAGAGAGAAGTATTTGGCCGATTGTCGCCAAACTTCATATGTTTTACAAAAAAATACTTTTGATTACGATGTGTAATTGTATTTGTGTTTATCTGTCTCCTGGGAACAGTTTATGACTTATCATCACCAAACTTGACATTTGGTATGTCTATGTCACTCTCCTCACGTGATTTGATATTGGTGTACTTTGGCCTACTTTTTGAACTTACGAGCGTTACGTAATAAACCTTGTTAACACTCTACAGGGAAAAGTATTTGAGCTATGGTCACCAAACTTCATATTTAGCTTCGTTGTACTACTCTCCAGAGCTGATTAGATTTTGGTGTACTTTGGCCTACTTTTGATGAAGTTACGATGATTTAATTATTACGTAATTGTGTTTATCTGTCTCCTGGGAACAGTTTATGACTTATCATCACCAAACTTGACATTTGGTATGTCTATATCACTCTCCTCACTTGATTTGATATTGGTGTACTTTGGCCTACTTTTGAACTTACGAGCGTTACGTAATAAACCTTGTTAACACTCTACAGGGAAAGGTATTTGAGCTATGGTCACCAAACTTCATATTTAGCTTCGTTGTACTACTCTCCAGAGCTGATTAGATTTTGGTGTACTTTGGCCTACTTTTGATGAAGTTACGATGATTTAATTATTACGTAATTGTGTTTATCTGTCTCCTGGGAACAGTTTATGACTTATCATCACCAAACTTGACATTTGGTATGTCTATATCACTCTCCTCACGTGATTTGATATTGGTGTACTTTGGCCTACTTTTGAACTTATAGCGTTACGTAATAAACCTTGTTAACACTCTACAGGGAAAAGTATTTGAGCTATGGTCACCAAACTTCATATTTAGCTTCGTTGTACTACTCTCCAGAGCTGATTAGATTTTGGTGTACTTTGGCCTACTTTTGATGAAGTTACGATGATTTGATTATTACGTAATTGTGTTTATTTGTCTCCTGGGAACAGTTTATGACTTATCATCACCAAACTTGACATTTGGTATGTCTATATCACTCTCCTCACATGATTTGATATTGGTGTACTTTGGCCTACTTTTGAACTTACGAGCGTTACATAATAAACCTTGTTAACACTCTACAGGGAGAAGTATTTGACCTATGGTCACCAAACTTCATATCTAGCTTCGTTGTACCTCTCTCCAGAGCTGATGAGATTTTGGTGTACTTTGGCCCTTTTTGATCAAATTACCATGTGTTTTTTTTTTTAAATCAAATTACCATGAATTTGTGTTTATCTGTCTCTTGGGAAGACTTTTTTTCACCAAAAACAAATTACGTGATTTGATATTTGAGTACTTTGTTTATGGCCTGTCTGGCCTGATCGGGGAAGGGGAGATTTACGGCGTTCCCGACGACTACTCGTTTATTTTGATATTCATTACCATTTTTTAGTTATGATTGAAAATGTGCACTTCTGAACTTGCTGTCAGCACATTAATCACTCACTTCTTTTCAATGTGATTAAACCATGGTCTCGTCCGTGGACATTTTATTTTTTTGTTCTGATGATGAAACCACTGTAACCTGACACCAGCAATGTGTGGTTAGTTGGATGATTGACAGGTGTAGTTTTCATTTGGAATATCTCAACTACGTTCTATTTATATCCACACGTTTTACAACCTATTAGCTAATAATATAATATAATCTTTTCAAAGTACAATGTTATATTGTTTGCGGACGTTATGATACGTTTTAATATGCGTAAATAATTGTAGTTTTCTTCCAATGTATTACTTTTTCGTGACGTCATTATTTGAAAAAAATACAAAAACATTATGTTGTAGTACAATATAAGTGTAATATTAAATATACTCTTGTTTCTTTATATTTAATAACAGTAAAAGGGCGGCCTTCTACTGACTTTCCTCAATATGTTTATATTAATAGTCCATATGTACCACCTATAACGAAAACCACTGCAAAAAATATATATAGATATCAAAATGTGCATATAGTCATAGTGATATTCATAGGATTAGTTAAAAACAACAACATCAGGATACTGAAAGGTACTGTAAACCTGAATTGTATGCTTTCTTTTAAGCATGCGAATGTAGAGAACAGCCATATAGATCTAGATGTAGAATCTCTAGCAATCTTAATAACATCAAATTTACAAAGTAGGTCTACTTACTAACTTAGTCAACAGTAAGTCTGCATGGTAGGGAAGTTACACAACTGCCTACTCAGCTACTGCCGTTGGGCTTAATAGCAGGAGCCTGCTGGGAAGTCACTGTCTTAGTTTATGGAGTACTAATATAAACAAAGAAATCAACCCTGAGATCCGTCTCGAAAATAAATTGCAGCAAAAAAGTCTTTGGGGGCTTACTCGCGAAATAGTGTCGTAGCTAATATTATTAGGACCACCCACAGTAAGTGTATGTGTAAATACTTGCAAACACTATTAATTAAAACGGTGCTGGTAACTCAAGTTCTGAAAGCATGGTGGATTTACATGATGTGAATGGCATGCAACGGCAATGATTTGAAAATCATAACAGAGCTAGCAGTCTCAGTGCAGCCTGTTATGCGCATTGTACACATATATGTTATGTTTAGTTTCATGGATGCTAGTTGAAAATGACATGTTAGCCAATGTTAAGCTTGAAAAAATTAAGCTTAATTCGACAAGTCAACATCAAATTTAGCACAGATGACGAGAAACATATATCTTTAGAACTTATATGTGCAGACATCACAGAATGATTTAGCATTGCCGGCCATTTTGTGTCAGCAAAGATATTATATAATATCTTTGGTGTCAGCAATTACCATCAAATTTAGGGACCAAGCCAAAAGTTGCAAGTCTGATAACCAAGTTAATTCTTTAACTTAGCTCAGAGACCCACCCCCACCCCTGTTGAGTTAATTATTAAAAAGTTGATTTAGCGGAACACCCCCCCCCCCCCGCCCAGGTAATGTCTTAAAAAGTTGAATGTGCACTTTAAAAAATCTTGATCAACAAGGGTTTGGTCTTAAAGTTAACTATAGAAATGAAAAACAATATGAAACAACAAAGTTTGGAAATGGGCTGTTAAAAAGTTAATTTCGTTGGATGGCACAATACAAGTTAATTGGGCCTACTGACCCCCCCCCGAAGTTAAATAATTAACTGAGAAATCCGACATTGATCTTTTGGCTTGGTCTCTTATTTTGCTTTATATCGTGATGTCTAATTTTGACCATGTAAATGTTATATTATTTTCAAATTGTAAAAGATGCCTTTTATTCAGGATTTCACGCAAGGGTATAGTTGAGCACCAAGAGTCGTTGTTCAAGAAAAGTTCCCTAACAATCATTACAAATCCTATGACCTTATTATCCAGATTTAACCAGTCTTTATCAGTAAAAATTTGCATAATTTAGCAGACAAAGATTACTTTTAAGTCAAGTAGCTTTATTCCTGATTCAAAATATAGATAATAACCATTTTAGAATAACTGTTCTTTGAATCTGGCTATGAAGCCACAACACAATGGCAGACAGAGCTGTGATTTCAAAAGCATGTGTGAGTGTTGGAATTAGAATATCGTACATGCTTCTCAAATACTTCATTTTGGAAAATAGAGTGCAACCCACTTTTAAATCTCTTAAAAAGGTTCCGTTCTGCAATATTTCACAAGCACTTAAGTGTTGCCTCTTACAGTATGGTTGCAGTTTCATATACGATATTTGTCGTATCAAACATTTTAGTAGGAACTTCACTAAACTTTTTCATTGAGTTTTATTTTATTCCATCTTCTATTTCTGCTGCCTATTCTCTAATGTGGTCTAAATTAGATATCTGTTAGTCCAAATGTTTTATATATTTTTATTTATTTATTTATTCATTCATTCACTTCACTCACTCACTCACCATTGCCAAACAAAACAGTATCTTCGATTTCTCAATATAACATTTGCAGAGGTATTGGTTTCTCTTCATTTGTGCCAAATTTCATGCTTTTTCCAGAACTTGTCTAATTATTTTAACATTTGCTCTGGCTAATATAAAAGAAAGATCAGTTCTAACTTTACCATTACAGGTGATCCAATCAGCTTTTTTCTGCCAACACATTAAATATGAATGAAAATCAAGACATGTCTGAGATTCGAGACCCCACCCTCACAGAGGAGAATATTTTCATGACCAGCAATACCGAAACCTACCATAATTGTTCCTCCTGCTGTAAAACCTTCAGACTGCTCTCTGGTCTGAAAAAACACATGAAGACACACGAGGAAGATGTGTCTTGTGAAATCAAAGTAGAGCCAAGTATATCTACTCAAGCTGAAATCAAAGTAGAACCAGTTGAATCTGCCCAAATCAATAGTGACATCCCTGCATGCCATTCTGCCAGCATGTTAAAACCGATGAAACATTCTGAAGAAGATCAATTTGAAGTGAAAACTGAAGACAACGAGACGATGAAAGTTAGAGTTGAACCTGAATGTCAACCAGCTTCCAAGTTAGAGGAATTCCCAAAACCTTCAACAGAATTTCAACAATTTATCGGTGTGCCACTGAAAAAATGTCCTGTATGTGAGGTGAATACAAACTGCTTCTACTCCCCAAAAACATTGGCAGTGCACATGATGGAAAAACACACATCTACCCAGACTAATAAACGGACACATGAAATAAGTGAATCGGAAATCTCAGGCACAAGTGATTCATATGTAGCATCTAATGATTCAGCAGCCAAGGTAAAAAAATCGAGTAAGAAGCATTCTTGGGAATGCTCCTTGTGTGGGTTTTCTGCCCAGCACAAGAGGCAACTGGACTTGCATTTGAGAACTCATCTGAAATGTGCAAGGTGCAATCTCTCATTCATAGACCAACATTTTCTGGAGGAACACATGAAGAAAGAACATTGGAAATGTCGTGTTTGTGATTCAAATCTGCAAGATGACAAATCGTTCATGGAACACATGAAAAGGCATCCCCAGTGTTCTATAGGCCTATGTCAATCGATCTTCAGGGGACAAGCAGAACTTGAATGCCACAAGAAACTTCATTGTTTGGTTTGCATGAAACGTTTCAGTAGTCAACGATTAAAGGATGAACACATGAAAGCTCATCCACAAGGTGTGAGCTTTGCTCGATCCAGTAACCAAGCAATTCTCAAGACCTACATGAAAGATCATCCACACTGTGCTACGTGCAACATCTCATTCATGGACCAACAATCGCTTGCAGAACACAACATTAAAGAAGAACACTGGAAATGTAGTGTTTGTGATTCAAATCTGCAAAATGACAAATCGTTCATGGAACACATGAAAAGGCATCCTCAGTGTTCTATAGGCCAATGTCAATTGATCTTCAGGGGACAAGTAGAACTGGAATGCCACATGAAACTTCATTGCTTGGTTTGTGCAAAATGTTTCAGTAGCCAACAATCAAAGGATGAACACATGAATGTTCATCCACAATGTGCTGTGTGCTTAGCTCGATCCACTAACCAAGCAATTCTCAAGACCCACATGAATGTTCATCCACAAGGTGTTGTGAGCTTAGCTCGATCCAGTAATCAAGCAATTCTCAAGACCTACATGAAAGATCATCCACACTGTGCTAAGTGCAAAGTCTCATTCATGGACGAACAATCGCTTGAAGAACACAACATCAAAGAAGAACACTGGAAATGTCGTGTTTGTGATTCAAATCTGCAAGATGTCAAATCGTTCATGGAACACATGAAAAGGCATCCCCGGTGTTCTATAGGCCTATGCCAATTGATCTTCAGGGGACAAGTAGAACTTGAATGCCACATGAAACTTCATTGCTTGATTTGCACAAAACGTTTCATTAGTCAACAATTAAAGGATGAACACATGAAAGCTCATCCACAATGTGCTAAGTGCAAAGGCTATTTCGTGGACCAACAATCGCTTGAAGAACACAAGATCAAAGAAGAACACTGGAAATGTCGTGGTTGTGATTCATATCTGCAAGATTTCAAATCGCTCATGCAACACCTAAAACTGCATTCCCAGTGTCGTACAGGGTACCTACTAAAACCCGGGACCAATACGTGCCGTGATCTACACGGGACGTGACCAATATGTGATCAAATACGTTTTAGTATAAAATAAATCAGAGAAAAAATATCAGGAATCAGGGTTCGACATAAGTGGTAGACCTGTAGCCCTTGTCTACCTGAAAACTGGCCGGTCTACCAGCTTTTGCCAGTAGGTAGACCTGTGGTCTACCTGGTTTTGGCAGTTTCATTATAATGTATTATTAAAAATAAAAAATACTGGTGTCCAACAACCGTTTGAATCATCATCCTTATTTTAACAAACACAGAGAATTATGATATTATGTAAACGTATTAAATTATGCACTTCCCTTTAAAGGGCAACAGAAGGCAACATTATGCATTCTTTAACAACACGTGAGTGCCGGGCTACCTGATTTTGAGTCGGTCTACCTGATTTTTAAACTTGGTAGACCCATTGTCTTCTGCCATACCAGTCCTTATGTCAAACCCTGAGGAATAACCACTGTTTTTATTTTCACTGTAAAAATGTATCTTTTTTTTTTTTTTTTTTTTTTTTAGCTTCCTCCAACTTTAGAGCATTTAAAGTTGAAAATCCAGCAATAGATCTGGGCCTAATGGGGGACTAGATTCGCGACTAATCAGGGACCAAACATAAATCAGCTCAAATTCTACCAATTTTCAAAGATAACTGAAATATAATCTCTTATCTCACTAGATGTTATCAATTCCATTTTTTTGGGGGTGGGGGGGGGTATTTCTCTATCTAGAGGGGTTTAAGTCCCTTACATAGTGGGGGTGTGGGTGACTCCTGAATAAAGCAAAGCTCTGGCCAAGCTTGTAGAGGTGTACAAACTAAATAGAGGCCGCTACCAAAGAGTGGAAAATTCTTAAGGTTGTCATGAAGTCTTAGCCTCAGCATAAAATGGTTAAATTCATGTCAGCTTTCCTTACAACAGCAGGTGGTCATTGCCTGAACTAAGTAAACTGGTAGCTATTGGCCTATGCTTGCCAATTACCTTAAAACTGATGGTAGAAGTTCAGTGCACGTCCACACAGTGGGCATGTTGATGCGGCTCAATCTAGAAGCATCTCCAGTAGACCAATTCAACTTTGATGCTGCATTTGAAAACTAGATGATGGCCAAAAACCGCCGTAACAGACTGTGAAAGTAGAAAATGTTGCTCATAATAAATTTTGCAGTTTGGATCTATGAATTCCTTTATGGTTATTTAGTTTTAAAGAATGTCATGATTTTACAAAGAAACTCTGACAGCATATTTTTTCAATAGACAAATGTACTTGTGAGTAAATTGTAAATTTGTCTTTGTTATAAGGTGCTTATCTGTGAGGCAGGGCACAATGTTATAGTACATGCATATTTTGAATTGAATGTTATGTACATCAGATGTTCAATGTGATATGGAGTTAGAATCAGGAAGCATCTTACCTAATATGGTCGATATATAATCAATCACTACCATGTCCAAATAACAGAGCATAGGGTTGAAATTTGAATGAATAAAACCTATGTACAACAAAATAAATATGTATATTCATTTCTGAGTTTGTTCATATACAATTGTAGAAGTCTACACAAAATTATTCTAAAATCTTTATTGTCCATTGCATGTTCAGTCCCTGGAATATTTATGCCTCGGTGTAGGTCTATCAATAAAAGTAGCTTCTTAGAGTCAGTTTCTAATTTTTGGTAAACTATTGATTTGTCTTTTAACAGTCAATAAACATTTGAAAATTGCAAAATTCATGTGATTTAGACTGCCATTTCTGATTATCAAACTAAACGCTTTTGAAAAGTATATGTGCCTTATGAAATTATTAATCACTCTCCACATAAGATGGTTATTAGCAGTACTTAGTAATTGGAAAGTTTCATTATGGAAGTTGACCTTGATCAGCATATTTTTTCTTCCTGTACATGGTTTTATAAAAAAAGGTCTTGAAACAGCTACCATATACACATTTATACATTCTTCATTAAAGAATATGAAATGGTATCAAAATTCCTGAAATTTAGATTTGGCTAAAACGTTTTGCATTTGGCTACAGCTTTTGAGAGCCCTTTAGCCCTTTTTCCTCATAATTACAAACTCAAGAATAGACATTATACATGTACAGTACATGTTGGAATTAGTCACAGTTCGCTCACCATTTTTTGTTTAAAATTTTAATAGTGACAACCCATCATTATTTGTATCTTGTTTTAAAACTAGTTTATTTAAAAAATGATTTTAAATTCATTCCTTGCCATTCTCCAGCTAAGTTCTATGATTAGAGACGCTGAACTTATGTTTAATAGTCAAGCGTGATTTATTTTGGAAATAGTGTTTTTTTCCAATTGGGCAAGGAGATTCTGGTTCAGTAATGATTGTTGAATGATTCATAAAAAAAAATCTGAAAAAATCACCCTTAGTTTTGTTTGTTTGGAAGAAGCAATCGAGCAGCACGATCTAATGAAGATGCTAGCTCAATGTCACACGCCTCCTGGTGGTGGGAACACATGCTACGCATCTGTTATTGCGACTGATGAGGGTACACGAAAATCATGTATTAAATGATGAACAAAAAGATTTCATAAAAGGCAGGTCTTGTCAGGACCACTTACAAACATTCTTTATCTATTGTAGAGACAAGACACCTAGAAGGTCTAAATACATACACAGCTTTTGTAGATTTCAGCAAAGCATATGACAGAATATCTAGGGACCATCTGTGGTACAAACTGTCAAAAATCGGTATTAATGGTAAACTGTTAAATGCTATAAAATCAGTGTATAATAATGTGCACCTCAAAGTTAACATTAATGGGGTATTATCAGAAGCTTTTGGCATTTCAAATGGTTTGAAACAAGGATGTGGGCTTTCTCCACTGCTGTTTAATATATATATATAAATGATTTAGTTACCATAATAAACCAATTGGATAAAGGCATTAAAATCAACGGTAAAGGTCACTATGCTACTATATGCAGCAGATGATATTGTTTTGATGGCCAATACAGCCAGAGAGCTACAGGGATCTATGCTTTACATAATTGGTGTGAATAATGGGGTCTATGTGTTAACACAAATAAAACTCAGGTTGTACATTTTAAAACAAGGAGTGGCAAAGTTACTAAATATCCGTTTGAATGTGGGCCTCACTCCATAGAAATAACAGACAAGTATTAATATTTAAGTCTGTGGTTCACCAACGATTTGAACCTCCAGTATATGGCAGAACAAGTCGCGGCTGCGCACACAGGTCACTAGGTTTGATAATTGGTAAAGGTAAAGCCATAGGAGGTACAGTACAAGTTGCGAATTAGATTTATTTGCGAATTATATATTTGATTTGCGATCTACTTCACAAATTTGCGGGTGATTGCATATTATTCGCATGATTGCAAATCTTTCGCATATTGATAATTCGCGAATCACCGCGAACTAACTTTTCATGAACTAACTTTGCAACCCACACCCGCCGAATAATACGCGAATTATTCTGCTAATAAAAATTCGCGGTTGACGAACGTCAACCGCGAATGCACCTGATGAGGTGGCTTAATGAAAATACCGTTACCGGGTTGATAAAAGCACCAAATTTTGCACAGACTTAGGTTTTTATGTAACTTTTAATATTAGAAGGGGTGCCCAATTGACCGATTCAATATATGCGAGAAATAAGGAAAAATTCAAAATGGCCGCCTCGAAGGCTTATAATTTAGCAATCTGGCCTGGTATACTATCATAGTCCGGCATTATTAGTTATTGTTTGTTGATTGCGGTGTCAAACATTACTCTTTGGGTACACTGACTCAAGAGAAACATAATTAAGGTTGTAAGATACATATTTACCTCATATTAAATCCAAAATGGCCGCCGTAATAAGATCTTTCATAGGACTTTATTTCGATATTTACAAATGATGGTACAAATAATGGTAGATGGTACAAAACTAAAAATGTGAAACCATTGGGTGATTTAGAAGGTTGGGAAGACAAAAAAATAGCTAATAATGAATTTATTTATTCATTTATTTAGCACATTTGCATTTGCAAAGACGTGTACAATTCAGGCTGGCTTTGCCGCACAGTTCCCTTTGCACGCACATCTGATCAATTGTCTGCATGCAAAGGAAACCTCCGGTATGGTGATCCATAATGGTCTGTAACCATTTTTGCCACACACTTTTGTCCATGCAAAAGTCTCTGGAGATGGCAATGACTGTAGTGCCTGATGGCTCGTGCACCATACCCCAGCTTGGTAAATGACCCGCAGAGCATGTTGAAGTAGTGCATCCTGTTTGTGCAAAGGATAAAAATCAGTTCCATTATAGGATACTGTAAGTATGAAAATAACAAAATGTATCAATGATTGTTGTATTGGTCTAAGGGTTACCTGGGTTGGCGGGAGCTTCTCCATTGCACAGCTTCTGTGGCAAAATAGGGTCATCCTAGTCTCATTTACTGAAGAGGATGCACTTGCTTTGTCATATAATATGACCGTGTACCTTTCCAGTAGCTTGAACGTGGGCGACTCCACTGAAATTAACTGAAAGGGGTTGAAGCAATGGCAACGAACGCCTGGGTTACTTCATCGTAGGCTTGCCATGCTTGCCAACCTGACTTCTTCCCCTTGCCAACAAAAGAACTTGTCTGATCGCACCCGGTAAAGGCATGGAAAACCGGTAAGGCTCGAGCTTTATGGTCTCCAAGTGATGAACAAATGCTTCCAATATTGTAAAAACTGAAGTTTTTGCCCATGCCAAATGCAATCCAAATCTCTGCTGCAGGGTTTGTTACAATCAAATTGTGATATGCGCCAACAAGGATTACAATGACATCAGTGTCTACAGTTCGCACTTGCACAGTTGTTGCACCATGTTCCAAAGCATGAAGTACATGAACAACAATTCTCGTGTCTGCTTCCTCGTGGTCACAGTTTGGCATCATGTCTTCACTGTTACCCCAGATACCACAGACTGACCTGTAAAACCATAATGCAAGAGCATTTGAAATAAATACTGGTTTGATGCAACAAATTCGTATTTTATCACCAATACCTAAAACCTAACACTTACCCGATGTTGCAAACAGAGATCCCCGGGTGGACAGTTGACATCCTCAAGTTTTGATGTTAGGAAGGCAAATAGCTCCATCTTGTTTTGCGAATCTTTTCAAAAAATTCCATCCAGCTGGTAGGGAATTTTGCTTGTCCTGTCACCTTACGGCGCACCCCTTTGCCCCGTTTTTCTCGTGTTGCCTCCTTTAAGCTGTCAGGAACATATGTGTCCCAAACAATATCCACTCTCATTGCTGTATTCAATTGGCTCTGTAAGAAAGGGATGAACACCTTTTCACTATACTCATCAAAGGTTTTGATTCCAACAGCTGGAAGTGAGTGTACAATGGCAGCTCCATCAAGTATCCTGCAGTCATAGATAGGAGGTGGCACAAGGTTTTCAGTTGTCTGTAAGCATTTCAAGAGGTCGCTCTTTGTGCCTGGTAGGTGCAAGTTACCAAAGTCAGAAAGGGAAGCTGGGAATGCCTGAACTTCATGTGCAAAAAATTCTTGAAGGTCACCTTGTCGATTTTGCATGGAAACATACAACTGGCCAAATAGTGCGACATTGTTTTGCAACAATTTCACTTTTTTCCACCCTGAGACACTTTGCATTTAGGTGCTTTGAAGAGGGTAAGTGAATTTTTCTTCAATGGGTCATGGATAGATCGTGTACGATTCACAAGAACCTTTTCCACAAAGTCATTATACTGATGTCTTCCAAGTTCTTCAAGATTACGTAGAGACTGAGCAGCAGATTCATCAACACACGTTTGGTCATCTAAGGTGATCAACTCTTCACACTCTACTAAGAACGGATTACCCATTCTCTTGATTGCTTCACAGAGACTATTCACTTGTCTTTGGAATGTACGCTGAGTTGAATACCCTTGCTCATGGTTTTGAAAGTTCCTTGGAAATTCAGGATCATCATCAGTTATGTACTCCATTTCAAACATCTTCAGTACCCTTGCAAGTTCAGGACCTGATAACATCCAGCGCCTGTAATCATGAAAATTTGAAACCTGCAATTGGTTTATTTGATACAATTATCATATGTTACTCTGTAAGTATTACAGAGATAATATAAGACCACAGTGAGAAATATACTAGAATTTTAAGATACCAACAGAAACCATTGGGACTCACATTTTGGCGAGACTTTCGCTCTTGTCGCAAGAGCTTCTTCAGGCCGAATGACAGTCCTTAGTTAGGACTTAGAAATCCGTAGAAAGATCAGGGAAGCCGTGGAAATTCGTGTACGGCGCCCTGAGATGAACCGAGACACCGGCTACGACCTGCCCCCCGTTTTCCTGCCACTGCTGTCATGTGACTGCCGCCGCCATGGCGGTCACATGACCAACTAAGGACTGTCATTCGGCCTGAAGAAGCTCTTGCGACAAGAGCGAAAGTCTCGCCAAAATGTGAGTCCCAATGGTTTCTGTTGGTATCTTAAAATTCTAGTATATATCATGAATGAAGAAACCCAAGATGAGAGAAGTGTTCATTCTTTGATCACAGTGAGAAAGTTGTGCAGTGCAGGCGAAGATACGACTACACTGGACTTTCTCTGTACAAAACAAATCAAACTGCCATTTTATGAAAAATGTTCCTCGATTTGGCGGCCATTTTGGACGCCATCTTGAATTTTAATCATTCTGCCAGGTTGCTGCAAGTCAAACCTCAATTTTCTTGAACCCCTAACTATGTTTCTTAATATCCGAGACCAAAATTACCACATCATGTGCTTCGCGGCGGCCATTTTGGATTTTTCCTTATTTCTCGGATGTATTGAATCGTTCAAGTGGGCACCCCTTCTAATATTAAAAGTAACATCAAGACCTAAGTCTGTGCAAAATTTGGCGCTTTTATCAGCCCGGTAACGGTAATGTTAAAATTTGACGCTAAGCATCTACCGCTTGGTGGAGTTACTGAAACTGTGTTAATCCCCACTTGAAAATATCTTACAGTGCAACATTTTGAAACGATGCACATGAATCACAATGAAAGGTGTGAATTATGGCAAATGCGCTCTTTATAAGAAGTGTTCTTGATCGGAGGTCCTGCTGGGGCTCGTGTGTAGAGTTTATAGAAGCTCTAATACATACTGGACACGGATGTTTTATACTCATGGCTGGGGGCCCGATAGGAGATGAAAGTCAAAGATATTCACACACTTCCTTTTTACCCGTTGAAAAGGTTGCTCTGTATAGTTCTTGGGAAAGCTTTGAACCTTGCAAATGTGTTACATTGTTGCAGCATTGGGGACAAACATTGATACATGTATGTTTGATAAATATCACGGTGTTTACGTTGGTAAAGTGATTCATTCAATATGAAATTAGTTCAAAGGAATGTCGCTTGTGAAGTTGGTCGAGTGGTTAGGTGACCCTGCTGATACAATCAGAGTTCATTCTAAGATTATATGGCGTGGGTTCAAATCTCGTGTGTCAGTGAGCAGTGTATTGGACTGTGGAAATTCGTAAGCACATTGAGACCGGAATTCGCAGTTTGGCTGTACGCACGCAAATTGAATTGCCCGTAGTTCGCGAATAGAATTTGCGTATGAGTTCGCAGTATGAGTTCGCAACCGCAGGAATCGCTTAGTTCTTGGAAAATATTGAGTTCGCATTTCACCGCAATTAACCGCGATTGCGAAGAAGAATTCGCGAATTGACCTGCGAAGATTCGCGGTTTTGGGGTTCACTAATTCGCAACTTGTACTGTATGTCGTTTGATTGTTTCACCAAAGCGCATGATTCCTTAGTACAAAGTGTTCTTGATTATGGAGCATGTATATGGGGAGTAAAAGAGGTGGAGTGTATAAATGTTGTACAGCACAGGGCTCTGAGTTTTTTCCATGGCCGTCCAAAGAAAACAGCTAATGCAGCATTGTTTGGTGAAATGGGATGGACACCACAAATTGTAAAACAAAAATTATGTGTTTTCCGACATTTCTGTAGATATAGCAGTATGAATAGGTCTAGTTTAAATCTGCATGTTATGAGATGGGCGAAAAATTGTTAAGTCCACAACTGGTGTGTTAAACTGGTAAATTAATATACTAATTTAAATATTGATCATTTGTTAGATATTGAAACACAATTAGAAAACATTAAAGGTTCATTGAACTATGTAAGGAAAAAAGTTTATGAATAATTATGTCTTAAACAGAGTTGAAGGTAAAAGGGGTGTGGGACTTAATTAATTAAGAACATATAGAATGTTTAAGAGCTCATATGGAACAAAGTGTTATGTCAAAGATAACAAATTATGATATGAGTTCCGTAAGGCACTAGCTCTTATAAGATGTGGTTCTTCGCTCTTGACGATTGAGACAGGGAGATATAACAAGGGACAGTATTTGCAGACCAGGGAAATAGTCTGCCCTATATGTGAATCTGATGTAGAAGATGAACAGCATGTATGATAACTTTTATACTTTATCAGATAGAGATAAATTTGTTTTTATTATGTCAAATGAAAATAAGATGAACTATACAGCAAAAACCTGTTCAAGAATTCTTTTAAGACGTAAACTGTTTTTATTAAACTATTTATATTCAATACTTGCCGCTTTTTTGACATCCTATTATTATTTGGTTTAACATTGGAATTATGTAAAGTAGAATTTTTAAAACGATAAACCATCATTAGTTTTACTCAAATAACTTCAATTTGGTTAAATAGCAATATTGAAAAAAAAAAATTGAATTAATTTGTTTATGTTAGGCTGCTTTGTCAGTTTTTAATTTTATAGATAATTTGGGTTGTATAGCTATAATAAAGAATTACCAATCTTAAGATTATATGTTCTTTATTTATCTATAAACCATACATATAATCAATAATAAAGACAAATAATTAGAGCTGTGTAAATGATATTTCTGAAATAAAATGAACATTACAATTTTTCAAAATTTCACAGGTTTGAAGTTGCTACCATTACAGGGTGGCGCAAAAATATAACTGCAAATCAGTATCCATGGCTTTTCAACCTACATGTATTATTTGTATTCCCTCATAATGCTGCTATAAAATCAACTTAATTATAATGAAAAATTTGTTCATCAGTTGCATATACTATTTCAAAATAGATACTGGCGTTTTACTGTAGAATAGTTAGTTGAGTTGATGAATTATAAAACTTTGCTAATCCCTTGTGTTATGCTTGAGTGGCTTTTTCACCAGGCTAGCCACAATTAAGGCAGCGGGGTGGGGGTGGGGCATATGGTGAATCATAACTGTTTGTCCGAAAATATGTGTGGTCTCCACGACCTTTTTTATTTATCAGCGTATCTAATCAACTAAAATATCATTGGAAAGGTATTTCGATGCTCTTTTCAAAACTGTCTTCAAATAATTTTTTGGTCAAATAGTTTTTGCGTTATGAGGAAAAACAATATTTGTGTAGAAAGTCTAGGCCCTAACAATGCACCTGTAATCCCGCTCGAACTCACTCAGTATGAATACTACAAACAGTATGCTGCTTTCTTGTATTGTGTAAAAACGAGAACAATCTTCCACTATTTGTTTCGCGGAGTGTAATAAAATGTGCATCATCCATCGTGTGTGACATAATGACATTATTAATGTGGAGGGTGTTATGATAGACCACTGTCATGATAAACGCGTACAAATGATTGAGAATCAGTTTGCGTTGTGATTTTAATTTTTTAAACAAGTATTATGTTAAGAATATTGACGTAGATATATATTATCGTGTGTATAATTAAATATCAAAATTATTAATTATTTTTGTGAACAAAATTCTACTAAATATTTGATATTATTATATTTAATAAACAGTTATTTGTAAATAAGAAAGAGGATTCTGAGAAAATTTGAGAATAAGTTAGTTAAAGACGCTCATATGGATTAAGCAAAAACTAGGTCAAATAGTACTCACAACACCTTTAAAGGTGTCCTATACTCTATTCAACATTGTTTGAGGACAGATTTTTCGGAATCTGTTTAAAATACGAATTCATGGCGATTGTCATACAACGGTGGGGGGCGTGGTGTGGAAAAGGTGCCCCTTGTATGGAGGGTCATGTTTGTATTTCACTAACGTAGAAAGTAGTAATATTTTTTAAGCTCAACATTTACGAAAACATACGAATATTACCCTTTTTAATTAGATACATACATGAATACATGCAGCCGAATTTTATTTCTGTAAATTCTGCGTCACTATCTTAGAGTATTTATCTACACTGCCCCTCGTCAATTGTAAGTAATATAACTCGTATTCAAACAATTTGTGAACTATTTCAAACAATCGCATTACTTTCTTACAAAACGATACTGTTTTCTGATCCTGAAGGATATTACAATAGGTAAACACATTTGCCACGTTTATACCATCATCAAATATTGTCAAGTCATTCATTACATGCATTACTTCTCATTTCAATAATATATTTGGACATTGTCATAAAAATGTAAACTTAAAAAACCTGACATGGTGAGCGCATAGTCATTCAATATTCAAAAGAAAAATAATATTTCCAGATAAACTTTAATGCAACATACTGTTATTTTTTGTTTCAGTAGATTTATAATCAATTATTTTAAATCCATCATAGGATATTTTAAATGCAAACATGCATCTTTTTTATATATATATATATATATATATATATATATATATATATATATATATATATATATATATATATATATATATATATATATATATATATATATATATATATATTATATATATATATATATATATATATATATATATATATATATATATATATATATATATGTGCATTGTGTGCATTTAGATTTGTATATATCCCTCTATGACAGGTGCATTCACCTGTAAGGTTGTAGATATATCATGTATTGGTAATCTAGCCGATTCAATGCAAGGCAAATGATATACGTTAAGCAATAGACTGCAGACGTTTAAAAGACATTTCTGTAGTATTATTTTGTAAATAAGAGTGACTTCAGACTATCATCGGTAGTCACATTTGTTTGTGGATTTGGCGTATCTAGCACATATGGGCGACCCTGGATATTCTAAATTTAGAACACGTCCTATGAAACGTGCAAATACAATGTTGCTGGTTTTAAGAAGTTAGTCTGAACTGCGTGGGAGTGAATTTGAATCAATGACGTACAAAAGCAACCCCCCCCCACTGACACTATTTGTAAGTACCGTGAATCTCGCTTTTCGAATGTAAACATTACCTTATATGGTCATAGGTTTGAGATCTTTGGAAGCATTTTCCTATTAACATAACTTACATACAAAAATACAATTATTACGATTCAAAAAATAAATAATCTTCAAGATTATAGATACCTTTATTAAAAAAGAGATTTGTCATTTCTTAAAAAAACGTTAAATTGGGAATTAGCAGCTAGATATGATACCACTCTAAAATACCAATAAAAATCATTGATAATCAATAACATTATTTGACATTTCATCATAAATATACAAAAGAAAAAAGAGCAATGAATATAAATTCCCGGGATAAATTCTAATGTCCTTAAGTGCGTTAGAACTAGATCTAGGTCAGAGGGTGGGGTACTGGCATGAACGTCAGTGAAAGTGCGTCGATAATGACGTCTTCCAAGAAATATTGACATCATCAAGTGCTATCTTGAAAAGTGCAGAAAGTAAGTGAAGTACTTTAGATACTGATGCCATAGTCAATGTTCTTCTTTTCAAATAACATATTTAGTTCAAAACACTCTGAGTTTGTCAAACGGGACAACACGAAAATGGTTAGATCTAGTCTGTCATGTACCCGGGGTCATGTATCACTGTACTCCAAGGTAAAACACGTTCGAATATTATGAATATTTTAATGCGTTAATTTATAAAAATCTATGCCATGGTTATATAATATATTAATAAGCAAATTACCATGAAATACTTTTCCATACAACTCTCTTTTTTGACAGCATTATTCAATACAAATCCTGTAATATTTGAGCATTAATTTTATCGGATTTGGCCTCCCACATGAAACCTGAGGCAGTCTATCATAATGAAGCATTACTTCATTAAAACTATATCTACAGGATAAAAGATTTAGTCATGAGTACTTTTTCATTCAATACCCATTGTTAGTCACTTCATTTATCACAAACATCCACGATATGCGCATATATAACGTTAAACACCGTCGACGGGGCTTAAAAATCCCGCGTAACAAAACTGTTAAACACCGTACGTCGATTCGAAGGTTCTCCTGCATTCTGTCGCCAAAACATAGAACATATCTATTCCAATTCAATTGTATAATAAAAAGATATTTTATGTAGGTATGTCTGGATGTTATTGTTGGTGTAATATGTGCTTTTGATATGGCTGGAAAATGCTTCCAAACCTCTCAAAACCTATGACCATATAAGGTAATATTTACTTTCGAAAACGAGGTTCACGGTACTTAACTGGTGAAAAGGGACTAGTCCGTTAGCCACATTCTCTTATAGTTACGTTGGTGGTAGTGGGCGTGGCATCATGAAATAATAACGCTCTTTTCTGAAAATATTTCCGGGACTTTGCGGGAGTGAACTCTACATTAGGGCGAGCCTGCCGGCCCGTATAAAAGACACGTTAAATATGCACCTGAATAGGAAGACATTGTCGTAACACTCAATTGGAAAGTATTTTGACGTACATGTACAAACATGTACATTGTCTTAATGTCTTTATCACAATTCGTATCAGTGAGTTAACTTTTTTCTGTGTACAAATGTACTCTGTATTGACAATAGTGCCGTAAATCCTAGCATACAGATCTTCCTATAAAAAGACAACATTCCATGAAGAATTTTTTGTCATTTATTCCCAGTACTTACCATTTTATGGAGTGCTAGTTCCAAATAGTCTAATTAGCTTGCCTCTTCATCCAGTCCATCTGAAAGGTACAGATCGTAATTGGAGACGATCCCGTAATTTTTAGCTAAAATATGCATTGAGGCAATATTAAAAGGCTGAAATATGTGTGTGTGTGAGGGGGTGGGGGTGGCTGGTATGAGGGACTTGGAGACTGTCAATCAAGCTTTAACGCCAGATGCTTGTAGCATACCTCAACTCTGAAGGTGGTTCGGTACCATGGCAGGATCAAATGATCTTAGATATTGCTATGTAATTGTGATTAAAGGACTGTAAAAAGATCATGTTATGCGTTTGTTCGAGCAAATCGTGAAGGACATGGCATGTTTTGATGATGTACAATTGTGTGGTGTGTTGGCTGTACACAGGGACGGATCCAGCGGGGGGCTCGGGGGGCTCTAGCCCCCCCGCCTGCCATATTAGCCTTAAAGCCCCCCGCCCCTACAATTTAGCCCCCCCGCCCCCTCCCCCTTTTTCCCACCAAAATACTTCATTTTCATAGGGTTTTTCATGAAATCCCGTAAGTGAGCCCCCCTTTCCTTATGTTTTCCTTACGTCCCTTTTCCAAAAACCTGGATCTGCCCCCACGCACGGACAAATCCGCCCGCCCCCCGCTCTCAAAATTTGAAAATTAGCCCCCCCGCTCTCAAAATTTGAAAATTAGCCCCCCGGTCTCAAATTTCTGAATCCGTCCCTGGTACATGTACTAAATAAAATTATGGGAATAGTGCATTTGTTCACATAACAATTAACCATTTAAATAGAAGTGTGTCTATGTAGGAAAAGTAAATATTGAAAAGTGAAAACGTTATTTTCGGCAATCATCGTGAATCATTTCGTATGTCTCGGCCATATCCCGTCGCCTACAACGTCTCTACAACTTCTCTGACGGCTTGTACGGCTTTGGTGACTCTTGCATGCTTCGTCCTCAGACTGTTACGTAATAAATATTGATCCATTTCAGCCGATCCAGCCCGAAATGACAAATCGGGCGTCTTTTGGAGGATCTGGAGCTAGGATCGGCCATGTGAAATGGGGGGTATAAACCCTCTAATAAAGGCCTATCATTTATGAGGAATGACATTAATGTATGGTTGTTTTTCTATTGGTTTTGCCTGGCAGGTATCAGGTGATCATTCACCACATTCAAGTGGGAAAAAAACAAAGCTGCAATATTCATATTTAATAGAAGTCAAAACGGATACTCTTTTTTCCTGGTGTTTTAATGTTATTCGGAAAATTGTGATTAAGAATTCACAGAGTACGTGTAAGATGTAGATTGCATTGTGATGAAATACTTATGAGTGAAACGTATATCATACTACACTGTTATGGTCAACACACGCATTAATCAGACATGCATACGTGAAAATCATATTGTTCCTATGCCCTGCTTGAAATTCAAGTGTTTTGGTTGGTAAACTTCTAATTTATTGTGAAATCGAACAAGCAGACTTTAAAATGTATTCACAGTGATTTATATTTTCCGCTCTAATCGGTGATGTGAGTGTTCATAAATGAAAGCAGTCTCTTTAATACAGACGCCAGAATCCAAGATGTGGAAGTGAATTAGACGCAGGATAGTGTTGTGTATGGGATGTAAAGGTCCATGTTTGTGGGTGAGTATTGAACGGTCATAGAATTGTACACATATTTAATAGATTAATATCTATTTGAGCATATATCCATTTGAGCATATTATATAAGCCAGTGTAGCGTACACCATGCTTGTGTTCTTTTTTTAAGTTCACTATCGACATTGGCCTTTTGGAGCTTCAAGAGAATTGAATTTTGTCACTGTACTTCCATAAGGGAGTGGTCATTAAATACAGAGTGGGTGGCGTGAATAGTAATAGTTTTCTTGACAATTTTTTATGTCCCATTATCGCCATGCCAGTATATTTATGGCGCTCCCTGGCACATTGTATGTTTTTTACATGCCCCCCGCCCCGCCCCATTATTAATTATTCTATCACATACTATCAGACGGAACCATGATAACCCTCGCTCCGCTGTGTTTCACGACCACACCCTAAGCGTCAACTGCTCATTATTTTCCAGTGTGGAAGACATTTCCGGGAACCCACATGGGTTTTGACTTGCAGGTTCTACTGTAGTTGGACATCAGGCAGCAGCGGCATGCGGCGGGTGATCCTGGACGTGGACACGGGCGTGGACGACGCTCAGGCGATCATGCTGGCCCTCGCTCACCCCGAGCAGATGGAGGTACGGGGGGGGGGCAGGTACCGAGGCGGGTTCATTTAAGGAAATGTGCCTTGGGGCACATTCCTCGTTTTTCTCTTAGGCACCGACCATTTGATCTCAGGGGGGGGCAGCTATTTTCACCATAGCTTCAATTATTTTTTTCATGAAATTTGACATCTAATTATTTTTTTCTTAGATTTTTTTTAGATTTTTTCCCCTAGATTACTGAACCTCAATTATTACTAAATTTGACAATTATTTATTTATTTTTCTAGCCAAATGAAACCGTATTATTTTTTTCACTGATTTTTAGCCTTGCGTTATTTTTTTCAATATTTTTGCTGCCCCCCCCCCCAGAGATCAAATGGTCGATGCCTTATTCCTTTAATATACCCCTCTTGTTTTAGCTTTTCTTACAGCCCACAAATTGATAGCCTTTTTTTCCCTACATCCCACATCTCTAACTGAAAGCCCACATGCCTTTTTGTTTTGACCTTTACCCCAAATTTTTCACATCAATCATTTTCATATTGTCTTTTTTCCACACAATTCCACTTCCCATCCCTATTCCCGTTTCAATTTTCGCAAGTAAACCTGTGTGATAAGAGGCTACGCAACCACACTCAGAATGGAGTGAGTCTAGAGACGAGACGATGGTGATAGCTTGTATAAGAGGGAGATGGTCAATTGTATGGCAGTGATGTTATAGAATAAAGAGAGTGCAGATGCATCTAATAGTACTGTCGTGTATCATACTCTAAGGACATACTAACAATATACACTAAGTCACATCTCAATACAACATTGGTGTGCGATGTCGGATATCACTCAGTGATCAGGATATACCATTTCCCCAACCATAACAATATAAACACAACTACCCCTGACCACCTGCTGACGCCTCACCATAGCCGAGACTTTATCACCGCACCCGCAGCCGACCTGTCAGCGCGTGACGCCCGCAAAGCAGCCTTCACTGATAGCGAATTTCCACACTTGTGCCGGCAACCCGCGATTGTCCTTTGAATCCGACGGATGAACAAGCAAACTTCAACACCAGACAATAAAGGTAAGGTACCTTTATTCAAACTAAACTCCCCGTCATCATCCTCAAACGAATCACTAACTGAAAACACACATCAAGACACCACAGACACCACTTTAAACCAAACTTTCACCGGCCTAGACGGAACAGTCGCATTCCACCCAAAATACCCAAACATGACTGACAAATCAAGCAACATCACTTCACAAGACGATGAAAAAACCCAACCCGCTGACGAAACACCTAAATTAGAAGGGGCTACAGCCCAACAAGAAAAACATCCTACGAGTCTTGACATAGAATCAGTGTTAGCAGACATGCTAACTGAAAAACTTGCTGGCATACAAAAAGATTTCTTAACAACAATAACGGAGATAAAAGAACAATCACTCACTGACTTTGATTCTATCAGACAAGAACTCGATGCCACCACTAGAGAGAAAGACCATTACAAACAAGCATTTCACGACTTACAACAAAAAACCCAACATCAGTCCCACGATTCCACCCCGGATCACGACGTCAAGCATAAACAACGCTCACATTCACAAGACAGAGAACTATCAGACATGCGCAAATCAATCAAGTCACTACAAGAATCAATATCTGACTTAACCTTCTCAATACCAAAGCAAATGCCCCAAACGCACAGCCAATCCCAACACGATATTAGCAAACTGTGCAACAGCATCGACGCACTAGTAAACACTGTAGCAAACAAACCACCACCAACAAGAGGGCCCCAAATCACACTCCCCAAGTTCAATGGCGCCCTAACAAGCTCATTTGAAAAATGGGCAAAAGACCTAGAAATCGGTTTCAATCACCTCAACTGGCAAATAAGACCCCCCAACGGTGCACCATACTCCCTACCCCTCCTCGAAGGCTACGCCCGAGTCACCTACGACCGAATCGAGAATGTATCACGTATGTCTTTTCTCGAAGTAATGGGCAAACTGGAAGAAGTATTTTCCATAGCATGCAAGCCTTTCAATGTGCGCTTTAAACACGTCTCACGTAACCAGCGCGAAAATGAAACTGTTAGGTCATACTCAGCAGACATTTTGCAAAGAATTGAAGACTGCAAAATGGAAGATAAAGACCTAAAACTGATGACATATCTAAACGGCCTCCTGCCCTCCATCAAATGTAAAGTTACTTGCATGGATTACAAGAATATTATGGAAGCAGTGATCTGTGCCGAGAAGGCAGAAAATGCAGTAACACTGGAAAAACAACTAACCAGTGAACTATCATCTCTGTCATTCCGTCCAAGCAGACGAGACAGGTACCAAAACAAACAACGAGAACGATCACGCTCCAGACCATCAAGAAACACCTCTTATTCACGGCTAAGATCAAACTCCCGCAACAGATACAGGTCACAATCACGACACAGATCACAATCACGCGAAGCAGCACGTGATAATCAATACCGTAAATCATACGACCACAACAAATCGTACAACACCGATCCCGAACGACGCAAACGGAGCTCTAGCAACACAAAATACAATAAAAAACACACAGAAATCAACTCTGTTGAACAAGAAGAACCTTTAAACTAAATTCGGTACCACTGGAGGATTCAATATTTTCATTCCAAGAAAATAACAACAATAGTTCCCTAGACATCGAGTTTTATAACAACTCAACCTTAAATATTTTTTTCCCAAACACAAATTTCCGTGTCATGGCACTCTGTGACACAGGAGCCGCGATCTCGGCATGTTCCTCATCAATTATACACCAGCTGGTACCATCTTACAAATTAAGTTTAGTACCCACGTCAAAAACATTCAACGTGGCCGACAATAAATCTATAAAACCCTTAGGTTCATTGAACATGTCATTCATCATCAATAAACAGTTCTTTTCTACCCAAGTGTATGTGTTCAATGAATTAAACCATGCCTTCATTTTAGGTCGCCCGTTTTTACAAGACCACGAAGCAATCATTGATTTCAAATCCAATAAAATACACCTCAATAATCCTATTAAAGTCCATGCAAATGAAAATCTTTCCATCAAACCGAATTCAATCTGCCTTGTCACATGCTCCATCACCAGAAACAATCAAAATGTACATGTCTCATCTGGACTAGTTGGTCGAGTGTGCCAACTAGATGATAACGTGACCATTAAAGAAGCTCTTTGCTCCGTATCACACAACAGTGTCCCTGTCATGATTGAAAACCATTCAAACAACCCTATACACATTAGATGGGGCCAAAACATTGCCCACTTTAACGCAATAGCCGACGAGGACGTTATTGAATCAGTACAATCTGACGTTGCCAACATTGCGGACGAGTCCTCAAACGCCAACTTTGATCTGTCAGAAATCAAAGACGAATCTATCAGGCAACAATTCAATGACATGTTACACCAAAACAAAGATGCTTTCATTGACAAACACAAAAATTTAGGTTTTTCCCAGGTCATAAAACATAAAATTCTGATGCGGCCAAATGCCAAATACCACCATGCTGCCCCCTACCGCTACCCTCCCCATGTCAAAGAGCAAATCAATAAACAGATTGATTACCTACTATCTCAAAAAGTAATAGAGCCATCAGGGGACGTACTATTCACCAGCCCAATTCTAGCAGTATACAAAAACAATAAAAAATCACACAGACACCTCCAAACAGACAAACCCAAAGAAGTCCGTTTTTGTATTGACTTACGCGCACTCAACGCAAATTCATTATGCCAGCAATACTATATGCCATCATTTAACCTTATTCTAGATTTCTTAAGCTCCAAAAAGGCCAAATACTATTCAAAATTAGATTTGTCAAATGGCTACTTTCAAATAGCCCTACATGAAGATTCAAAACCACTGACGGGTTTTCACTGGGACTCACGGACATTCCGATTTGCAAGGGTTCCCCAGGGATTACACTCATCGGGATCAACATTTAGCCGCGTCCTATCAACAATCTTGGACAAATATCTAAACAAAACCTGTGTGGCCTACCTTGACGACATACTCGTAGCCTCAAACACCATAGAAGAGCATATAACAGACGTCCATAACGTCCTCACATGCCTGCGTAATGCTAATCTCAAACTTTCACCATCAAAATGCGAATTCGCAAAACAAGAATTGGAATATTTAGGCCATAAAATCTCGCAAAACGGTTACTCTCCAGCACAATCACACGTCCACGCCATTGACACCTTTCCCCAACCGTCCCATAATGACAAAAAAAGTCTCAGAAGTTTCAATGGTCTATGTAATTTCTTCTCAGCCTTCATACCCAACAAAGCCAAACTCATGAAACCATTACATAAACTGACCCTTAAGACTTCAAACTGGGAGTGGACAGACACCCATTCCAATTCATTTGAAACACTGAAGAGAATAATGACGTCACGCCCATTCCTAAACTATCCTGACCTGTCAAAAAGGTTCTATATCTTCGCAGACGCTTCAGACGTGAGCCTGGGGGGAGGCTTGTTCCAGCTCGATGACAAAAATCAATACATCCCAATTGCTTTTACAGGACGAGCATTGACAAAGCCCGAAGCCAAAAGGATCATTTTTGAACGGGAAATTCTAGCTGTAGTCTACGTAGTGACTCAATTCTCCCACTACTTACAAGAAAAAGAATTCACGATCTTCTCTGATAACAACTCGCTTGTATCTCTACTCAAAAATCCATGTAGCAAATTGAGCTCAAAAATAGCCAGGTGGATAATGACCCTCTCTGCTTACAAATTTGACATAGCACATATAAAAGGCCCCCTTAACTCTTGTGCAGATTTTTTGTCGAGGCGCACGTATAATTTTGACCACACACCCACAGACTTGAAAATTGAAAAGTTCCCAGAAATCTTAGGCTATGATAATAACATAAACGCAATCACAAGAGCTCAAACAAAGAAACTACATCAGGAAATATCAGACGAAATTTCCACATCGCCCCCCACGCCCCCACCACCGCCCAATCAAGTACAATCAAAGAAATCAATTCCCCACAGTGAATACACGCATACACACCCAGACAACCATACCACGCCTGATACGCACCATAAGCAAACACAATCAACTGATCAGCCAAACCCAGGAGATCGCTTATCAGACACGCCCCACCACCCACACCCAACGCACATACCAGAAACAAATCCAAAGGAGACTGACGCAACAGATGATGCAATTCATCAACCACTAGCCACGAACACTAATCAGACACAAAGACTCGCGCCAAACTCCCCTACTCCCACACCTGATCAACCCCCGCATGACATAACGCTGAAATCACAAACGCGCAACTTACAAATCAGTCCCACAGGCCATAGCTTAATCATAAACCCGTCCCTAATTGCCTCTGAACAAAGGAAAATCCAAAAGTTCTCAGACTTAATCAGCTTCTTAGACAAAGACATTGAACCACCAACAAAAATACGCAAGCAATATTGCACAATGAGAGAGTTTTCACACTGCCTAATCACAGAACATAAAATACTGGCTGTCATGTACACAAACGAACTAACCAACAAGCTGGACTACAAAATACTCATACCCCCTTCACTAACACACCAAATCATCAAAATCTATCATGAAAATGTCATGTGCCACGCTGGCACCACACGCACACTCGAACGCATTCGCCAAAAATATGCTTGGAAAGGGATGCACCAGGATGTTTTACAATCAATAGCCTCATGCCACACTTGTTTAAGCGCAAAATCAACAATCAAAACAGAACAAACAAATCGCACAATAGTCCAGAACGTGCCTAGATCGTTCTTTAAAATTTCTCTAGATCACCTAGGACCCTTTCCCATGGCCCATGGGAAACGCTTCATTTTAAACTGTGTTGACCATCATTCAAATTATCTCATCACCATGACAACCCGTACGACCAACACGGATGAAGTATTGGAACAACTACACAAGAGGGTTTTCACAATCTTCGACGTCCCCAGAGAGATCGTCACAGACAATGCTTCATGTTTCACTTCCCACAGTTTCAAAGAAGCAATGAATTCACTTAACATCCATCACACCTTCTCTGCGCCGTATTACCCCGCTAGCAACGGCAGGGTGGAACGGAATAATCAATCCGTACTCTCCTTACTGAGATGTGTCGCACTAGACAATCCAGAAAATTGGCCGAAATTCCTACCCTCAGTAACAAACTCGCTAAACAACTGCATCTCAAGCACAACGAAAACATGCGCTAACGTAATCATTTTTGGCAAAATGACATCAAGCATCTATGATATTGAAATACCAGAAACAAATCCCATATCCCAACACGTCACTGACCTGATAAATATACAACAATACGCATCAGACAAAAATTACCATTGCAGGAACCAATACAACTTAAAGGACGAGTCTACCCACAACGAAAAAGTTACCCAATCCGAACTCAGACCTGGTAACATCGTTTACTGGCAAAAGCCACAACTAGACCCCAATCTTAGCTATAAACTTCAAAAAAGAGCCCATGGCCCCTTCATAACCCTGTCAGTCAATAACAACTGCGCAAAAAAACTTAAACACGCCATCACAAACAAAATTTTAAATAATAACATCTCATTAACCCAACTCGTGTTCCCACGAAGCCACTCCCACAACCAGTAAAGTTAGACTTATCTAAATCTCCCGCCGATAAGTCACGGCAGCTTACTGTGATCTGGAGGCAACCCCCCTCTGATTGACCTCACGGGGCACTGGCTCTGCTAACCATTTCAAGATTCTGCACGAACGCGGCCGGAACAGATAACCTAACTCTACTGACTACAATATGTACAATATGTTTACTTTCAATATGCTACTACTATCTATTATCACGCTCGGTCTAGTATCATCAATTGACTCTGCACTGCAAGCAAGGGAATCAGTAGGTGTGCTCTTCAAAGAAGTCGAGCCACCAATCAGACGTGTACTGACATACAAATATGTTAACTTCATCCTAAAAGTACCGGATTTCAAAACCATCGGATACACACCCGCGGCGCCTTGGACTACTTCAATTGCACGGCCATCAAAGAATTCAGCAACGAATGTGAGTTCGCAAAACATTCACTACATATAGAAACACTGCAAAAACACACTCTCACTAAATCTTACAACGCTAAAATAGAAATAATCAAAAACACATTAAGATCAATGACCTTGTCAACTGCAAACAAAAGAGCACTAATAAACATTTCGAATCTTCTCTCAAACGTGTTCGGCACAGCCACACAAGAAGAAGTAAACGACATAAAAAAACAAATCAATAATCTCATAATGAATATAGACAACAACAACCATAACGTAAAAAGCTTCTATGACGCCATCAAAGCCTTAAAAAATACCACAAACGCTAACGCTGTCACCTTCAACAATTACATTGACAGAAACAACAACATCGTCATGAATTTACAAAATAGAATCAACAACATCACCAAACAATTTGGCACGTTCTACAACGACTACCTCTTTAACTTCCAAGTATATTACTCTGCTCTACGCACAATAAACCAGCTATTCAACACTAATATGCGAATCATCAGTCATAACATAGCCCTAACCACGGCAATTAACACGGCAGACAGCTTCATTGAAAGCTTAATGACACTCAATAGACACCAGATACCAACCACTTTCATTAAATATACTGACCTCCACAAGGCATTATCATCACTTAAGAACCAGTTAACAAAATCTGGGCTCGTTGACTTCGCAATAGATACAAATGCAGAATATTACTACGCACATGCGCAAGCTCACGCCTTTAGCCACAAAGACGTGCTAACAATCTCAGTAAAAGTGCCAATATTTCATCACTCACACCACTTCAGAACTTTCATTCTGCAGACATACGAAATTCCCATTCACTCAGCAAGTAATCAAAACAGTAACAAATCCATGTTAATCAACGACCCACCTTATGCAATAGCACTATCCCACAACGAAGATAAATACGGTTTCCTAACCCAAGCTGAGCTTATCGAATGTCAATCAAACAGAATGATCTGTTCAGCACCCCTCACAGTTTACCACAAACTATACCCGAACTGCTTCTACCAAATCTACAAAAACGACCCCATCCACCACCTATGCAAATTTTCAACCATTAACTCCAACCCCACACCTTTTGCCCTCAAAGTAGACAAATTTAAATACTTACTACACAACATCCCATCTCCTATCAGCATTTCCTGTCCAGGAAAACAAAATTTACTCAAAACTATATCATCACATACTATAGTGACAGCTAACTGCAATTGCATAATAATAACTAATCTATTCTCAATAACAATACAAGAAACTTCATGTGATTCCCTAATCGAAGTATCAATAGAATTCCCCATCAACTTACCACAAATGGTAAAATTAGGTCTCACACACAAAATGAAACTACCCCTCACCAGATTCACCACTAAAACAAAACCGATCCTATCACATTTTAACCCTTTAACAAATCATGCCATCACCACCTCAAACGACATCACATTAATAGATAATTCACCCTTATACCAATTTGCCACGGATCTTACAGACATAATTGGGTTCTCTGTTTTAGCAATATGGAATGTCATTCTCACTTTAACTCTACTGGCTGTATGTTACAAACTAAGAAAACTACTATTGATAAGCTTCATGTGCACACCCCGCGCTGAAAGCTACGTCATATATCCAAACGAACAACCCATTGGGACAACCAAACCGGAACCTAAAGAAAACCATACTCAACTCTACTTACTTATTATATTATCTATAACAACCACATGTTACGTACTCAGCAAAACAAACATTTGGACATACATAAAATCTCCCCACACTTCAAATTTAGATTGCAATTTGTACATCAAATTCTTCACCGCCAAATCAACATGCGCCATAAAACTAGGACACATGCCATACGACAATAGATTATCAACCATCAAAACACCATCATTCAACGATTTCAACGTCACTTTCAAACACTTCTACCCTAAGTTACATATCGACTGGTCATCACACCTAGTACTCAAAATAGATACTGACGAAATCACCATCAAATACGATTCCATTATACCCACATCCATATCGAATATCATCAAACTCCACAGTATGAAACGATCCAAAGATGTCATTTTCTACTCTATAAATTATGTTAAAAACAATGACATGACACTCATTAACCTTACTCCCAACTAATTTATTCATCATTACAACTTTACTACAATACAATATTTACATCGACAGCAACAATGAAAAAGTTCATCCACATCATTCACATGAGTCTCAAGAAACTGCATCAACTCCTCCCTGCTCAAACCAACCACGAACTCCACCCCTAAATGGTGGCGATGGGCAGGCCAAATTCCACGACCTGCAAACAAATCACACACATCATTCTCACACCCATTTCATAAACCGCCTAAAATTTAAATGTAAATTCATGAACATATCTCAACCTTTTAGCTAGTATTTTACAGTTCATACCTGTCAACTGAGGTCGGCAAAGTTGGGCTATGACGGGGTGCCGACTCCACAGCTGCGCGTCAATACCGGCCAGCGCCGCAGACACGCGGGACAAACTCCCATCAGCGCTGGCGTGACCACCAGTGACATCGCTGCTGCCAGGAGAAACAGCAGGAGCCTCCAAATGTCGCCCCCGCTCGTCCAAGATGCCTTCAGCGTCAAGCGCATACTCTTCAACCATGCCATCAACGCTCGAGGTCTGAGTGAACTTCAACCTAAGGATTTATACACATAATTGACAATTTATGCACAAAACTATTCAGTGTATAAATACACAAATATCCAAACGAACTATACGCACTTAGAAATGCCGCGTATCCCCATCATGTCGATAACAGCCGTCAATAACCGGCCAACAAGTTGAACTTTATAATCGTTTGGAGAATCCAGACTAAAGGACAAAGCCATCTCAAAGTTTCAGCGACCTGTGTGCTAATGACTACAACAGTATATCGAGATACAATCGGAAACGAACTTTGACCAATCAACTTTGTTGAACAATTATCCATTAGGCACGTCAGTGCTATATGTGTGTAATCAATGACCATCCCATACCCATCGTGCGTGACGCAACCAACCACCACAGGAAACAAACTTTGACTGGTCACTTTATTGACTCAATTTCCAATAAAGCACGTCAGTGCTATAGGTGTGTTCATCACTTGTATATTCCCGTTTAATCTTTCTACCATTGCTTTTTGTTCTAACTACAACAATGCTGTGTTTAGGGTGTAGCTGTAGCACGTAGTCTAGAATTGATCATAATCATGTAATCGTTTTTTTTATTAAAAAACATATGTACCGTTTCAATATAACTCTTGAGACATAAACTTAAACTACGATATCACCATTTACCATTATCAGATTGTGAACCACGTGATTTGCAAACTAACGTATCGCTTTTTTCCCCTCTACGTAGTTAATGTACGCATCGTAGTAATAGTAATGATTATGTAATGCCTTATGTTTTAGCACTAGCCCATACATTGTAAACACACTTGTATTATTATTATGTCATATCTATCATTACATTTATGTTGCATGTTTTGCTGTAAAGGAAGCATTATTTCCTTATTATAAACTTCTTTTATGTTTTATTTATATGAATTTTTGCCATCTCATCTCTTTAGATAGGTTTGTCATAATACATCGTAACTTCATACATCACCATCGTCAATATTAATATAATCACACTACCACCATTCTTTAAAACGAGAAGGTAGCAGCATATAGATATAAAGTAAAGAATGTTGTTATTGAATAAATTTACAGTATATAATTTTCAAGCTACACTTTAAAATTAATAACGCAAATTTATAATGCAGGAAGGTTATGATGTCGTAGTGTGATAAGAGGCTACGCAACCACACTCAGAATGGAGTGAGTCTAGAGACGAGACGATGGTGATAGCTTGTATAAGAGGGAGATGGTCAATTGTATGGCAGTGATGTTATAGAATAAAGAGAGTGCAGATGCATCTAATAGTACTGTCGTGTATCATACTCTAAGGACATACTAACAATATACACTAAGTCACATATACAGTATACAGTAACTGTTTTCTTGGCAGATTAAACAAATGGCTTTATGGTTACTATCGGTAAAGAAGTACTTCACTGTCCATTCATATTTAAACATGCGGCATTTATTGTCTATCTTTCTTTTCTTAATACCACGGTTCATGATTGAAATGTGTGTATATATATATATAATATAACATTTTGATGTTTTTACTCGTTGGCAGTTACATTGGAAATGTGAAAGACCGCGATTTTTACCGGAAAAAGATGTAGCCTCATATCATTTTGCAGTTAGTGGCATAGACCACTACTGCGCATGGTTGATTGAGACTTAACAATTTCTTATTCAATTTTTTGCACTGACGAGCGCAGTTACACATTTTATACCCAGATAAACTACGCGTCTTGGACGTGATGGTGTGCCATAAAATGAGACTTCAATGGGAGGCCGGATTCGGTCCGCGAGCTGTACTTTGCCCACCCCTGTCAGACCTAACCGGCAGTTCCCTTGCCCCCAGGTGCCTGTGTACCGCGGCGCCGCCTGCCCGCTGCTGGGAGCACCGGCCGAGCCGCACGTGTCGGTCCACGGCGCCGACGGTCTGGGAGACGTCCCCGGCGCTGCACCGCTGACGCCATCAGACGCCGACGTGCAGCGGCGCCGGCAGAGAGAGCACACCGCGGCGCCATCTGCAGGCTCGCAAACCAGTACCCAGGTCAGCGGGCGCTCAGAGACAACGAAGCTTGATCTAGTCCAGTCACTCTGTGTCAAATGAGGCCTGAAACTCAAACAATTTGCAGCAAAGGTTTGATAGAATGTGTCTCAGTGAGGTCGCAAACCAGTGCCCAGGTCTGTGGCGCAGATAGATAATAAGGCGCACTAAACCTGGGTGTATGGACAAAACGTTAGTAGTCCCCCGAAGGGCTAGTTTGGACACAAAATTACAACTCCTCCCTCATTTTACAAGCCAACCAGTACCCGTACATGTATAGTCCAGTCAATCTGTGTAAAATAAGGCCTGAACCTCGAAAAAATTACAACAAAGGTTTTTCTAATGGAATGTATTTCAGTGAGGTCCCTAGAATAACATGTAAAAAGTTTAGGATGCTAAGCCGGAGCGGATAGCCAATAAAGCTTACTACTGGCTTCAATATATGGCTTTGGGAAAATATGTTTGTCTTGAGGACGAGTGACTTAAAACTCTTATTTATGTTGGTTTAGATATCCCATTCTGTTCATTTAACCCCTGCTGTTAGCTCTATACACACACTGACGGGATAGAAACTTGTTGGAATCTAGCCAGATATCATCTGCACATCTGCATATTCAGCAGCTTGTCAATTAGGTCACTAGATGAGTCGCTTTACAACAATCTGTGTCAAATATTCATGCAGGGTAAGCCCCGATCATGCAAAGTAACTACTCCCATAACTATTCCCATTCACTTCATCAGTTAAAGTTTCAACTTATTGCTGATAAACGTGACTATCTGACTATGATAAGACACATTTTTATTGGTTGATCTTGATTCTAAAATAGACAAGGACACCAACGGACAACAATGTTTCTTGTTTCAAAGCTATTTTTAAACTTCTGGCTCAAGTCCAAATCTCTGAAATCCTGCGAAAATTTGAGATTTGAAATCAATCAGTCTTTCCCGTCACCTTCACTATAGGCTACCTCTTCGAGCACATCACAGAGATATGTGATTTGCTCTAAGGATTAGAATGGTCTTTGACTAGTAGACAAGTACTTATTTCTGGGCACCAGTGGTTTCAATGGAGAAGTGGGCTGAGATTCAACCAGTACATCAGGCTGCAAAGCTTACCACAAGGTCTTTTATATGTGCAAAAGCTATAATCATGAGTTTGCATTGCATAGTGTTGAAAAGTCTCTGACAATGTTATATCTATTAGAGTTAGGGACAGTCATTTAGTTATTTATATTCACTTTATCAGGACAGTCATGCTCAGTCAGTCATAATACAAACTGACCAGATGTGCTCTCACTTCCAGGAGAAATAACTCTGGTAGCTCTAGCTCCCTTGACAAATGTTGCTTTGGCAGTGAAAATGCAAGAGGATTTGGGCTCAAAACTTAAAGGTGCCATCATCATGGGTGGAACTATATATGGTAAGCGATTGTTGGAAATATGTATGATATGTTACTTGATATAAGGAGATAAATGAACTAAAATGATAAATGCATGTTCCACCACAACGTCTATTGCTAATGTATAGAGCCATTTTGAGCTTTTGTGGCTATCAACATGACGTTATTGTCTCAATTCCATTTTCTCAAGACTTTCAATTTCTGTGCTCTGTGAACACCCATGTTTTTAAATGTCTATTTGTAGCGATTGCTAACAGGCCTTGGGCCTATATTGCTAAATAAACTATGCTATACCTCAGGACGAGGAAACAGCTCCCCGACCGCTGAGTTCAACTTCTGGCAGGACCCGGAGGCCGCACATATCACCCTCACCCAGCTGGGCTGTCCGGTCACCCTCTTGGCCTGGGAACTCTGCATTGATACCGCCTTGCCATGGGTATGGTGGTGTTGTCCTGACTTTGAAGTCCAACATTTAATACTATTTTTGTTTTATATTCCACATCCCCCCTTTATTTTATTTTTCCCCAAACGCCCCCAACTACAACAAACCACCACCACAAGGATGGGGTGGGGTGGGATAAAAGGGGTCAAGAAATCCCACATCCCCATTCTTTTGGCCTCATGTTCAACATCCCTAATTTTGTTTGCGTTTTGTCAAATATTCCACAAACATTCAGACTTTTCTTCCACATCCCACTTCCTTGAAATCCCACTTCTCTCTTTTTATCGTCTTCATTCCCACATCCCACAATATATCCATTTAAAGCATATAGTAACTTAAATAGTATCAAAACATAGAGCTCAAAGGCGCAATTAACCAACAATAATGACAGAGGGGGTCATATAGCAAAAATGATTTGCCCTAAATCGTGAGCGTGAAATGTGAATTGCCTATATTTAAGTGTGTGAAATGTGACGGAACCTATTCAATTAAAATTCCTGGGGATTGATGAAAGACTATAAAATGTATTGATGACTGGTGATTTAAGAAAAAAATGTTGGTGAATGCATTTTCATTAAGGCTTACCCCCCCCCCCCCCTCATGACATGGAACATTTTCAGGAGTGGTATGACAGCCTGAAGGAGATCCGAACGCCCAAAGCAACATTCCACTACCAAATCAACGAGTCGATCATCGAGAAGCAGAAGAACTGCAAGTTGGCGCACTACTCGTCATGTGACCCTCTCACTGTGGCGGCGCTGCTGGAACCCGCGTGTCTGCTGGCGACCGAGCGCAAGCACTGCCAGGTGGAACTCCACGGACAACTCACCAGGTACAGAGGTCACAAGCTGATTAGTGGAGGCCTTTTTAAGATTTTTTTTGTCAGAAGTATTGCAAGAAATTGCTTTATGATTTTATTCAATAGATAGCATCTTTTACATTATGCCTGGTAGTCATTTTGAAAAAGTACTAATAGCCCAGTTTTGGAATGGGTGGTTTTAGTACATTTGTTTGGTGGTGATAGAGGGACATCATATCTGTTGATATCATAAAACAATTTCTTGCAATTTCCCGAATTTTGGGCTATATTTTACCTAGACTGACTACTATATAGTAAGTATAGAAGTAGTAAAAGAATTAGTTCACAGTGCCGTAGTCAGGATTTTGTTGATGTGTATGCACAAATACATTTTGGAATACAGTGCCGAAGGCATTGCAGGGTGTGTGTGTGTGTGTGTGTGTGTGTGTGTGTGTGTGTGTGTGTGTGTGTGTGTGTGTGTGTGTGTGTGTGTGTGTGTGTGTGTGTGCGGGGGGGGGGGTATAAGAGTTGCCAATCTCCCATCTCCCTTTTTTTTGCCTCATTCGCATCTCCCAAATTGGTCTTGCCTTTCTCCCATCTCCCACTTATTTCAGCCATCTCCCACTTTTAAAGCTATTTGTTACGCCGTCACGGATTCAACACAGAAGTTCCTCACCAGCTGTTGTTCTTATAATTGATGATCTTGTTTTTCAACAGATCGCAGACTCAAATTATAAATCATCATTGATTATCCACAAAGTGTCACATTGAATTTATCACCTTGGTATTTTTTGACGAGAAAGATGTCAACAGAGCAATCAAAGCTTGATATATATATGACTGTTTGATTAATAGTTATACATCCTCTTCTGTCTTTCATAGGTTTAAAAACCTGTAGTTGTAGTAGTTGTATACAGATTAGTTGTTTACAGATTTTATAGAAAATGTACGTGCATACACTTGCTGTTCTTAATGATAGTTTTATTTGTACAAGATTATATGACCAACAATGGTAGCAGACATCTACAACAATATTTACGTATAAGAATTGTCTTAAATGACCTTATACTTGCCAGTGAACATTAACTTCTCACCAATGGGGTTGGGGGGGGTGGGGGATATAAGCCTTTATTATAAGGGTTGCTAATCTTCCATCTCCCAAATTCTTTTGCCTCATTCTCCCATCTCCCGAAATTTTTCTTGCCTCTCTCCAATCTCCCAAATATTTCAGCCATCTCCCACTTTTAATGCACATTGCTATATTGACTTTTGTGGTCATGTAAAAATATCATCCCTAACATCACAGAGACTCTAGACAAAAATTCATTCACATTTACCATAGTTCTTTAGTTGAAATTAACAAAAGTGTTAAATTTCAGGATATGTACAACCTGGCAAAAGGAAAAATAAAGCATCATTTCAGGGTAGAAAATCAACAAATAAATGTGTACGCACTGCGTTGTGTGCATTACAGTGGCTTCGCCACTGGTTCAGTTGGCAACTTAATAACCTGGAGTTTTTGTTTGTTTAATGGCCTCCATCCGAAAATATCAGAATATTATAGATCATATCATAGAACAATTTATAATATCCTAACTAAAACCAATATGTAAAAAATAGACACAGCAGTATTAAAAACAGTACTTCCACGAGAAGACACCATTTGTGGTCAGTCTTCCAGGTCTGCATGCTGTTAAGAGGTTCTACTGAACATATTCAAACTTATTTCATTGTCAATCATAATTAGCAGTAACTGACCAGTGAGTGACATGCTGTGTTTTCTCTCCAGGGGCCAGATGGTGGTGGATTGGAGCGGCCGGCTGGGCAAGGATCCCAACGTCACTTTGGTCACATGCTTCGAAGCCAAGACGTTTATGTCACTCTTTGAGGAGATGCTGAAGCAGGAGTGATGCTCATGTCCAAGGGTTTTGGCATGTACAGTTCATGAACTGTCGCTGAAATTTCCAATAGCATGTCAAGGTTTTCAGAAGGGGTTCGGGCGGGATTGTACTCACGATATTATAGGTTTCCTAGGCACAAAGGCTCGTGACGATGCTAACGAAACCAAGAAAGAAAATTTAGGGGTGAACAAGATGGGAATGTCGCCTTGCCTTCTGGGCCCCTGGATCGGGTTATGAATCCAGTGTTCCGAAAATCTTGATCTGACAGTGGATATGGCCAAATTAAGAACTTGTTTTCAAAGTAATTAAAATAGTTATAGGTGCTGCTTGTACAATTGTAAATAAAACACAGAAGAATAAATAAGTCAAAAAATGTCCAGAAATGTTTTAGCATGGCAAAACTTCGTAGCATTGCTTCGTTTCGCGTGTATATGAGTCATAATAATATAGTTTTATTTTTTTATTTTCACATATATTAAGTATTACTTTATAACCACATTCACTTAAAGAAGTAGTGCTACAAACGATTGAGATAATGACACATTTTTTTACGTTTTTGAACTCTTGTAGTGTGGGTAAATTTTGCAATTTGAATGTCTATGATTTTTATGATTAAATGATTTCATTATTGTCAAGTGTAACATATGTATTTCACATACTGAAGAATCATGTCATGAAAATTATATTTATGATGATTATGTGGTAATGATATGTAGAATATCAAGCAATCTGAATAGATAATGTTAAATCATGAGCATGCCTACATGTATGTTGATTGAAAATATATATATACATGTATATATAGTTTAGGCTTGTCAGTTATGTTTCATATCGTTTTGTATGATATGCAGTGCACAATAAAATAGTACTATTTTCCTACTGCAAGTGTTGTATGCCAAGTAGAATCAGTTAAATCAGTTAAATGTCATTAACATTTGAATCGAATATACAACTTCAAATTAATAAGCAAAGCGGAAGGGTTCATTTTAGATTCTCGAGAGCTTTTAAAACAGAATACCTGTCAGCTCAGGGGTTGTTTAACAGAGCTACTATGGGTGGTACTAGAGATGGGCCTTTATAAGAAGATTTATGGTAAGTACTGGGAATAACTATACATGTATGAACAACACAACAAAGTGTTTTAAAACGTTTATATATTCTAAAAGCTTAATAAAAAACGCTTATTCCCATATAAATATTGTATTTAGAATTATAGTGTTAAGAAAGACATTGATACACAATATGCCACCTATTTGTATGGTAACTAACTTTATTTACCACTTGTTCAATATAGAGGTGCATTATATAAGTACTACACAGGTCAGTTTATACACTGCAAATACTATACACTATTGCCACTTACTAAAGTTTATATAATATTGCTAAAACAGAGTACATTTGTACACAGGAAAAAGTTTACTCACTACTGATAATTGCGATACAGACAATGTACTGTATATAGCAAGTAGCCTTTCCATGATGAACAGTTTTATGTAACTTGTAATAACTTGAACACTGATAATATGAAAATTGATAGCTACATGATGTATACGAAGGTAAATCGGGACACCTCCAGGTGATGAAATGGATAGCAAAGGTGACCTTATAGTCACTTAAATGTGTTTGCCTCTTCATTTGGCTAGTAAATTCTTTCTGATAACATTGAACATGAAATTTGCAGAAAAAAAAACATCTGATCATCGTTAGGATGAGCAGAAAAACTGCACTGCACTTACGAAAAGATGAAAACATGGGAGGTACATGTAATTTTAGTAAATTCTAGTGAATAAAAGTCAATTGTCTGAAGAAAATGTTTCGATTGAGCCATTAGGCAATCTTTTCCACCTATAACCAAACAAATCCAATCCCTTGTCAAAGCCAAGAGCCAAAACTGATTGTAACAAGTCATTTGGTACAGAAGCATATAAATTTTGAATACTTGATCCAGCACCAAGAGATTTTTTGTTCGCGTGTGTCAGCAGACTTCGATGATATGGTCCTAAGTAAGTGTTAATGATGTGTGCTGAATCAACTGGTTGAGTCTCTAGTTTTACTACATAGTCGTATTTTATGTCACATGGAAAGCATTCATCGTAAATAGGCGTCCAATGAGTATCCCTGCTATGGAGCATGGAACGTAAAAAATCCACAAACGATATTGAAATGTTACGGTTTTCAATGATTGCTTGTGAATTCTTCTCAATCCTATCAAGAAGTGCTTTAGTATTACTATCATTGCCAGAGTTTTCCGCTAAGACATATTGCTCACGAAGTGCCTTCAGAACACTTTTTCTAAATATATTACGTTTACAGACTACAATCTTATCATTAAAAGCTGAAACAAGTCTGTCTAAAGGATGACGAACAACTAGTACTTTATAGTACTCATTCAAAATTATAGATTGTTGTTCAACTGGAACGCTACTAAAGCGCTTAATCCCATAGAAGTCTTTGGGCGTATGTAGTTGCTCAACATTGAAATTTGATGGGAGAGCTTCTTCATTAGTATTGTTGGCCAGTATTGCTTTCCATGTTGAACAACCTGCCTTAGGAGGCAGACACATCAAAAGCTTGTGTCTATCATCTACATAGAGAAAAAATCCTGAGGTAATTTTGCCACCGGTGTTGTAATCTTGACAACGTTCGCGTAAATGCTGTATTCTTCTTGAAGAAATAGATTCTGGATATTCACTTGTAGTAAGATTGGGTTCGTCTTCATGATTGCTGAATAGATTTATATCATACACAGCCATCGGACCTACGAATATAATAATAGAAACTTCAATGTACTGGGGAATATGTCTGTGTAATTCATATATATAATCTAAATCACTTGTCATGGATGATAGTAGAATATCCAATCAGATAGCAAAACTACTTTTTTCTGCAAGTCATTGGTGCATAGGTTTAATGTGAAAAGAAAGAACCTAATTAGGGGAACATAGAAAAATGATGTCAAAGATACCCGCTGTATTATCCAATCCAAATGGTCCAAAATATCCAAATATTTAAAATAAAATATTTAGGACTCTTTGGATTGGATAATACAGCGGGTATAAAGAACCGTGTATTAAAGTGCATTGATGTATATTTAAGAAAGGAATAACACATTATTAGAATTTAAACCATAACATTTTACCATAGAAGTTACCGCTGTAAGATTTAAAATGTTTTGATTTAACACCATCAGAGCAATTACCAAAGTTTCTAATTAAGATATTACCCCTTACATACGCAGACATTAAAAGTCTTTTTATATCATAACCATTACACCATTCATTATTCATGATGAAACGTAACTATTAAGTAGAGTCAGTAGAATTCAACAGCAGGTTATCTAAATAGAAATCAGGTACTTTTACATTTTGGTTTAATGACCATATAACCCAGCTCAAATATTTTAAATGTTACATAAGCGTATTAACAATCAGGTCCAGCGTGGGTGCCCCCGCCCCCAAATAAGATTAGAAAAAACAAAAAAACAAAAAACAAACAAACTTAGATGTCAATTTATTGTTAATCATATTATCAGCAGGGGGCGTTTTCACATGACTAGGGACAGTTGGTAGCATATATGTTAATGTATAGTGGGGCAGATATGTGATTAACATGTTCACATCTGGCAGAAAGCATAACACTTTGTACATAGGCGTTTTGAAGTAATCTGATTCCAAAAATATCGGGAATCACGCTCCCAGATGATAGGGTCCTTCCAAAATCCAAGATGGCTGCCAAGATTGTGGCCGGTACATACATAGTATGTAACCGTTTTACTATTCAATCTAGAATTTAATATAATACCACTTTCTGCACTACATGTAGGATGAGAAAGACATTTCTGAGGGTATTTCAGTAATTTGAGGTCCAGAACAAGGTCTGGGGTCACGTACATGAAAACATTGGGATTAATTTGTGGTTGAAAAATGACGAACGTTCACATGCTCTCAGCCTTCTAAAGATTGAACTACTGTGGAGTATTCAGGTGCAGTGTATGGTGATTCAAAACATTCTGGAGATATATTTCATGATGTAAAATATTGGGCCTGTGTTTTTTAGGGGAAGGGTTAAGACACTATATATAATATCCGTAGATCAATATGTGTACCCAAGTGCTTTTGCCTATCCTTTAAACAAATTGATCAAACATAGTTCCACCGACACCATCACATACATGCTTTCAATGCATATGGTAGCATTTATTGAACTCAATTCTCTCCTTCTTCTCTCTGTGTGTTAGTAAGCTACTGCCAGTGTATTGAAAAACACATTTAGAAAAGTTTAGAAAATTTTAGAAAAGATTATTGAACTACTGGTTACTTTAAAACAGGTTTTTACATGATCCAACACATAAGTCACATGAAGCCCTGTTGGTGTTCCTGGACACATTGACCAACAAGATCGTTTCGCAATGTTGCACTGTTATATTCCTTTCATAGGGGTTTCAAAATTCCCTATTCCCGCAAAGCTGTGAACTTATGCAACATATTAATACAACTAAAACAGTGCCACTGTTTACCCCCATTTCAGTGCTCAATAACATGCGCCGATTGTGAGTTTGTTTTATTAGAGAGATGGTCTCTTTATCAAAGTGGTGTTAATTTGGAGGGTCTACCTTAGCTAGAGTCAATACTTCAAAATGGGTACATGCAGTGGTGACACAATAAAAACATTTCTCATCTCGGCCTAGGATGATTCGATCTAACTGACCTCCTGGTCACAAGTCAGCACTCAATGCACACAACCGTATATGTCTAATCCGACAATATGTTGAGCTGGTATGACAAATTGCGATAGAAAGTTGATTACATTAATTATATTTGAACTTACATTACAGAGCTAGCTTGTACTCGTGGGGATGAAAAATCAATAGCGGATACTCAAATCTCATGCCCGACTTCTGACCAGAGATAGTTTGTTCTGACTTACACACATCTACTTCTGACGTAAACACGGCCCGAACCCCGTCCCCGCCCATTATTCACTAACAAATATTGCTTGTATAGCATTGGTCTTACAGCCATCTCCCCCACACTCGACCACAATAGTAACAAATGCCCTCTCCCATTTTGTCATATAAGCCCCTGTCCTGATAGCGTGTGCCTACATCCACACATCCTCCATCTTTCTTAACTCCACGGGGAGCATCTACTTGATAAGGCTGTATGTACGGATGTTTAATGACTTACCAGTCAAATATGGATTCTTTTTGAAAACCAAGAATATGCACATTAAAAAAAATGTTAATACACATGCCAAAACTAATATATTCTTGTAAAATTTGAAGACTTGCATATTCTATACGTTTATTGCCTCGTGCGACTGAAGTCCTTGAAGCTTATTATCCTCAAGATGTAATGTCCTAAACGGGTTAATTCTACTTATTGTCAGACACGATGTATTTTCACAATGCTGTGTCAAGTTGTATTGATATAATACAAATCCAAGTGAGCGAATCTATGAGAAACACCACAACCGTCTCATTGAAATGAGATTAACCATCTGTTGCCGACTTCAAACCAACCATCATTGATCTTCGTAGTCACAGACGACATTGATAACCTTTCTCAGCATGAAAGGGGGGTTTATAAGGGTTGCCCATCTCCAATCTCCCAAGCAGTTTTCTTTGTTCTCCAATCTCCCAAAACTTTTCTTGCCTCTCTCCCATATCCCACTTATTTCAGCCATCTCCAACTTTTAATGATATTTGTCACATCGTCGCAGATTAAACACACACATTGCTATATTGACTTTTGTTGTCATGTCAAAAGAATCAACCATGAAGTAAAGAGAAAAACATTACAACAGCATCATTTAATCATTACTATGGCGACATCAATCTTGCTTGCCTGATACTTCCCCTTTTCTCTGAGACCCGGCACCCTTTCAAAAGAACGTGACAGTTACAACCATCACTTTGTTTAAATCAACGCATCCATTGCTTTTACCAAGGTATTGTCTTGAACATTCACGTGCACAGCACAACTCAGTTTGAATTATCTTGTATTCTGAAGGGTGCTGTCTCTTTAATAAAAGCTGGAAGTATGAGACCTGGCTGTGGGACGTCAGCGTGGATGATGCTGTCAATGACGAGAGCGCTCTATTAAAAACTGTCAAGGTCTTGATCACAGCTAGCAAGTCAGATGAAGCCAATATCGATATACCGAAGCAAAGCATAGGGCATAACGAGTTCTTTGGGTGCTAAGTTGGAAGCTGAGAGGGAAGTGTTCCATGACATCTCTCCCAACGACACTAGAGTGTTTTACAAGAACGCTCCCTCACGGAACAGATGAAGGCATGGTTTGAGCACTATGCCGGATTGCTCAATGTTGAGTTCGCCTCCTTGTGATCTGCTCCCCGTGCCCCCCAGTAATGGGCTCGCCTTTTCCAGTTACTGCAGAACGAATTTGCAAGGCTCTCAGGAAGATGAATCTTATAGAACTGCTGGTCCTTTGGACATCATGGCAGAAATGCTAAAAGCTGCAAGGGAGGAGGGTGTAGCACTAATAAGGGAGCTGGCTGAATCTGTCGTCTTTGTTGCGGCTCAATTCCTGAGGACTGAGAGGAGAGTTTCATCCTGAATAATGTTTTAAAAACGTTTCTATCCATATATTCAAATGTTCTTCGAATCACACCAACAATGGAGTTTGCTTTATTCACTTTTTCAGTTATATGCTTATCAAATGATAATTTGCTATCTATAATAACACCAATGTCTTTCTCATCATTACTTTTTTGCATGGGCAATGCATTTTTTTCAAGCTTGTAATCAAATTCTTCAATATTCTTTCTACCTATTCTCATTACTTTGCATTTATCTGGGTGGAACTTTAGCAGCCATTTATCTGACCATTTTTTCATGTCATATATATCCAATTACAATTGTTTACAGTTATCGATAGACCGTATTTCCTTGAAAATTTTAGTATCATCTGCGAACAGGTAAATTTCACTCCCGCTGGATATACTATCTGGCATGTCATTTATGTACAGAACAAAGCATATTGGTCCCAATACTGAGCCCTAACTTTATATGTACAAAATTAAACCATTAAACAGAACTATTTGTTAACATGAAATGAGATTATGAGTGATTTCCACCATAAAAATAATAATTTTGATGATGGGAGACGTGGAACTAGCATTGTTATCTTCAATAACTTTTGCTATTTTACCCTTACTGGGCATGCTTGGAATAAAACATCATCATCAATTTGTTCACACGAACCAGATAACCCATTGTAATTCTCAACCAGATCGAGATATTGGGAAAGTGCTTCATCAGTTTCATATCCATCTTCCATTTTAATTTTCAAAATCAAAGCAAAGGAAAACTAATATTTGTCACGAACACGTAGATGTGATGCTCAACTTAGAATGGCTGACTGGTATCACGTAGACAAGAGACACATCAGTATCTAACACAGTATTGAACAACGTAAATATAGATCTATGTGAACGTTTTTTATCAATAATCATTAACATTATCAATAAATTTATCAATTATTCATTGTTTTGTTTTGCACCAAGTAGAGACAATATGTCTAACGCACAACACAGCACAGGCGTAGGCTATTCCATTTTTAATGAAATAGTGACATAGCATGCGTTTCATAATGTTTAAAAAATATCAAATCAAAGATAATCATATTTTCCAACATTTGTAAAAGATAATGTATCCCTTAGGGCACATACATTAAGTCTCTTAAAGTCTCGCAAGAGGTCATTTGGTGAAATAAGGACCTCTTCAAATGGACCTCTCCCCTGCGGGGCTCGGTCCATTCTTTAGAGGTCCTTATTCACCAAATGACCTCTTGGGAGACTTTAACTCTGACAATGTGATCCACAAAAAGTGCTACTTAGTTACGGATAGTGATTCTTAAGTCAGAGAGGATTTAGCGTGTATAAATTTCCCACCTGCAATAAATTTAGCTCATATTTCACTATGGCTATTGTGAAATTGGATAAAACAGGATCGAAGGTGAATATATTACATATTTATATGAAGTTGTATTTGTCTCGTTAATATCACGTTTATTTTCCTTCCTTGTTGGTGTATGATGAAAATGCAACTGCGCAATTTATTTGTAAAGGACCGATTTATCCATGTCTCTGTACTGTGGTTATTTTAATGGCACTGCACGGTTTGCATCCATAAATACATTCTGCGTTCCATAATATAATCGTGTACACGTAATGCACCTATATATCTGACCAAACTATAGGAGTGCAGTACACAACAGACTACCATATAGAGGTGTTGTATGTTACAAGTAAAATTGTTTTAGCTTTAAATTATAACCACATATGTGGGTCAGATGCCAGATCCAGTGGGGGGTGTAGGGGGCGCCCCCCCTTTTCCCACCAAAATACTTCATTGCCAATGTTTTTTTCATGAAATCTCTTAAGTGCGCCCCCACACTATTCCAAAAATCTGGATCTGCCACAGCCACTTCATGAAAAAAAAATGATATATAGAATTGTTATATGCACGAATAGAGCACCAGCTCAGTTGAGCCGTAAAGTCTTGTATGCCAATCATGTTCCAATTTCAGTGTTGGGTGCGCCAGAAAACAGACGACATCAGCCCAGTCCAGGCGGACCAGATCACAAACGCCGTCATGGCGACGCTTATGGACCTGAGTGGAGAGAAGTACTACAGCATAGCGAAGAGTCTTGGGGCCCAGATCGGCGCTATCATGGGGGGAGAGTGGAACTGTACTGTGGGGGAACGGGGCAAATGGGGTGCTTTGCTACAGGAGAAACTTGGATTGATTGTTTCACAGACAATTTCGAAGTTTTCCTAATGAAGCGTGAATGAATTGTGGAGCAATTGACAAGTATTTAACCAAGAATGAGTGACCACCCAGCGAAACCAAAGTCACATAACTTTGTTCTGTTAATATTGATACATGACCAAGAGCCATGTGGTGCGATTAAACTATTACTACTATAACTGTATATGCTACTATTTGTAATTCCATTTTTTCTGAGACAATTTATGATATTCACGTGTATGCAATGATGGTTTAGTGTTTTGTGTTATATAATTGTTCCCTGTTGTTTAAATAGGCTATATTTATAAGTCTGAACAGATACAACAATAGATATTGAACTTCGTTATGTAACATTGTGCTTAATAAATAAAACGCTGTTTACATTATAAGACTGTGACACACATCCAAATTATGCATTCTGATTGGCTTAGAGCCGAAATCAGCCAGTCTGTAATTAGGTCATTGAGACAAGTTTGATTGAAAGTGTAGGACACAGGACATCATCTACAATGTACAAGTACCCATATCTGCCTTGATAAGAACACTTGGTAACAAAACCACCAGTAGTTGGTGTAAAGAAACAAGCAACTGACAAACAACAAAATACTTGCAAATCATATAGAGATAGTTTTATTTGACAATTCATTTCTTTCATATATACTTCATCAGGAAATATCACACTTATAAAGGAAAATGAAGAGGTGCTTACTGTGCTTACTGTACAATGTTTCAAGTACAATTAAACTATTTTATGTTCAGCGTAAAATGTATGAGTGATTATGTACAATGCAATGGTCATATCAAATCAAGATAGAAACATGGTCATGGTTTATAGATTACAATTAAATGGTCAGTTCCCTGCTTTTATTCTCATCTTCAGAGCTTATCAAAGTCCGTATTCTATTAGGTACACTTTTTCCAGTGTCAATAAGAAATTCTCTCCACATGTTGTTGGGTGAAGAATGTCCACATCTTAGCCAGTTAGTTGTGTGTCACAAGTCGTCAAATGAGTTTTGATTGGTCACTATCGCTGAACGTACTCCCTGATTCGAATTTGAACATCTTGTCCTGTTTGGCCAACATAACTTGCCTTAATACATCGTGGACAAGAAAGTTTGTACACCAAGGCGTTTTTGAGAGTTTTTTCCCTCAATGGTTACAGTGATGATAGTTCACTTCAATTTACACAACATCACATACGGAATAATCACCTAAATGATTGCAACAATTAGACATTATCAAATGGACACTTATTCTACCAGGTTTCTCTGTTCATCGTCTATTGTATCATCCTCAATGGCCACATCATAAGGCTCCAGAGCAGGAGCCTTGACCGCCTGAACCAACTTGGCCCAGAACAGCTTCTGACCATATTCATCTTCACTCCACTCAATGTATGTCTTTGTCTCCAATAGAGTCTTCAGCATCTTGGAGACACCAACCTTGGGTAACGGTTTTAACAGAACCAATAACAGAACATCTTTACCTTTGGAAAACAACTTGTTCTGTGCCATCTGCATCTCAAAGTGGCACCAAGTGCTTGCCAGAAAGTTAGGAGACAGAATCAACATGGTGCGCCGGCTGTTCTCAATGCTTTCAATGATTTGGTCGATTATCAGCCCACCGAACATAAAGTCTCTCAAGTGGAGACAGAGTCTGATGCCATGTTCTTCCTCCAGTGTAGGACAGAGGACATCATCTACCCAGTAATGATCTCTTTCATTGTAAGATACAAACACATCATATCTGTAGTTTACTTCATTCTCTGCCCTGTCTTGATATTTTCTCCATAGCTGCCATGATAAGAATACTTGGTAACGAAACCACCAGCGCTTGTGATAAAGAAACAAACAAATGGCAAAGAACAAAAAACTTGCAGGAACACTGATGCCGACGGATAGATAGATGTAGTAGTTTTGTCCCCTACACATGTCTGTAATGTCCCCTGAAGTCAGCGATAACAACTGAATCTTTCTTGAATATTTGTTGGTGCAAAATATATCATCGACATCCACCAGGTCGATTCTGCTGTGTCTTTTAAAGAGTACCCATTCTACAAAATCTTTGTTCTCACAAATGCAGAAGAAATTGTTATTGGTTAAATAAACATGAACCCCCTTCTCCGAAATTGGGGCGATGTCATTCAAAAAGTTTATTAACAACGTTGGGAGTGTTTCTAAAAGATTATTACTTAAATCAAGATTTCGCAAGGCTGAAAGCGTTGCAAATGATGACTTCAAACTTGTAAAGGGAATTATGACTTAGATTTAGAGTTTTTAGGCTATGTAAGTCTCGAAACATATTCGGTTCCAATGATTGAATTTTGTTGAAAGACATATCTAGATATGTTAGATTTTCCATGCCTTCAAATATTTGAGCTGATTGGTTCTCAAATGTTAGATCATTTTGTGATAAATCAATGGATTCTAGATTTGGAAAGTTGCGGCCAAGATTTGAAGAAACTTCATTTAGCCCAGTTCGTCCAATTTTCAACACTGTGACTTTTTCCAAACCTTGTATATCTGCTTGTATTAGATTGGCTATATTCTTATAACTGTAGTCCTTGTTTCTTCTTACATCAATCAAATTAAAGTTATTCCTTGAATGGAAACACAAGGGTTTAGTGTACAGTATAGGGCTAATATAAACATCATCATAGATGTTCAAATAACTTATGTAGAATTGTTTTAAACTTCCAACGGTTGGAATCACAAAGCAGCTTACGCAATGTTCATCCAGCATTTCTCTTAAAGGCGGTATCACTTCACATGGTATGTCATTGAAATATTTTGGCATGAGTTTTTTTGTCAGAAGGCATGTGTCATTGGCTTCCATAATTTGATGCCTAGTTTCATTACAGACATCGTCATACACGTGGCAAAGATCTGCTTGCATGGCGGAAAGACAATCATCGTATACTGGGGTTCGTTCAGCATACATTTTGCTAAACACATTTCTATTGGTATTTTTCTGATTGAAGGACATTGAACTAGAGCAAGCCTGTGGTCCACCATGATCGAACTGTCCGTTAACAACACCAAACCCTTGATAGCCCAGCTTAATGCCTTTCAGTCTAGGGTGAGTTATGATGTCCATGAAAAGGCTACTTTCAAAGATGTGCATGAGCATATTGTTTTCTAAAGAAAGAAACATTAGATTCTTTGCAAACTTGTTAAAGCCTGGGTGGAGTCCCTGAAGAGCATTATAGCCAAGATCGATTTGGCTGAGTTTGTGATTACTCAATGGCTCTAAAAGCTGGCTTAGATTGAGGTATAATTGTCCCATTGATGACGCAAATTCAGAGTTTGGATGTTCCACAATTTCAGTGCAGTAAGCTGCCGCTTCCTTTTTAATCCAGATAATGTTAACGTCAGACTGGTGATGTTGACTCTCCGTGTGTTAGACAAATCCAAACGTCGCAGGGACGATAACGGTTCAAGTAATTCCGGCATCGGGTAATTCAGTTCCCACATAACGTTGATTCGAAGAACTGTCAACTTTCCCAATGGCCGTAGGACATCTGTTTGGTTCGGTAGTAAGATCAACTTTCTATCCCTGCTGTCTGCTGAAAGGATTACTAGATATCTCAACTCACTGAGTCGGGTGAAATTAGCTGCTCCAAACAAGACAGTATCCTCATAAGCCGTGTATGCAAATCGCAATGTAATATTCGGTAGATTTGATACAGTCTCCAGGAATGAGTTCCCATGGCACTTGTAGAGCAGCCGAAGAGGTTTACTGCCAGTTGGGTTACAAATACAGCCTTCTACGTCATACATTTTGGGGCAATAACCGTGGGCTATTTCTATAGCACACAGCAGAACAAGAGCATTTGGTATCCACGTCATTTTGACAATGTGTGTGTTCCTAAATGCAGTCATAAGAGAATCAATTTCACACCGAGATGTGAAGTATTACCCCCTTGCTCCCCGCTGCGGTCTATAGACCCCTACTTACTACTGATGTGAAGTATTACCATATCTGCTAACATTATGAGGCTAACCTATGATTGCACGTCTACTGTTCAATAAGAATTGTTTTCGTAGTACTTGGTATCCAAGTAGGTCACTCTACCAATACATCCAATCATATACATATACCAAGTGGAATTGTAGATTTTCAATTATCCTCCTACAGATTGTCTGCAATTTACGTGGTACTATGTGGTTTTTAGTTTAAAACAGAGATTATCCTGACAAATTTTGAATTATCACTTGTTCCAATACTGAATTATAGTTATATTATGCATACATATGCAGGCCATGTAATGAGGAATAACATAGTGTAGTTTAAGTTTCTGTGTAAATATGACTGAACCCATATTATCTATTCACTTAAAAGTAATCTCACTCTTAACTATGTACTAGTCACACACCACTCAGATGAGTTTCTAGCAAGAGCTTGTTATTTTGACATATTTGCACAATGTTATCACACTCAACGAGTGTCTGCTTCGTTTTTTGTAATAAAAAAGTTATATCATAACGTTCTCATGTATGATCAATCTCCCAGATTGACAGTTGGAAAAAGCATTATCCAAAAAATAATATTATATAAATGTTCATTGTAGCATAACCAATATACATCACATCCATCAAAATAAATTATAAAATACAATCACACAAATTATTATTCACACAAATAAATTCTAACAAAAAAGTCGACCTCTCGTAGAGAGAGCAATGCTATGATACCAATGCATATGATCGGCGACTTCTACTGCTAAAAACGATAGTTCACAAAAAACAGGCTGTCTCGAATCAGGTCATGTCACTGTTTGTATTGTCGCATTTATTCCACTTTTTGTTCTATTGAAAGCACCAAATTAAACAAGCATGTGATTAACAATCATAACATGGGGGTTGGCCGCGGAAATTATGCAAATTCGTAATACAAATTTGAGCGTACTGTTTTACAAATGAAATGTAATTGTTTTTTTTTATCGGCAAAATCGTGGATATGCAATTATTGAATATGAATTTAGATGGTGCTATCTTTCAGATGTACTTGCTTGTTTTTCATCTTAACTAATTTTCTATTCAGAGGCAGGAAGTGGGTAGGAGGTTCCAGCAATGCAACAATGCCACAGAAAGCATTTTTGCTTCATAAGATCCACACTTTGTCATGATGACGCATGTAAGTTGTTTATATCATGTTAACCTTTTTTACGAATCATCTGCTTACATTTGAGTTTATCTGCCAAATGCTTCTAGCTAAAGTCGCTTTCATATGTATTTAATAATAGTCAAACAAAATTGTGACACTTCTTTATACCTGCTTCAATGTTCAATAAGCGATGGTAATTACAGGAAGAACAACTATTTTTATATGTTTTTGAATATAATTAATACAACATTAAAGCAGGTATATAGAAGTGTCACTGTGTTATTTTTACTACTATCAACTAAATATAAGAGCACCTGCTGCAGCTCAAATCATAAAAAAATAAATCTAGCAACAAGACAGTCCCTGTCAATGCTGCCCCGTGTCTCACCTGGAATGTGTAGATGCCAGAGTCCGCCATGGTTGCGTTGTAGACCTTGAGGCGGAAGTTGATCCAGCGGGAGAAGTACACGTCGTTGGCGTAGTGCGGCGTGGCCACCTGCGCGTATTGACCGGACGCTGGGAAAACACAACAGGTAATCAACCAAACCCACCTTTTGTCGCATAACTTCCTGTAGCCAGCGGATTTCTAAGAAAGTGACGTCATTTGTTGCAGAAGTTTGACACAATAGCTCAGAATCATCTATATAAAGGGGTATAATCAAATTGCTCCGTATTCTTCATTACTATTTACATAGTACAGTCATTCAGATATTTACTGGTATGTCATACGTTTGCTATAGATATGTCTCACTTGTAATATTTTCAAAATGAGCATCAGTGTATATTTTCACATGTTCACATGTTCTTTAAAACAACTATGTTTATGGTGTAAATAATAAAGATACAGAATATAACTAAAATAACTTCTATGATACCATCTATATAAGGAGACCCACAGTAGGCAGATCCAGGGTGCGGGGGTGTCCCCACCCCCTTTCCCACCAAAATACTTCATTTTCATAGCGTGTTTTAGATGGCTGCCATCGATTGCTCGTAAGAAACCCTTCAAATAAGTGTATTGCGACTCCCCTTTTTTAAAAAAAACCTGGATCTGCCATTTCCCACTATTCGAGCAGCTCCATGAACTTTTTTGATAACGCTAAAAACTCAATGCATTGTTCAATTGCAAATTCATAGGTAAATTTTTAATTATTATTGAGCATTTGCATAATTTTTGTTCTCCACTTAACCATTTAGAAATATCAATAGCTATTAATATTATGATCATCCCAAGTGATGATGTATTTCAAAGTTGGAAACAAAATGTTCAATTGAAATACCATAACTAGATTTTAAATAGGTAGGCTACATGTGCAAATAGATTAAACAATGGCTGAAATTATATCTTTACGATATGAAAGCATGGAACAGTTAATTGGAAGCAAAATGCAAATGAGTTTCAGTTAGGTTTGCTGGGGCTGGGCCCACCCACTTTTGTACAATTTTGAGAACAAATGTTTATTTCCTCCTATTTTCAGAACGCAAAAGTTAGACGTCATCGCTCCATAGTGAAACTGTCATTGAGTAAAAAAAAAAAAAACAGTAGTAAGTGTACTCCCCACCTTTGCCTGTCTGCAGCCGCTCGCCGTTTTTGTACCACGTGACCTCCCTTGAGCGCACCGATCACCTCACAGTACAGCGCCACAGCATCATGTCGTGCACTACCTGAAGCTGTTCGGCGCCGACATTATGCTGTAATTTTGTACTGTGAGGTGATCCTACAAGGTCACGGGGGTACTTCCTGCCTAACATGAATTGCAGACCACTTGGCAACTTTCGCATGCTGCATACTTGTATGCTGTTTGCTCTCAGTGTATTTAGTTGTTTTTTTTGCTTGCAGATATCCAGTGACCAGTGAGAGTAGAATTGAATTCACAAGCAAACTTGGGAAAAAATATATACAGTATAGCTGAAGCACATAAACATGAGGTTATTAGGGAATTATGGACCCTTACGGGCTACAAAATTACATATCAAATTGTATATCAGAGTTAACATAGTCAATAGAATTACAAGCTACTATGCGCTTTTTTATGTACTAGTACCATGAAAAATTATTGAGCAAACTATAACTTTACATCATTGGAAATTCGCCCATTTATCTATCAAATATCGATTAATCATATAAGTCACCATTTCAAATCAAGTATTTCTAGAGAATTTAATTTGCCATTAGGATTTTAAACTACTTTCTGGTTACATATCACAAGAAAATATATTAACACAATGCACTCAAAAATAGTGTGCCGTTATTCAAAGTCATGTGTGATCATGTTTCCATAATCATCATTATGACTAAACCATAGCTTTTGGTTGTCACTGCGTGTGGAAAAATCCATAGACACCTTCGTCACAACTCTAAATGGAGTTGGCAGTTGGTGGAGTCTGTAGAAGATATGGCCCAAGGCGCGAGCCATCGAATGCCATGCGCGCCTGGTGGCTTGTTAATGTTCAGGGATGGATGATAAAGACTTGTTTGCTCTCTGTATTTAGTGTTTTCGTCCTTCCACTACTACTTGTGTCTGAGAAGTTTGAAAACGAATTTATGTCAATTTTAGTGTTTCTCCACAACAAGATCATTGAAGTATGTATGCATGATGTTATTAGTGAATTGAGGACCCTTACGGGTGACAAAATTACATAAAATGTCGTTCAAAAGATGTATTAGCAGAATTACAAGTTACAATACGCTTTATATATACTAGTCAAATGAAAGTTTCTTAAGCATACTATAACTTTACATTGCGGGATATTCATGAGTTTATCTATCAAATTGATTAATCATATAAGCCCCCATTTCAAATCAATTGTTTCGAGAGAATCTATGTCATCATGAAAATGTCATGATATATTATGGTTATATTACACAAGAAAATATATTAATACAATGCACTCAAAATATCATGTGCCGTTGTGGACATCCTGTGTATTCCTAGCATGCATATTTCCACCAACGATAGTCATAGCTGAAGACTGGTGTTATAATCATATCTTCCATTTGACTATATCAAGTGGCCCTGGTCGGGAATTGAACTCACGATCCCAAAAATGTCAGACCAGAATGATACCATCATCCAAAGCAGGGGGTTATCAAACGGTTACATGTCTGAACTGTTGTCTCTGTTGACCACAGCTTATATATATATTTGGTCTGTTATCTCAACTCAAAGGTCGTGGGATCAAATCCAACATGAGGACGAAATTTGGGAAGGTCTTATTAGCATATTTAGTGCTTAGGAATGATATATGTGTTTTCCAGCACTTGCAGATACATTTTCAAGCTTCTCTCTCAAATACACACATATTTGTAGCAAATGCATGTGAGAGAGAAGTTTGAAAATGAACTTATGCCACTTTCACCAAAACAAGATCACTGAATCATATATCTACATGGGGTTATTGGCGAATTGCGGGCCCTTACGGGTTACAAAATTAGATAAAAAGTCATACAACATATTGGTTAATAGTATTATGATGTGCAAATTGCTTGTTATGTACTAATCCCTTAACATGTTATTGAGAATAATTGTAACTTTACCTCGTGGGTTATTCAGTAATTTATCTATCAACTATTGATTAATCATATAGGCCACGAGTTCAAATCAAGTTTTTCTAAAAGATCTATGTTATCATGATGACCATGATAGGTTCTGGTTACATTTCACAAAAATAATATTAGCACAATGCACTCAAAACGATGTGCGCTGTTAATCAAAGTCATGTGTGATCATGTTTCCACAATCAACAATAAGACTAAACCATAGCTTTATACTTGTCACTGCATGTGGAAAGTTTCGAAGACACCATCTTCGAATCTCTAAGTGGAGTTGTGAGTTGGTGGAGTCTGTAGAAGAAGTGGTCCAAGGCGCGGTGAGCCATCGAGTGTCATGGACGCGCCTGGTGGCTTGTGAATAGTCAGGGATGGATGATAAAGACTTGTTTGCTCTCTGTATTTAGTTTGTTTCTCCCCTCCACTCCTTGTGTCTGAGAAGCTTGACAATAAACTTATGTCAATTTAAGTGTTTCACCACGACAATATCATTGAAACATGTATGCATGATATTATCATTGAATTAAGGACCCTTACCGGTGACAAAATTATGCAACAAAATTGTATAAAAAACCTAGCTAGCAGAATTACAAGCTACAATATGCTTTATATTTACTAGCACCATGAATATTCATTAAGGATACTATAACTTTAAATCTTGGATTATTCACCAATTTAACTATTAAATATTGATTAACTGTATAGGTCACAATTTCAAATGAGCTATTTCTAGAGAATTCAATTTCTCATTTGGATGTCATACTATTTTTCTGGCTACATTTAACAACAAAATATATTAACATAATGCACTCAAAACATAGTGTGCTGTTATGCAAAGTCATGTGTGATCATGTTTCCATAATCATAATTATGAGTAAACCATAACTTCAAGGCTGTCAATGCATGGGGAAAAATCTGTGGACATCATCATCGAATCTCTAAGTGGAGTTGGGAGTTTGTGGAGTCTGTAGAAGAAGTGGTCCAGGGCAAGGTGAGCTATCCAGAGTCATGCACGCGCCTGGTGGGTTGTGAATGTTCAGAGATTATGATAAAGACTGGGAATAAGACAGAACTAGAAACGTATCAGTGACGCCAAGTTGGCAAAGTCTGCATGTTAGTGGTTTGGTGTCTGTATTTTGTTTTTTTCTTCCCTCCACTACTCCTGTAGTTTTACCTTTTTGCTTTCATGTTCAAGCGAGCTGTTAAAAGGTTACACGGCTGAACCATTGTCTCTGTAACGCACAGCTTACATACTTGGTCTGGTATCATATCAACCCAGAAGTCGGGGGTTCAAATCCCACATGGGGGCGAAATTTAAGAAGGTTTTATTAGCATTGTTAGTGCTTTGCAATGATATATATATGTGTTTTACAGTGCTCGCAGATACATTTTCAGTTTGAAAATGTACTTATGCCGATTTCAGTGTTTCACCAAGACAAGATCATTGAATGATATATCTACATGAGGTTATTAGTTGATTGTGGGCCCTTACGGGTTACAAAATTATATAAAAAGTCATACAACACATTGGTTAATAGAATTATGAAGTGCAATATGCTTGTTATGTACTAGTGCCATAAAATGTCAATGAGCATAATTGTAACTTTACCTCGTGGGTTATTCACCATTCTATCATTCCGTGCAAAAATCACCGCCAATAACCCACGCTGATTGGTCAATCTCCGTGCTCAATTTTGCGATGGAAAACACGCTCCCCCAAAAAACCACGGCGCTAGTCTAACCTTCTCACAATATCAATACAGCCGCTGACGTAGTAAGGCGTGTTTCGTTACTGCGGAGAGCAACAGTTTAGACTAACGCCTCCGCACGCTCAAAACTGCAGGAATTGACGTCTCCGCGCGCTCAAAACAAACGAAATTGACTTGAATCTTGAATGTTATAATATGATTTATTTTAAAATAAAATGGATTTTAGTCATGATAGAATGGTGATTGACCACTCGTGGTCAATTCCTACAATTTATCTATCAACTATTGATTAATCATATGGGCCACAAGTTCAAATCAAGTGTTTCTAAAAGATCTATGTCATCATGATGACCATGATAGGTTCTGGTTACATTTCACAAAAAAATATTAGCACAATGCACTCAAAACGATGTGCACCGTTATTCAAAGTCATGTATGATCGTGTTTCCATAATCAACATTTTGACTAAACCATAGCTTTTTGGTTGTCACTGCATGTGGAAAATTTCGAAGACACCATCGTCGAATCTCTAAGTGGAGTTGGAAGTTGGTGGAGTCTGTGGAAGATGTGGCCCAGGGCGCGAGCCATCGAGTGTCATGCACGCGCCTGGTGGTTGTTAATGTTCAGGGATGGATGATAAAGACTGGGAATGAGACAGATCTGGAAGTGTATCAGTCATGACTCCAAGTTGGCAAAGTCTGCACGTAAGTTGTTTGCTCTCGGTATTCAGTTTTTTCTTCCCTCCACTACTTGTGTTTGGCCTGTTGCTGTAAGCATGCTTATTCCTCTCATGTTCAGATTGTCACAAACTTGGGGTCGTGAGTTCGAGTGCCGTTAGGGCCACTTGATAGAGTTAAATGGAAGCTATGTCTTCAGATATATCAATACAGTGATAGGAGCGTGCTTGCTATAATTGTGATAGTAGAATTGAATTCACAAGCAAACGTGGGGAAACATATATACTGTTGTTCAGTTTCATACTTTTCTCTCCCACACACGTATTTTTTTGCAAATACGTGAGAGAGAGAAATTTGAAAATGAACTTCGCCACACCAAGATCATTGAAGCATATATCTATATGAGGTTATTGGCATGGCAAATTATGGACCCTTATGGGTAACAAAATTACATAACAAACTCAACATAAAACGTAATTGGTGGAAATACAAGCTACAATTCGCTGTATATGTACTAGTCCCCTACAATGTTATTAAGCATAATTATAACTTTACATCGTGGATTATTCACCAATTTATCTACCACATGTTCATTATTCATAGGGGTCACAATTTCAAAACAACTGTTTCCAGAGAATCTATTTCGTCATGATGCTATTATGATATTTGCTGTTTATGTTTCACAAAAATATGTATTAACACAATGCACTCAAAACATAGTGTGCCGTTATGCAAAGTCATGTGTGATCATGTTTCCATAATCATCATTATGACTAAACCATAGCTTAATGGTTGTCTCTGCATATGGAAAAATTGATAAACACCATCGTCGAATCTCTAAGTGGAGTTGTGAGTTGGGTGAGTCTGTAGAAGAAGTGTCCCAAGGCGCGGTGAGCCATCGAGTGTCATGGACGCGCCTGGTGGCTTGTGAATAGTCAGGGACGGATGATAAATACTGGGAATAAGACAGAACTAGAAACATAGCAGTCGTGACTTCAAATTAGCAAAGTCTGCATGTATGTTGTTTGTTGTCTGCATTTGGAGCCGCTCATTATGTCTGGCCTGTAGCTGTAGTTTTACTTATTACCTATTGGGTTCAATGCTTTCAGATTTATTTGTTATGAGGGTTTTGTCTCGCCTGTAGACGTAGCTTTACTTATTTACTTTCATGTTTCAACTTTCAGAATTATTTGTTATGAAGATTGTGCGAAATCAAACAAAAATAGATGTCAACAATCATATTTTAAGAAATAAATGAATTCATCTTGTCAAAAAATGTTCTTGTTGCGAACATGCCACTGTGCATACATTACTCGTTCTATGTACTTTTATTTTAACACTGTCAAAGCGTATGATTTATCATTTAGTGTAATATTTTGGTCTAGTACAATATTATTTTATTGCAAAAGTTTAAATTCAGTTTTTGTTTAATGTCTTACCAGCATGGACTCAATGCTGTAAGTAAACGCATTTATCACTTATTTATGTAGCTAGTTACTTATGACTATGTACTGTAAACCTGTTTAATATTCATATGATGTATTTCGTTTATAGCTTCACCTCTACACAACAATAAAAATTGTCTAACCAAAACATAGAAAGGTAGAAACCAGTCCAACACAGTGCTCCTTAACGATCTTGTTTTTTTTTTTCGTTTAACTTCACATAAGAAAGTAAGCTGAGTTATGAGAAGCAACTCCCTATAACACAGACACACAGCAGTGCAATCATTGCTCATGCCTATCAGATGAACCACGAAGCAGACTGGGAGGTAGTGAGTGTGTTGGACAGAGGAAGTGACTATAGAACAAGAACCATCAATGAAGCAATAAAGATACAGGTGCAGAAGCAGGTTATGGACAGGGACAAAGGCGACTTCCATCTCTCTCATGTGCACCACACAATTTGTGATCCCGAGTGATCTAACATGGGCAGAGAGGTTTGGACAACGGCAGCAGATGATGATGCTTAATAGAGCAAATCGTCAGGCCGAGTCACATATCTGAACGCACACTTTCTTTCCCAGGATAAAATGTAGGGGAAGAAGGAGTCAAAAGTGATTTTAATTTTGAGGTAAGCAATCCAACATTGTAAGCTCAGCTGTATTGTATATTATGGCACCAACTGAAAATTTCGTAGTATTTTTCTATCTATATTGTGGGTTTTTCACCAATATGCATATCAAATATAAAGTTGCGTGTACTCCCTAGTGAGTTGAAATATATATACTGGGGCATGGATGCTGCCAATGACAGGGTCCTCATTCCAGTTTTGCATGAATAAGCTGACTAACAGGTTACCAATTGCAGGTTGTAAGCCTACTTTCTAGAATAAATATTACTCTGTCCATATGTAGGAGCTATACAATCATTATAGGTATGCATCTTGTAATGCAGCGGTGAGGCTTAAATGATAGCAGCCGATGAATTCACATATAAAGGACTGAGTTATGAGGTGTTTTTTGTTATGTAGGTGCACTGCATATCATATTTTAATAATTGCACACGAAAGTTGGGTATTTCTACTGATGGTTTATTCACAAACGGAAATTATTTGGAACTATGTTCTGGGCATAAAAAATATTATGTTAATGTGGTGATTCGACAGGTCAAATTTGAACTAGTCATAGCAAAACAAGGGGTGACCGCGTGTTTGGCTTGATTACATAATTCCCTGGTCAAGCTCCCCGACCAAGTAATGAAGTTGCTTGAAAGGGTGATGGACACTTTCATCCGTTCTACAGTCGACATTGATACGATGCAGTTCGGATTTGTCCAGGATCGTGACTGATGTCATCTTCACAGTGTGACAAGTAAAAGAGAAGTATCTTGTTGCCAATTAACCGCCCTATCTTGCGTGTGTCGATCTGGAGAACGCCTTTGTACGTGTACCAATACTGCATGGGAAACTTTCAAGACGCTGCTCCTTATTCTGGTATCCAAACACGTATCTTTAAAAACCAACGGGAGCCTGTGTCCATTCTGCCTTGCTTCATGGTAGTGAAACCTGGGCACCATCTGCTGCAGACCATCAGCGTGTGCTTCACTAAGACAGACCTATGATACGTTGGATTTGCGGAGTTAAATCTGATGATGATATCTCTTCCACTATGTTCCACAAAATGTTAGGGATTGTGGAGGTGTCCTCCAAACTACGCTCTCGGCGTATCAGAAGGTACAGACATTTGCAACAATCCTTCTCTGGCATCAATTGTCGTCATGGACATGAAGATCCCTATTTGTTGGGTAGAGGGAATCGAACAAAGACTTGGATGAAATCTGTAAAATCCGAATTGAAAGACTGCGCAACCTCCGTAATACAGACGAGCTTATTGGAGACCTGTGGAGAGCTGGTGTGAGACACTGCCGTAAGCTGCCTACCCCAGAAACTGAACCATCCGCTTCAGTTGACATATAAACCCTTGAATGTAGTAGCAGTAGTTCTCTATCCTAACTTTGGCTACAAATGCACCGATAGATCCAAGACATGCAAAACATTTGTATTTGTTTTCTATATTAAATTTGTAACTAATTTTTTTTCTTTCAAGTCAAATGCATTTTTTCATAACCAATAATGTGCAAATTACATAAATACTTGATGTCAAAGTTGCTTCTAACAATAAAACGTCTGTAAAAGGTTGCTCATTGAAAAAATATGTCAAAAAATCTCAGGCTCCCCTCTCCCACTTTTTTGGCTATCTCCCACATTGGCTGCCGCATTTCCCATCTCCCACATTTTTCAGGCCAATCTCCCATATCCAAGGTCTTATAACCCCCTCCCTCATGAAAAGGACATGGGTATATGGTACCAATGATATGTTAGTTGGACCAGTGTTGCACTATTAAAGGCAGTAATGGTTTCTATTTTAAGACTGAGGGATCTTAATTTTGTTTGTGTTTGCTTTGTGTTTCGAATTCTGAGTGCATGAGGTAATTTTTAGTCATATATAGAGCCTCTCACCTGAGTAGAGGAACACCCCAATCAAGTACCTGACTTCAAGGTAGACATAATTGGCCACTATAAAACAGCATTAGAAAGATGAACGACTGAACGCGTAGAGATTTATAATAATAAGAGTGACACTACCATTAAGTCTAAACTAGATCATTATCAGTCAGCTTTCAACAAAGTTATTTTCACTAATACATGGTCTAATTAAAAATTATAATTGTCCTGAAGCATATTTAATGTTATCATCATTGATATGATCCTTAACCACCCAATGTTAATCTCTGTATCCAATGTTAATCTCTTTGTACTGTAATACTTTAATACCTTACAATTATTGTGATGAAGTAGTTTTTTTTAAAAAAAAATTGTGGAGACATTTTATTTGATAAGGAGCCTTGTAGAGCTTGAAAACGTTAAAAATTATATTAATTTCAAAATTCCCTTTCTTGCCTTTTTGCACAGCCTAAAAAGAACATACAACAAAACTATCATAAATAGAAGGAAAATTGTCAATAGCAGTCCGTGGAATAACTATTGTGGTTCAGTTTTTGTAAGATAGTCACTGGAGTAAAAAAAAAACTAATGATCATAAGCGATGGTTCCCACTTACAGTATTGTTGTCAGCTCCTCATAATGTTCCCGAAAACCTAAAAGTGATTAGAAATACAAGTAAAAAATATTCTGACATTCGAAGGGTTAATTAAAAAGAATAATTGAAGTTGGGCATGTTTTTTGTGGTCAATAAATGCCCACCAGAATTAAAATAGTATGTCTAATGGGTTAACCTCTAGAACTGATCGACTATTTTTTTTAAAAAAACAGTCAATGTTACATGTGTATAAGTTATTCCTTGCCTCTGTTGGTGTTCAGGTGTTTTCCTCCCTGAACCTACTTGTAATATCGCAGTTTGGACTCAAAGTCAAATGTAAAAGAAATGATGCACTTAATTAACTCAATTTAGAACTATTTTTGGGTCCAATTATTAATTAGATTAAATATCATTCTTCATGGAATACATAAAAAATAAGTCCACGAGATTGATCAAGATTCATGCGGGGTGGCATCTTGGAAAAAAATAATCTATATTACAGAAAGTGATGTCATGTTAAAGAGGCCTATCATATTTTCTACTTATACATGTATACAATGTATCCTTTTAATGGTAAATGTATGTTTAGTCATACGTGTATTATGTTATTTGTTGTTTTTGTACCATATTGACTGCACTTTGCATCATTGAGCATCAGAAACTTGCTTCCAAAACTGCAATATTGATTTCAATGTTTTTGATGCTCAAAATATGACCTCACTATTTGTTTTGGATGCTAAAATTGAAGCAATTCATTGAAAAAAGACAAATTGTTTGGACAGTGTACTTGGTTGTCAGTATATTACAACAAATACATGTACATAATATGGAAAAACATTTACAGAATAAAGATCAATTTTATGACGAAAACTAGACCTGAATGACAAAACAATATAGCTTGTTGTCATTTAAATAACCAAATTCAATAACAATGTCCAACACAATAACAATATAATTCAATAGTACATTCAATAAACAAATACAATAATATGCTAACAGCTATGATCATAACAAACATCCATAGGGCTTAATCATACCAGCAAATGGGGAAATTCACGTGCTTTATGAATCTAACTAAAGCAATAAACTTAACAACTTATGGACTATTTCAGTGCAATATACAACCAATAATTGATATGAACACAAAAATATTGTATACAGTCCTAAAATGGCACTTTAAGGCACCTCTTTCAAAGTACTTTTAAAGCTAGAGGAGCTGCTCCGTTCTTGATTCCTCACTCTTCTGCTATAGTATCTAGGGCGTCTGTTTGACACATGTAAAGTAGTATCTGACGGTACTGCCCTCTTTTCCTTTATAAATGCTTCGCGTACTGGAGCACTGTAAGTGAAGGGCTGCACTTTGTGAGTATCACTACTTGGTGGTGAGTACCTTGAAGAGTTAGAAGATGAACCAACATCAGTGGATAACGTAGCGGTGCTACTATTGTCATCTCTATACCCCAAACTTGAACTTTGCGCACTTTCCCATACTGGGTTTTCACGTTTTTCAAGCGATTTCATTTTACATTTGTACACAATGACCTCTATTACCAGAAATATAGTTGACAGAAATACACCAACAGCTAGAATCAGTAAACATCCTTGGAATTCTTCCAGCTGAAAGGGAAAAATGAACACTATTCATCATCATCATCATCATATATATATATATATATATTCGTATCAATGTAACTTTCAGTTGAATCAGTTGTGATGGAAGGAAGTTATAGAACAAAAGGTGGGTGTGACGTATTTATGCACAGTGTATAATATCAGATACCAGTTGGTTATGTCCAACACTCAAGTGCTTTTCCTACAGATGTGATATAACCAGTTTCTACTGTATTGTTACTATTCAGTGTATCAGGTAAGTGGTAGTTGGTCGCATAATATGTTTAATTGTCTATTCTTACCACTGAAGTAAACTAAATCATTCATTAAAAGTTTTTAAAAGTTTTTAATTCCACAATTTCACAATACACGCTTTTCATCTCTATAGAGACCTTTTCAATTTAATTCGTAATTTCGTAAATTGAAAAGGTCTTTATAGAGATGAAAAGCGTTTATTGTGAAATTGTGGAATTAAAAACTTTTAAAAACTTTTAATAAATGATTTAGTTTACTTCAGTGGTAAGAATAGACAATCAAACATATTATAAGTTTCTACTGTATAACACATGAATTTAAATGTGGTGGTTTATTGTCCTCATCCAAGTCTTGTTCTAACGAATTTACATTTCACACCAGGTCATTGGCACATGTATTGATCAATTGATCATTTCTTACATACTTGCATCGGCAGCACATTCAGCGCACACTCTTTTAACCCAAAGACCTTTACCCCGGGACTCTACCTAATTATCCTGTAGGTGTCAAGGAACTGTGTACAGCTATTCACATACATGTGTACGTGTTCCAGGGCATGAGTCCAACTCGCTATCCACTCGAGCACAGAAGGAGCTTCATGACACCATTACTCTCGATCACAAATCTCCATTATAATAAAGACCATTGGAAACCTCCTTAAAGAGACAGGCTTTCAGCTCACCACAACTGCGTCTGCGTTAGCGGTGGGTCCCAGGTGGCTGCACTCTGAGGTGCTGTGTTGGGTGGGGGCCGCGGGGCCGCCAATGCTGAACCACTCCTCGATCCAGCGGTTCACCAGGCCCGCCTCCAGCATCCGCAGGATCCTGTTTAATGATTAGGATTTATAATTTAATGATTAATAAACTACTTACTTACTTACTTATTTACTTACTTACATATGTATGCGTGTATTTTGAGTTACTTGTTCGAATGATAATCTAGATATATAAGATCCTAGTTTTTACGAGTGTGATAGTGGTAGAGATGTCAGGGATCGAACCCAAGGCAGTTGTTCACCTTTCGGAGAAGAACTTGGTGTAGGGCGAGTCCTTGGGCAGCATCATGCCGTAATGCACAGGTGCGAACTCGATGGGCATCTTGATGAGCTGGCAGTCGGTGCTGCTCTTGTCCATGTACCAGGCCAGCTCCGTGAGGAACGCGTACTTCTCTGTCAACAGTGGGTAATAGTTCTCTGTCAATAGTGTGTAATACGTCTCTGTCAATAGTGGGTAAGGGATCCTTCACAAATGACATTACCTCATTTTTGGCCTTTTTTACCCTCTTCCGCCCCCCGCCCCATGTCACCTTTCGTTATCTTTGCAGCACCCCTCCCCCCTACTGGTAAGTGACATCACTTTTGCCTCCGCAACCCCCGCAACATGGTTTCGCGATGACATTTGACATTGACTGTGCCGTTATATAGATACATTTGAAGTTAAATAACTAAAAACTGCCGAAAAAGGTGACATATGCCCACCCCCCTGTGGGTCCAGTCAACTAATTTCAACAGCGGGTACAACAAACGGCAGATTTGAAGGTAAATATGATCCAAAGAAAATGTGCACACATGATACCTCCCGGCACGCCCACAAATAAAAGACAAATTTGACTTGATTATCTGAATTACAATGAGAGAATCTGAGGATAAACATAGATGATTGTTATGATTGTTGGAGAATCATGATAATCTTAATATATAACCAACACACAATGAACTCTTGCAGATAATTTGTAACTTGTAGAGTAATATGGAGGAGGGTAATGATAGATATGTAATATTGTTTGTACTTTATTAGCATGTATTGATTACATTAACATGTCAATTATGGTGGAATTCAAATCAAAAAGTTCTATTTGAGAAAATATACAGTACTAAACGTTATCTTGGTGGTATCAAATCAAAGAGGCGTTTGACGGCAATTAAAAAGCATAGTACCACGTTATCATGTTTGGTATTAGTTGTTATCTATGGTAGCTTGTTTTAAGTATGATGTCTAGTAATGTAATTTTTTACTTCCCCGGTAATGTCTATTATTGTAATTTTTTGCTTTCCCCGGTAAAATGTGATGTTATGTATTGGTAGTTTGATTTAAAGTATTATGTACAGTATTGTAACTGTTTACTTCACCGGTAAAATGTGTCGTTATGTATTGTAGTTTGATTAATTTCCTTTTTGCTTTGTAAGTTCTGTAATTGTGTATTCTGCGATTGTGTTTGTAATTTGTAATTGTATATATATATATATATATAAATGCATTATGTATTCTTTTTTTTTTTGTGTGTGTGTGTATGTAATATTTCTATGGACCGGTATAATCTATGTATATATAGTATTATGATTGTGTCTGAAATAAACGTAAATACATGTACACATAGAGTGTACATTATGTGGTATATTGCCGTATTTCATGTACCACATCATTACTAAATTGTTTCTTCTTCAAATCAAAGAGGCGTTTGACGCCAATTATATACAGTAGTACCACGTTATCTTGGTGGTATTATATCATCAAATTTTCTGTTTTCTTCCATTTCTTTTCATTTCATATCAATTGCAATATGAATATATATTATGAGAGTATTTTGAGCATGTTAATACTATGAGACAAAAATCAATATCAAAGGTCATAGTCCCTATTGTTTCTAATAAGACTAAGAGGTCGCCTCTGTCATAAACCAATATGTCACAGCCTCAAGCTTTCATACAGTAAACTTCCATGCAGAGGCCAGGTTTCGATAGAGGTAGCTGGCTGTCGTCACCCGAGTGGTCTTTTTTGAAAGGTTGTACTGTTGTAATTGGATGAACACAATGCACAAAATTGCTATTGCTATTTGCATGGCAAGCGTTTTGACACAATGCCACATGCTAATCTAGTTCAAGGGGACACTGCGTTGGATGATCTTAGAGAATGAGCCTTATAATCACTGGTAATATACTCATGATGAGTTTTAAATTGCAAGAGTAATGATAGATTGTGACGGGTTGTAGGTGGGTGCTTAGATGATGGTAGTAGATATTTCATTACAGGGAAGATGATGCGCATGATCACATTATAAATACATTTGAAACTTTTTATTTTTATTGCGAATATCGACATACCTGACTTTATCTTTTCATAGCCCTCAGGATAGGTTTTGACAATTTTTAAACCCTTGAACACTGACATGTATATCTCCAGAGTAGAATCCTAGATGAAAAAGAACCAGAATTATAAACATAATGTCAAATGTCAAGGTACAAGTCCTTAGAAAGTAGCTTTTTCAGGCTTATTTTTCAATTCGTCATACTATTCAGTACTATTGATTGAAAACATTGTAATACATTTTCCCTATATTCCTTTTTCCAATTTTTCCCCCACAGCTCAGTTCTTTACAAACTGGCCCCACATATATCTAATATGTGGGGCCGGTTTGTAAAGAACTGGGATGTGGGGGGGAAATTGGAAAAAGGGATGTGGGGAAAATGTAAAAAACCGAGAAATGTGGGATTTCAAGGACAATGGAGGACAGAACAGTCCAAAAATGTCCGGGATGTAGAAAAACTGCAAAAGATTAGGAATGTGGGATTCCTTAACCCCTGAAACCCCTCCCCACACACCATACATAGAGTGTTAAAGAGATGCACGTAGACACAGGATGCACAGAAACAGACCTCTGAAAAATCTCTATCATAAGTATATACCATATCCTCATGTATAACGGTACATGGGGGCTTGAGTCTTTCAGGCAAATACACATGACACATAAATATACAGCTCATGTGATGATGAGAAAGTGAGCGTTACCCTGAACATCTGGTAGATATTGCCACTGTCCTCAATGCCCCACGAGAACTCGTCCTGACCGACCATCTCCTCCAGTGACAGGAAGGGCAGCTGCAACAAAAATATAAGTGTGTTACTGTATGTTGTTACTCTCAGCCTAACGGAAATCCTTGGATGAATGCAATTTTTTAAGACTGTCTTGTAGAGACTACCTGTGACAATGACACTGTCCTGACAACATACCTGCTGTGACGTCACTGTCCTGACAACATACCTGCTGTGACGTCACTGTCCTGAAGGCGACCAGGTTTCCGGTGAACGTCGCCACCATGATGATGGCAAACATCCAGAAGAAGCCAACGACAAGTCGGCCGGACACCGCCTCCGGCAGCCACACGCCACCTGGTGGTGGAGAGGCACATTATACAAAGGTACCAAATAGGAGGGGTTCATATTGCAAAAATGTGATTGGTCATTTGCCCTAAATCTTGAGCGTGAATTGTGAATTGGGTGTATTTAAGTGCGTGAAATGTGATGAAACCTATTCAATTACAATTCCTGGGTATTGGTGAAAGACAATGAAATGTATTGGTGACTGGTGATTTAGGAAAAATTGTTGGTGAATGGATTTTCACCAAGGCTATATACCCCTCTCAAATCGACCCTAACCAGCGGCTTAGTACTGGATGATTTTTGCCTGGGCCATCTGGCTGCAAACGTTCACTTTCACGGCTACCATTTACAGCTGCCGGTCATGTGGTCTGCGCACAAACTTTCATGAGTTTCATATACTGTATTATACACTGCAGTATTTCACTTATATTTCAATTGCAAAAACCTTGTTATATTGATATTGCATATCCCCAATTGTCTGTTATCTAAGTTACCTAAGGTCAGTAATCTTTCACTTCAACCACATTAATGATTATGAACATATCCTTGATTGAGTTCAACGTGTTGGTAATTATGTAAATTTATCATTTGCATCTTTCACAACACTAAAATGTTCTAACCGTTTGACAGTTTTGTCTGCTTCTGCAGAGATTTTCAAAAACACTACTGCGCGTGTCAGGTCATGATTGACGTCCGCCGGACAGAGAGAGTGATGGAAGGACTAGAGCTATCAAGGAAGCAGTTCACATCCAGATGCAGTCAGACCTTGAACAGAGATGAGGGTGCCCACCAGTTTGCGAGAGTCTATGACCCAGTGCTTGCTGCAGGCGGGGACAGCGGCCGTCAATAGTGACCTGACACGCGCAGTAGTGTTTTTGAAAATGTCTGCAGAAGCAAACAAAACTGTCAAACGGTTAGAAAATTTTAGTGTTGTGAAAGATGAGAATAATAAATTTGATTATGAACATATATTTGTTGATTATCCCAATCTCTAATTAGATCTCCCACTAAAAACCTACTAAACCTATTGTAATTAATTACCTTGACTTCAAGTATTTTCATAAAGTGTTCTTTCTCCAAAGTATATCTAAGTTCTACATATTTGGATCTTAAACCCATCCATCCACCCACCTTGCGAGAGACTGGCGCCGTACAGGTAGAGCGCCGAGTTGCCGTAGAAGAAGAGGCCCTTGGCGTGGTCCGAGGGCGGGTGGGCGTGGTAGTACGGGCTGAAACGCGACACGAGCCACAGCACAGGGCCGCACGCCAGCACCGTCACCAGGAAGCACACCCACACCTGCAGGCCAAGGGGTGTGCATAATGCATGGTATTCAATTTTGGGGACTAAAAAAATTTTTGTTTTGCTTTTTAAACTTAGAAAAATTTG
>CM032660.1:3127540-3229715 GCA_019095985.1 Streblospio benedicti | reverse complement strand
ACCGGCAGAGACGCGGTGAGGAGCCGCCCTGTTGTTGAGGTTGGGCCTCTCAGCCAGGAAGATGTAGTCCCCCGGTCTGTGACGTCACCTGCAACACAGTCACATGAAACAGAGTATAGAAAAGACAGAGTATATAAGATGAATGTCACCTGCAACACAGTCACATGAAACACAGTATAGAAGAAACAGAGTATAGAAAAGACAGAGTATAGAAGAAACAGAGTATAGAAGAAACTGAGAATGGAAGAAACTGAGTATAGAAGATGCAGAACGTCACTTGAAACAGAGCGTAGAAGAAACAGACTGTAGAAGATGCTGAATGTCACATGAAACAGAGTATAGAAGATGTGGTACATCACTTGAAACACAGTATAGAAGATGCGTAACGTCACTTGAAACAGAGTATAGAAGATGTGGTACATCACTTGAAACACAGTATAGAAGATGCGTAACGTCACTTGAAACAGAGTATAGAAGATGTGGTACATCACTTGAAACACAGTATAGAAGATGCGTAACGTCACTTGAATGGATGTTGCACTCACCCCAGCAACTAGGACAGTAGTATAACAACACAAAGTGTAGTGTCTACCCTCCTAATGGTTGGGTGGTTGCACTTGACATTGCTAATTATAATCTGCCCTGGTACTCTATACATGTACATGTATCACGCCTTATAATCAAAACCCGTTCTGTAGGTGAACATTTCTTCATACAGTAGATTATTTTCCATGCACTATATACAGTTCTCATCAAGTGTTTATTAGAAAGTGATATTCGCCGTTTTTGAGCAGCCTTTGCTTTTTGATACCTTTATTTGACGAGTAGAATGGGCCGCTGTGCGACACAAGTACGAAAAGTAATACTGAGCACCTACACAACTTATTTTGATTTATATCGTATGTATGCAGATATCGAAAAGTACTTTTGAAAATATTTTCATTTACCATTTATTAAATTGAATTTTGGTGAGCTGAATTTTCTTGTGGGTCTTATGGATAACCACACATGTCCAGATGATTTTGGGACGCATTTAGTTCCATTTTGTGTTAGGCCAAGATGTTCAAATGGCCGCATTAACAATCTTATTTACTTGCTACGGGTCTGCTCACCCAGAGGATTTCATAGGTTTTGTACGCATGAAAGTTTGCGGAGATGCTTTAAACACCATGGATATGAAAAATATGAAAAATGTGCAAAGGGGTGGCGTGTCTGAACCCGCCAACCCCAGCCGATCGTATCTCTTTCTCACAAAGTCTATGTAAATATTTGCTAGCAAGCATAAAGTATTTGCTATGAAGTTAAATACCACCAGGGATGTATTGTCATTTTGGGATGAGGCTTTCGTAGAGCTTAGACCACCTAAGACATGGAAAACCCAGTGGGGGCACTGACAGGTTCAGGTTTTCAGAAAAGAGGGGTGAGTTTGATGGATCTCTTGGTTTCGTAAGCGCCATCAATGGCAGCCATGCCTAAACCCTATGAAAATAAGGTATTTTAGTGGATATGCCTATGGTGGTCACAAGAGGCGTGACCCCACCCCCACCCCCATTCCACCCCAAAAATGTCATTTGCATGAAGTTTTTGCCTGTCTGCAGCACTTCCACATAATCGTTGCCATCCATTCTAACATCATTGTTGTTTTATGATTGCGTCATTTCCCAATTGAACATACACGTTGTTGTATAGTATCAATATTGGCAATGACCTTGTTTGCAGCAAATATTTGCCATCTGTTTGTACGTCCGTGAATACCATGAGATCTCAATGATTGGACTCACAAACCATTAGCATTTCTTACCGTTATTTGCAATACAGGGGGACAGATATAAGGGGCTAAAAAATCCCACATCACTAATCGCTTTGGCCTTTATTTTACCTCCATTCCACACATCCTAAGGCGTTTTCCTACATCTATAGTAGGTGGTATTCAAGTTTTACCCCACATCCGACTTTTTTATAAACTTGCCCCAATACAGTGGTCCTACATTCAAAAATGTGCTACGACAAAATCACATGAAGTCAGCCGTCCACAAAATATAGGTATTTTGGAATGATGAATCTCATAATCTTGGCACCGAAAGTACTGAAAATTATTGTCTCTTGAGTATTGTTACATGCTGAATTGGCAGATCGGGTTTTTTGGATAAGGGGAGGGGGGGGGGGCTTATCCAGGATCTGCCTATATCACAGCACAACTTATTTACTTATCATATGAGTATGAGTAACTCACCTTTGTGGAGAAGTGGAGCGATGTGAGGACTTCAGAATGCGACTCGTTGCAAGGCACAACGTACTGAAACGTACAGGCCATCAGGAGGATTACTATTCAATTATAATATATGTGACATAGTCAATTACAAATACAATTGGTGTAAATGAAACATGGTCAATTAGGATTAGAATTACAATTTTATGAACTGGTCAATTATAATTAGAATTACAATTATTGACTATATATGCAAAATAAATAATGGTAATTGTGGCATATTCAACTTGGTCGATTAGATTTAAAATTATAATGACTGCAATTATGAACTGACCCATTACGATTAAACTAATAACATATGTGAACTGATCATTTACAATCACAATGACTTGAAACCATGTAATCAATTACAATTTTGCCAAGTACAATGATACTTGACCCCGGCGAGAAACATGCACATCAATGTGCTGACTTTGCAAAAATGAAGGTTACACATGCAGTTGTGACAATGATCCTTGAACAACCATTGTAGCACGAGTGAAACACGGACACTTCACACAAGAGAATAAGTGGATTAACTAATCCAGATGAAGCTTCATGATTGCGTCGTTTCAGCATCAGAAGCAGAACCTTGTGTTTGTTGTACGTCTCTGGACAAGCTACAGTGTTTACTGATAACCGATTTCGTTCAAACTTTACATAGCTACATGGAATGAGACGAAAATAAAGTGATTGGATTTTGGGAGCTCTGCAAGAACAATGTTGACTCATGGGAAGTACACACATTTAATTTAACTGTTTTAATTTCAAATTACTAACAGTAAAAGTATTGTGTTTATTGTTGTTTATCATATTAAAATAGCTTACATGATGTATCATAATTATGCTCAGAGAGTACAGCATTGCTAGACGGAGCTTGACTCATGCCCGGTAGAGAAGTTTACTTCTAAATATGCTTACTTTGAAATTGCTAAAAGTAAAATTATTGTTGTAGTCACATGAAAATATCTTAGTTACTATGCCATACAGTGCTCATCAAATGATTGTCATGTGATTTCACGTTTTGTAGCGATGCTGTGCTCTTTGAGGACTTTTGATCTAGTTGTTCTGGTGTTTATTTTATAGTGTATATAGATATAAATTTACAGTATTTTCACCTTATCAATCTTTGCAAAGTGTCGTACATCCAAAATCCCTCTCTGGCCGATTGAATTTATAGCAGCAGCCACCAAGCATACAATGTAGCAATATTACAGTGTGACTGTGAATGGTAGGTGTTTTCTTAATATTGTCAAAGGAGACATCTTTATGGGTTCATTTTTGTAGTTTGTGTTCTATCTATGCGATATTGTAACTAATCATCACTGTTGAAAAATGTTCCAACGCTTTCAATTTTTAGTGTTGAGCTTTTCAACTATACAGACCCCAAACATACTAAATACATTATACATGGAGGGATTTACATATGGTATGGTAAATTACAAATATGCTTAATGACATTTTATTGTTTAGGCATATGACTATTGTTTTTATTTTGCTATGTTGGTCATAAACTTTCTACTTATGATGGAATCTATACATACCGTTGATATTTACTTATCTCTTACCAATATAGCTTTCATTACTAAGAAATTTACAAGATTATATAGCACATAGTGTATACTTATTCTGAACATTTAAAAATATAATTTTATATACAATATGAGAACGTGAGAGGTAGGATCCACCCAATAGCATTAGATTAGAGATTAAGTCTTAGTTTGTAGGGTGAATTAGAGGCTTATGAGAACAATTGGTTTGTGAACATAGGCCTCGTTATGGCTGGCTGGTAATGGTCTAATTTGATATTAAGTAAATTTACATTTATTGCATTAAAAATCTCAATCCCCTCCCTTTCTTCCCTCTGTACGATAGCATGCTCATTTGGTATATTTGATAATCCATGCCAGGTTGTATTTCTATGAGATGTTTTGCCAATGGGCGGTTGATATTCCGCCTAGGTGCATTTACTGCCCTAAGATGTTGTTTCCCTCTTGCATATCCTGACCTACTGCTTTCACCATAATAGATCTATATGTTTTTTCTATACATTATGTTCACGCTATTCGGTAAACAACTCCTTAAAGTGACCGGTTCGCCTGTGATGTGGATCATGCAGTCATCTCTCATACATTTTCTTTTGTTTAGTCCTGGTAATAATGTTTCTGTTCCTTTTCCCGCTCTTCTATTACTTTTATATTAATGTCACTTGTTTTTTAGGTATTCAGTTATCATTTTAATTTTCTTAGCAAAGTTGTTGTTTGGTGTAGTCCGTCAAAAACGCACGGTTTCATATGTTTTTTGCCGTGCTACATTTTGTATCTTTCTTTGTTTTACTTTCTTCTTTCATGTCAATAATTACATAGTGAACGAAATCAAATCAAAGCAAATCATTAATTAAATCAGATTATAAAACATGTCCATATAACAAACAAAACGTATATACAGTACTAATATGCAGTTATGATAATTATCACAGTTAAATACACTTGAAATGTTTATTTAAAAAAAGTCTATTTAAAATCATCTACCAAACTTTAAAAGCCAACTCCAGCCATTTCGTATTAATGAAACTCCTATAAATATGAAAATCACTAGCAAAACATGCCTGTATCAGGCCATTCTGACTTAACAGTAACCTGTTTCTAAAATTAACAATATTTTTACATATCAAAACATTAAAACTGTCTATTCCATAAAAGTTCAGTAACTGGGAAGTGCTTTGTATCTTATTTACAGACATGAAATTTCGAACTACAATGTACATTTCAAAATATCAAAAGGAGCTAGAATAGTAGTAGAATAGTAGAACTTTCCAATTACGGACACTAAAAGCAGTGAAAAAAAGCACTAAAAAATATCTCCGAAAATAGTCAAGGACAGAATGAAGTTGTGCTCCCAATTACGAGGTGGTCCTAATCATTGTTTCTCACCATGCTTAGGTTTCACTGTAATGATATATTTTAATAGAATGTTACATAAAAGTTACGCTCATATGATCCATATAACCATGTTGTTAATGAATGCCAAATGATTATCACCATTACCAGCCTGCCATGCATTAATAGATGTAATGGAACACATAATTGTTCACCAACTGATATTACTCTCTATTATGCAAATAAGCGGTGTCTTCAACATTCAATCTCCAAATACTAGCACATGACATAACATTTTTAGAGTCCTGTTTTCATTGCTCAAAACCGTACTGTAAAACCTCTTTTTATGGTTAAGTGTTCGCTTTCAACTTCAGGACAGTCACCATAACAACACAGCCATGACAGACGACACTTTTCATACATTTCAAGAAAACAGCTGGTGAATGTAAAGACAATATTTGAATGTACATGAGCTATACATTTCATTAACGGAAGTACATTTCACAAAAACGGAACTGAATTAAAACGAAACCGAGGGTTGTGTGTGTTTAACCAGAATTAGCTATTTTCTTGTAATGTCATGATCATCAAACAGGTAAAATACTCCTTATAGCAGCTTAGAGAGCAATGGTGCTATGACACAATCATTACAGGTCTTCCAGCTGTTTTATAGCAACAATCTCATCAGCCAGCGGTTTCAGCTTAAGCGAAGGAAGAAGTCTCTGGGGAAGTCCGAGTCGTTCAAACGCCTCATCAGACTTGACCAGCATATGGCTCCTGATGGTCGCGATGGTCAGAGATTGGAGAGAAAGTGGCCGTGGTGGTTCTGGGAGGATGCCGCGTATAAAGGGGTCTGCCCCGTACTGCAGTAGAATTGGCACCAGCTCCCATCTTTGCTGTGCCACCACGAGATGGAGCACTGTTCCGCCACAATCATCCTGTGTGTTGATGTTATGAGGAGTAATTAGCTGAGTGATGATGTCTGCTGGGGCCTCATTAAAGACAGCCAATTGAAATGAATCACGCTTGTGATTTATGAGCAATGTATCTGTGTTCACATCAGCCCCGTGCTGCAGTAGAACTGGCACCAGCTCCCATCTTTTCTTTCTCATCAAAAGATGGAGCACTGTTTCGCCCAAACAACCCTGTAGCGTGTTGATGTTATGAGGAGAAATCAGCTGAGTGATGATGTCTGCTGGGGCACCACAATATGCAGCCTCATATAACGCGGTTCGAAGCCACATATTACTATCGTTGACATCCGCCCCGTGCTGCAGTAAAAGTGGCACCAGCTCCCATCTTTTTTCACATACTGCCGTATGAAGCACTGTGTTACCATATTTATTCTGCATGTTGATATTGCGTGGGGAGATCAAACTGGCAACGCAATCCATTTTAGCACCATGGGAAACTGCCTGAAGAAGGCTTAGCTGTTGTGTGTTGCTAGATTTAGCTTCCATCACTTCTCTTACGTCTTCCTAGTTTCCTTTTTAATAGATCTCAATAGCTTCTGTTGAACTGATGTTTTTCGTTCTAATGTTTATTTCATTTAATTTGTTTAAAATGTGGTGGAATAGATAACAGATGATGCCAATGTTAAAATCAGTATGCTAAAATGTATTTCATTATGTTGTATTATAAACTTATTATTGGTCTATCAGTAAACGTATTTAGTATCTTATTTTTGTAAAACTAAATCTGCAATAATCACACCCGTAATAGGGGCGAGGTCTTATTACCAGTATTCCAATTGTCCGCAAAGTTTTATGGGCATAATCAACATACTTTTCTTTCAAACATTTTCATCATATTCCATCCAGAGAAGGAATATATCTAATAGTCAACGGAAATGAGAATCTCTATCGATATGAAAGTCCACATGTATGTTATTTCTAAATTAATATCCACATTTCTGGTATAGTTCTATCCATTGTTTTAAACACAACACTCGGTAATCATGAAAACACGTGTATAGTATTATTGTCACCGCCCTGTCAGTATTATAACGGCAATTTTATCCATAAGTCCATGATATTTTCATCCATTTTTGAAACATTGTAATCAAGAATACAAGTAGAAACACATATAGACCTTTTGAAGGTATATCTGATCCACGCCAAACTGTGTAAACATCATTTTAAGTACTTTGCTGGTAACAAATAAAGGGATCTGCTTTATCAAAGCTATTAGACCGTGACTGTGATCCCATATAACGTGGTTACCTCATAGCACACGATCTTGTTAAAGGCAACAGACTCTGCTTCGTCATTGATCGTCTAACTACATTTTTTCTAATCGTAGTTCCTGTCTAAAACCAACAGGTGGCTACAAACAATTCCATTCTAGGGAAAAATAGACACAAGGTATCAGTATTTATCATTTCTTGCTACCATGCCGTAGGATCACAGTGCTTTGGTTGATTGAGACTGCACCACGCGGGTAAAAATTGTAGTAACTATTTTGATACACCTTGTACGACTGTACTGAAATATTTCATAGAAGACAGCGAAAAAGCTTCATGCATATGCAAAACAGCCACGTGCTTTGTTTGTTTGTCTATTTTGTTCAAATGATTCCTAGTTATACGAAAACTGGTCTGTAGACCCACTTGCAAATCCAGGTTTTCAGAAAGGGCGGGGGGGGGGGGGGCACACAACCACTGCATGCGATGGCTGGCCAAAGCATGGTGTGTAATGACAACTCAAACATGACTTTACTCTGCTATGATTGCCCCCGAGTCAACATTATTCAGTGAAACTATGCTCTCTGCAAGTTTTGATTTAGTTTCCTACAGTGGGCATGCTGTGTGTCAAACGACATTGAATGAATGCAGCCCTGTGTGACACCGTGTGCGCTGCTGTGGCCGAATGGTAAGGGAGTTGGACTCGTGACCAGAATGCCGTGGGTTCGATTCCAGGTCGTGTCTAATGGTGGGTGTTGAGCAAACTCATCCCTAAAAGAGTTGCCCACTGCTAAGTGGGACGTACACATCAATTAGGTAGGGGCCATTGGGTTGGAAGAGTGAGTGAGTGATTGTGTGAGTGATTAGCATTGTGCGCAGAATGTGCTGCCAATGCAAGCATATGAGATATAATCAATTGATTATCAACAAGTGGGCCAATTACCTGGTGTAAAATGTGAAGTTGTGAGAGCAAGACTTGGATTAGGACTATCAACCACCACATTCACATTTTAGTCGATTCACCTATAATACTGATTATGTCTTTTACATGGGGCAAGCAAGGTTTTAATCTGAGGCATGTTGAGTTGTTTTAAAGTTATAGTACAATGTGTGGGAGTAACGAGGAATAACAACATATTGGTCCTCATATAACATATATGTATGTCTCCAGACAAGCTACATTGTTTAATGATAACCGATTTCGTTCAAATTTTACACAACTACAATGAGATGACAATAAAGTGATATAATTTTGGGCACTGCAAGAACAAAATTGACTAATGCAAAGTATAGGCATTTAAATTTAACTATGGTGTGATTTCAAATCACTAAAAGTGAAGTATTGTGTTTATCATACGAACATATCTTAAATGGTGTATCATAAATTGTACTCACAGAGTACAGCGTTGTTAGAAAAAGGATGAATAATCCACGGTAAATAAATTTACTTTTAACTATGATTACTTTAAAACTGCTAAGGTAAAGTATTGTGTTAATCACATGAATATGTCTATGTTAATATGGTATACATTGGTCATGAAATAAGAAATTGTTGTGTAATTTCATGTTGTTCTATCGATGCTGTGCTCGTTAGGTACTTTAATATAGTTGTTCCGGTGTTCATTGTATAGTTTACACTGACAAATTTGAATAAATATATAAAAGTTACACATTGTGACATATAACCATGTTGGTAATGAATGCTAATTGATTCTCACCATTACCAGCCTGTTATGCATCAATTAAAAAATTTGAAAAAATGTTTTTCTTTAATTTAAGTGTTTGTTGTCCCACTAAGGTAATTTTTGTTGATGAAAAACTAAAATTTGGCACCTTTGCAACATTGCTTTAATGAAAAACTCCCATTATTCTACAGTCAATCTTGAAATACTGGCACATGACGTATAACATTTGTAGAGTCCTGTTTCCATAGCTCAAAACTTTTTACTGATGAGCCTTTTTTATGGTGAATATTGGTAAGGTGAAGTGTTCGCTCGTAACTTCGAAAGAGTCAATGTAACTAGTAACGCTGCCATGTCAGACAGAAGACACTTGTCATATATTTGAAAATAAACCAGCTGGTTACAGCATTGCTAATATTTTACCGTACATGAGCTATACATGTGACAAACGGAAGTGAACTAAAACGCAACAACAAATTGTGTGAGATTTTTCTATTAACATGTGTTTAACAAAAAAATAGCTATTTTCTTGAATTATTATGATAATCAAACAGGTGAAATACTCAATACAATGCAATACAATACAACATTTATATAGCGCTACTACTTCACAAACAGGAAGTTAAGTGCGCTGTACGGAAAGAAAAAAGAATAATAAAAATAAACACAATAATAATTTCACATTAACTCCCAAAAGAAGTGGTAAAAAGAAATGTTTTTTACATTGTCCTTAAAAGTTTGTTAAGTTTCTTTTGACGTTATATGTACAGGTAATGAGTTCCACAATTTCGGCCCTGCCACACTGAAAGACCTGTCAGCAAATGTTGATTTAGCTGTAAAGGGAACATGTAACATATGTTCATCACTCATAGATTTTCGGGACTGTCTAGTGTAAGCCCTATACTGAAGAAGATCACATAGATATGGTGGAGCTATCTTGTGCAAACACTTGTATACCAAGCAGACGAGTTTATAATGAATACTCTGCTTGATAGGTAGCCAATGCAGTTTACGAAGGGCCTCTTTGGAGCTATCGTATTTAGACTGTTTAAGGACCACTTTAGCTGCCCAGTTCTGAACTCTCTGAAGCTTGTTCAGTGTTTTATTCGGTAAACCATACAAAACTGCATTCCCATAATCCAAATGACTGAGGACTAAAGCAGAAGCTAACGTCTTTGCAGTGAAGAGATCAATAAAGTCACGATCATGCCTGATTTCCCTCACGAACTTAGAGAGCAATGATGCCAAGCTGTTTTGCAGCAACAATCTCATCAGCCAGCGGTTTCAGCTTGAGCCCAGGAAGAAGTCTCCAGGGAAGTCCAAGTTTTTCATAAGCCTCATCAGACTTGACCGGCATGTGACTCCTGATGGTTGCGATGGTCAGAAATTGGAGTGAAAATGGGCGTGGTGGTTTGGAGAGGATGTCGCATATGAAGGGGTCCGCTCCGTGCTGCAGTAGAGCTGCCACCAGCTCCCATCTTTTCTCTGTCACTGCCATATGGAGCACTGTGTTACCAGATTTATCCCGCATGTTGATATTCTGAGGTGAAATCAACCCGGTGATGATGTCTACTGGGGCACCATTAAACACAGCTACATGTAACGGAGTGTTATTTTTGTACAACTCATCTACGATGACATCCGCCCCGTGCTGCAGTAGAACTCGCACCAGTTCCCATCTTTTCTCACTCACAGCCACATGGAGCACTGTATCTCCATATTCACTCTTCATTTTGATGTTGAGAGAAGAAATCAGCTGAGCGATGATGTCCGCCGGGGCACTATGTAATGCAGCATCATGTAATGGGGTTTGATTCATCCACTCAACCAGGTTGATGTCAGCCCCGTGCTGCAGCAGAAGTGGCACCAGCTCCCATCTTTTCTGTCTCACCACTTGATGGAGCACTGTTTTGCCATATATATCCTGCATGTTGATGTTATGAGGAGAAATTATTTGGGTGATGATGTCTGTTGGGGCACCACGAAATGCAGCCTCATATAACGGGGTTAGATTCCAGTTATTTACCTGGTTGATATCAGCCCCGTGCTGCAGTAGAACTGGCACCAGTTCCCATGTTTTCTCACTCACCGCCTCATGGAGCGCTGTGTTACCAGAGTTATCCTGCATGTTGATGGTGCTTGGTGAGATCAAACTGGCGACAACATCCATTGGTGCACCATTGGAAACTGCCGTCAGGAGGACCAGTTTATCTTCACTGCAGCTTTTCTGTTGTGTGTCACTGGATTTTGCTTCTGCCATCATTTCTATGACTTCTTGCCAGTTTCCTTTTAATATATCTTAGTAGCTTCTGATGACGTTCTAATGCCTTTTCTTTTTTTTAATTCAATTTGTTTAAAATGTTGTGGGATGGATAATGGATAATGTTAATGATAATATTAGTATGCTAAATATATACTAGTACTCCATGATATTTTGTACGCACAATGTCATTATTTTGTGTCATAAACTTGTTAATCTTAATTTCGTACAAATATATCTGCAATATTAAATCAAATCCATCACAAGGGCGTGGGTTTCTTACTAGTATTTGGTATGAACATAAAGTCCACAAAGGTTTATGACTATAAACAACATATTTTTGTTTCAAACAAGCCCTTTTACCATATTCCATCCAGTACTATTAGATCCGTATAAATAGGAGACATAACAGTTGTTTATTGGTTAGGCTATTGCAGTACATATACTGTAGTCCTGCTAAATTCCATGAACAGGGATTTGACTTTAATGGGGCAGAAACATCTTTCCTCTCTATTCCAGAGAAGGAATACCTAATGGAAATGATAATCTCTATATACGAAAGTCCACATGTATGGACATATTTTCATTAGTATTATCGTTGTCCCCTTCCTGTATCACTGTAATTTACTCGCTAACAGCGTTGTTTCCAAATTAATAACCAGATATCCTTTATAGTTCTGTCCATTTTTAAACACAACACTCGGTAATCACGAATACAAGTGTATGTATATTAAAGACCTTTTCAAGGTATATCTGATCCACACCAAACTGTGTAAACAACATGTTAGTACTTTGCCAGTAACAAATATCACGATCGATTTTAACTATATGAATGTGCCTGTCCTTTCGTATAAGGAAGCTGTCATTATTTTGAGTGGGAGGGGTCGGTCGGATTTGTCTCATTAGCTCACATTGAAATTTTACCCCCACCCCCATCCCCGGAAGTGCGCACTAAAAATTTACCTACCCTCATATTATGTGCATTGAAATCCTCCCCCCTCCCAAACCGACCCCTTAATTTAAGAGTGAATGCAACATAGCACTTAATGATATTGAATTTGATAAAAAAGACTACATGAAAAATAAAAGATCAAAAGTGTACAGAGAACATGGCGTCGCTATAAAAATCTTGACTCTTGCAATCATGATGTATACTTAATTTTTTTTCATATTTTTTAATTTGCAATTACTAAAAGAAAGGAATTGTGTCAATCACATGAAATAAAGAGTGGAATAAATAGGTACATGATATATCAGTAGTGATGCAAACATGTTAGCACGGCCAATGCGATATGTCAGCATTGAAACTTTCTGTTTGTGTAAAATGTGGTGGTAACGGGACATGGTTGGGGCAAGATTTAAATCTAACGCATGCTGTTTTTTTAAGTAGTGACTTAGAATATGTGGCGGCAACCACTTTTAAGGACACTGTGGAACAACATCGTGGTGGCCATCCTCGACCTTCCCATGCATATCGTTGTTAAAACAGTGCATACTACAACTGTAGTAATTCAGTTCAGACAGCAAATTCGTGTTGGGATAGTCAAATAGCGAACGTGTATTACTTGTAGGTATGTTTACATTTTATATTGACATGCTTAGTCGAAAATTTATAAGTATCATCGGCAAATGGGGAAGACTCATATGTATAAAACATTATCTACTACTGTAATGTGCTGTGTACTTTACAGGCACTGCCATTGGTAGCTTCAAACAAAGGGAACTACAGTCAAATCTTACGAAGTAAAATATTATAAAAGAAGGCTATTTTTTATTTGTTGGCCTTTCAGGTGTACACCATGGTGCCATTCCTGACTCTACTCATCCTGTTACCACTCGCCTCTACCCAACCCACCACAGCCACGGAAGCTAGCCCTAGCAATAGCATAGAGATGATTATAGAGGCCAAACTTCAGATGTTGGTTGAAACGCAGCAGTCATTTGCTAAAGATTTATTAGCGACCGTTAAAGACATTGCCCATGACACCGATGGCAAAGTCGTTGTCGAGGGAGGAAATCAAGCGGCAAACAGTAGTTGCCAAAAGTGCCTTCCCGGTTGGATTCACATTGGAAACTCGTGCTTCTTTGTTTCAAGATCAACAATGACCAAACAGCCGGCTAGTCAGTTCTGCAAAGACATCGGTACAATACTTGCGCAGTTTGAGACCTTAGAGGAACTTTCAGCACTGATCGCTCAGATCCCACCATCCCTTGACCCTATAATGGTGGGAGCCACACAGGTATTTCAACAAGCATATGCGTATTGGGATGAATGTTACGTCACCGATACGGGCTGTGAAGTAAGGGAAGTGCCAGTTGAGATGTGGGCAGAAGGTGAATTGTCAGAGAGGGTTGAACTCACATCGCCAGAGCCAGTAGTGGCGATAAGCGTAAGCAGGTCAGGCCTCCAAGATATAGACGAAAGCCGCAGTGGTTATTTTGTTTGTGAGCACGATGCTTTTCATAAGACCAGGCCCATGCCGTAATGCTGAAGATCTACAGGATAATCAATTTGAGCACATCGTAGTTGACCAATAACTTCAGCACCGTTGTAAATATATATTTCATATGTATTTTTTTCAACGTGTATACTAATCAGTAAAAAAATGTGAAGTGTGCATGTTTGTTTTTAGTTGTTTTGTTTACATTCTACATGTATTCATACTTCATAACAAATAGGAATTGACAATGTCACATTATACGTATCCGCGTAAAGGCAGCTGTATCAGTAGCAATCGTGAAATGGTACTTTTCAAATATTTTTGACCCACTTATTACACAACCAGTAAAGAATAATTGGTTTTACAACTTCAAATATCATGGCCAATGAGATATACTTACCTTTGAAAAAGTCTATATTAACATATATGAAACAGGCTACATTTTTTGTAAAACGCATGCAAGCACAGAGCCATGTCTAACTGCTTGTTATGTTAAAGATATGGCGTTTCGTGCTACAGACTACGACGTTCTTGGCCTTCACTATACGGCGTTATCATAATAACAATGATAATATTATGTAAAAGGTATTTGAAAAAATCAAGACCTTTGATCAAGACATTGGATTTCATGTTTTGAGTTTAGTATGTCATGGGACTTTGTGGGGAACATCTGCAAAATCTCTACATAGTGTTTATAACAAAAATACTTCGATAGCGAAAGGGAATAATCTTATTAGTTGTTTTTTTCCATGTGATATAAGATATATTAACCCAACTCTACCATAAAGTATTTCGATATTTGTTGCCAGAAACATTAACTGTCACACTCAAATCCCACGATAGTCCTAAAGCACAACACTCATTAGTCTAATACTCATGAATAATGTTGTTCTCACGTCGACCTGCAGTGTGGTTTTCCATGTATGACGACATGCTATTTGCCACGTACAAATGCAGAGATGTATACCATTTGCCCTTTTCACTTACAATCTACTGTGTCTCTTATTAATTCCATATGCATCTGGGTCCCAGTGCTTGCAAATGTATTTCTTCAACCCTGTCTCTTACATGTCTCTAGAAAGCATACTTCCACCACATGATAGGCCTAGCGGCAGACTGTTTTTAACAACCATACGCGTTCATTTGACAGTTCAATGACACAGCTAGCATACACAAAGTAACATGTGTCTTCGATCAATTAGAACTAGCTAATTTGCATATGTGGATTAGAAACAAAGTGCTCACATCCATCCCTCCAATGCATATCATAGCTGGGAATTCCCCAGATCGTCACATGCTCTTTCTGCGTAAAACTTGTCTTCTGTCTTAAATGTTACGACCCAACCTTTGGCTGGGTGAACAGAACAAAGTGATGTGACTACCTAACCTTTGGTTGTATGAGCAAAGTGACATGACTGCCTAACCTTTGATTAGGTGTAAGTTTGTCACTGACACATGATCACAATGTGCTGGGTCCGTACGGCACTTCACGACAGCACCTAGAGACGCATTTTCTCAATTACTGCTGGGTTACCAGATGTCTACCCAATCTTTTTTCTCACCTAGATGGTGTATTTAAGAGATATGAAGAGAAATTTTGAACCCCTTTCAGGCACACAGAACACCCCTAAGTTAAATGCATAATGATCATTGCCAATAGCGCCGACACCAGCAATAACATGCCATTGGAATGGATGATTCAGCCTGACATTGTGGACACTAAACACGTGAGAAGATTCCAAGCAGTGTCTTTTGCATTCCTTTTTAGGTAGGATCCATACAATGCCCGAGGGGGCCATGCCTGGGCCATAACCCATGCCAAAAATGTTGATTCTTCGCCATTTCAGGTGCAGAGAAGTATTCAATATAGAATACTTTTAAGTAGATCTACTGTTTTGACTACTATCACTGTTATCATTGGTGTCACACCCAATGGGTAGTCAGACGTTTTATGGTGGGGATCTTTTGCTATTAAGGCAAATGCAGAAATTTTAACTGCAATTACAACAGTGGATAATTACAATTGCATTTAGGCAGAGAAATGGAATTGATTGCAATCACCATAGGCAGATCCAGGTTTTCGGAAAAGGGGGGGGGGCACTTAAGGAAAAGAGGGGGCGCACTTACGGGATTTCATGAAAACCCCTGTGAAAATGAAGTATTTTGGTGGGAAGGGGGGGGCGCCTCCTGCGCCCCCTGGATCTGCCTATGATTACCCCAATCACAATTATAATTCTAGCAAAAGTATGGGTTGCATTGCAGTTGTAATTGTTACATTTGATCACATTGGGACACACACATCATAAAATACACAATACAGTAGAACCGTCATTTGATACCATCTTTAGAAGGAGTAATATTGATCATTTTTGTACTCACAAAATCTTCATAAAGACACCAGCATGAACCTCCATATAAAGACCACCTTTCTATTGAGACCACACCAGGCCAACCCTTTGGTTGGTCCTTAAAGAGAGGTATTACTGTAACCATAATGGTTACTAACGCGGATATGAATAGAGAATGGGACAAAATGACACAATGGATCCTGCATAGCCATGGATCAATCCATGCGGATCCGGATCCTGGATCGTCATTGTGGGGGTCAAAGACTGGAGGCAACCTACGATTCTAACCAAAATAACACTAATCGCTAATTTGTGACCAAACATGAAATCAATGTAATCATAATATTGGATATATAAGCAGTATTAAATACACAGTGTAGAATCGATCCATCTTGTCTTTGACAATAAGATTTTTTCTAATACAACTAGAGGCAGTGTCACAAATTTATCATTCATTTGCATGTATTTGTACTGGTTATCGTGCTCCAGAACTGCCTTGTAAGATGTATCAGGACTGTCCTTATACATTGTATATGGTTAGTTCTCGACTGGGCTACTTTTAACCCAATTTCAAGATTCACTGATTCAAAATTTTCAGACAAAATAACACAGCGCTAAATTGTATGTAAAATCAATTGGAATATAACATTTGAAGCTACAGTTTGGAATTGAAATTCAATAAAAGTAAACAATGCATGCAAAAAGAGACCAAAACTATAAAAAAAAAAAAAAATCACAACGTTTGGACAGCCTGTCTCTCTCGCCTGGTGTTGCCAAAAAAGAGACCAAAACCAATGGCAGATTCAGTTTTTTTGAAAAGGGGGGCCACACTTAAAAGATTTCATGGGTTTCCTACGCACAATCTATGGCGGACGTGTAAAAAACACTAGGCAAATGAAGTATTTTGGTGGGAAAAGGAGATCTGCCTAGGAAAACTGCCAAAAAACAAGTCTCTCTCACCTGCTGTCCCTCTGTCGCGGCTGCCCTCCCTTCCGTGTGGTCCACGAGCACCACGCTGTCCTTCTGTCTCAGCGCGTCCTCCCACACCGACGCGTTGACCAGGTCACCTGGCCCCGCCGCCGCCACCACCCACCGGTACTCCATGTAACGCTCCTCGTAACGCCGCGCCTGGGGATGAGAACACGGGAGTCACAGAGAAGGTGCAAATTAGTTCAAAATGTTAATATTTGGATTATACCTGGTCAACAATAACGCCTGGGTACAAAAACACAGATTGTGATAGATAAGGTGCAAATACGGTGCAAATAAGTTCAAAAGGTTGACATTTGGATTCTACATGGTCAAAGATATAGATAGCCAGGCACTGAGATCATTCATATCGAACAAGGCTCTTTGATTTTATCTTCAACATGATTAGTTTATGACGCAAATTGGCGGCATCTTGAAACATGACCGTCATGCTGCAATTTGAGGTGGCATTTGTGCCAAATTTGGTGCTTGTTTCCGGAAATGAGCAATTCTGAAATATTCAGCTATCTGCTGTGCCATCAGGTTACTATGGTGTGAGATGTAGGTATGGGTCTACCACATGCACTGCTCCTCATATGCATTCAAACTGAAAAGAAGACAAGTGGTCAAGTTTTGAGAGGTTGTGAAGTCGTGAGAGGTGGTCAGGTTATGAGCAAGGTGGTTAAGTTATGAGAGGTGGTCAAGTTTCGAACGTTCATGATTGTTCCTTAATAACAGCTGGTCTTAAAACAGAGGTGTTATCCTGATGGAGATTGGTCTTAATTTATTTTTTTTATTCCAGACTGTAAAATTCACAATTACAAATGCACCCACCAATTCTATGATCTCCAACGCCCTTTGCATGGTACCGACGAACACGAGCGGGTACCCGCGGGCGCTCACCGCCCGCTCCAGCTGCCCGTGGAGCGCGTCCGGCACCCCCAGCGCCGCCACGCGGGTCTGGATCAGCGCGTCGCTGAGGCGATCCAGAACCGCGTCGATGGCGCCCTCTGTACAATGGGATGGGCGTGCGTAGTGAAAAACGTATGCAGTAAGTCAAGTGAGCACGTGTGTACGTACATGTAAGTAAATAAGTAAGTAAGTAAGCAAGTAAGTAATTGAATACGTAAGTGAATAAGGAACTATGATAAATAAGTAAGAAAGCAAGTCCTTAATAAAGCCAGCGTGTTAATACGTCACTCAGTCAGCAGGTAAGTAAGTTAGTTAGTACTGTAGGTACTGTAGGTAGTAAATAAGCAACAAAGTTAGTACCCCCAGTAAGAAACTAAGTTAGTACGTGAGTAAGTAAGCAGATGAGTAATAAGGTAAAGAAAAAAACGGTAAGCCTTGTAAATACGAAGTTATAGACAATCATTATGAATAATGGAATCTTTTTTATGGTGAGACTTATAACTGAAATGTTTAGCTAATCTTGTGATAAGACAGTCTTAAGATGCATTATAGGTATATTGTACCAGTTTAACATTTGTATCCATGTTTTTTTTCTTAATTTGAACAGGAGTGTAACTCAAAAAAATTAGAATCAATGCTATCCTAAATTAATACTTTTTTGAATATATCTATATCCTTTTTGACAATAGTTAACAGTAGAAAAAAAATTAATCTGAATTTGGTATGAAAAGAAGCGTTTCTGAAGAGGATATTTTATTGTCGAAACTTAAAAACTTTAGGTATTTTGAAAAAACATTTAGGACACTTTGGATATTAAAGCAGGTAGAAAGAATTGTGATTGTTTTGATATATATTAAATAAGTAAGAGAAAAAAGAAAGAAAAAGCATTTCTCCTCACCGTCCTGCCTGTCATACAGCAGGTACACTTTGCCAATGTCCTGGGACGCGAGCAGGTCCGCCAGCATGGCCCCAACCTGGGCCAGCAGCCCACCCGGGTCTCCCCCGGGGACGTGCACGGAGAGAAGCGGCGGACGCAGCCCCTGATCCAGATTGGCTGACCGCGAGCACATCGCTGGTAGGGACAGGTCCATGGTGGCGGGGGACGCGGGGAAGCAGTGGTGGGGGTGTTGGTGGAGGTCCAGGCCACCCTGGCAGACTGGGGGCAGAGAGAGGAGAGGTAAATGGGGTAGGATGGATAAGATACAGACTTTAAGTTTTAGATAATCTAAAATTAAAAAAAAATTGTTATCATAAATTCTCATTTTACCTCTGACCGTTAGTGTCTTTGATCATGCTATAGGCCAATTTTTCCTCATTTTACTTCTGACTGACTGTCGGAGAAATTGGTAGGTACTATTAGTTTTGAATTTTTACTAATTTATCTTGTCTTATTCTATCAGTGAAAATTCAAAACTGTTTATTGTACTTTATTAGACACTAACGGTCAGTGGTAAAAAGTTTTTTCATACATATGATAACCCATATAGAAATTGCATAGTGTCAACACTTATGTAAATGTAATAAGCTACATAAGCTTCAACTCACTAACTGTGGAACTTGACAGAACTCTTATTTCCAAGCATCTGAAATCTCTGTTAGATTAAAGGATAGAACGATGACTTTCTGCATGCAGAGTAATAGCGTTTTAGACTGATCAAGTATTCATGCAAACTAGATGTTTGCTAACATTGAATAGTGTTTAAATACGCTTCGACGGTTGTTACTTGAAAAGTGCTAAGATTGTTCTTTCTACACAAACAGGGAATATTGTCAGCACCAGTACCAGCGTTAATTGGTACCTCAGCTTAGGTTTAACTGCACACACATAATGACGTATCTAGTTAGATTACCTACCAGATAACAATGGATAATTACATAAGTCTTTTAAAAACTCGCATACGCGACTTCTACAGTTGAATCTCCCACTAAACGTCACCCCTATGAAATTACCACGTCTGTATTAAGACCCGATATTTTGTGGTCCCACAAACCTTCATATACAGAGCGCCACAACAGTAAACCTTTATAAAAAGACCTCTTCTCTGTTGGAACCACTTGCCGTCCGGATGGTCGAACTAGAGGTTCTGCTGTATTCGGTGTCATGCACTGCCTGTACCAGGTAATTCTAATAACAACATTGGCACATTCATTGGCACGTTCTATTTTAACATTGACTCTTTGTTATCCCGCTAATGTGCATGTACTAATAGTGTCAGCACAATACAAGATGGGGTGGGGGTGTAAAAGGCCTTGATGAAAATGCAGACATCAACGAACAACGTTCTTTTCCTAGCTCACCAGTCACCAGTACAGTTCATTGTTTGTCACCAGTCACCAGAAATTATAATTAAATAAGTTGCATTTCACACACTTAAATACAAGCAATTCACAATCTACAGTCAAGATTGAAGGCAATTCATCAATCACATTTTTCTATATAACTCCCTCAGGGAAAGATGAGTATGTTACTGTGAACTGGGGTTAGGTATACACATATCTGCTTGAAAATTCAAATCTTAAATATACAGCTCTGTCATGAGTTGACAAACATACTATTATCAAAGGTGTGAAATAATCATAGAAGCATTAGCAGATCCAGGATTTATTTAAGGGAACATGTACCAGTGGCAGATCCGGTATTTCCTGGAGCATCGTGGCGATGGTCGTAAAGTGATCAGAGTAAATACAGTAGAACCTCTTTACTAGGACAACCCGAAGAGGTGTTTTAAATTTGAGTTTCTGTTATACATACGTGCAATTCAGCTGGCAAGAAACAGAGAACTTGTTCCAAATGATCCACAATCCCCCCACCCCACCCCCAAACCCCCGCCCCATCCCGTTTAGACTCTGCCCCCATTCCAGTCTAAACGACTGAATCAACATTAAAAGCCAGTTGACATTTGTCTATCTACAAATGTGTCATAAAATGTTCAGCAGATGTGATCAAACGAATGCCCCGGAGACAAGTTGTTAGATAATATTTCCTCACAAAGAGTTTTGTCCTGACCGTGATTGGACCTTATTAACCTCTTCTTTTTTCATTGCCAATGGGTCAAACCATAAATATTATAAATGTCACTGTAGGTTTATTAGCAATGAAGGTGTTTAGCATTTATAGCACCATTAAGAGGCATATGAAAGGGTCTGTTGAGTGCTTCCAACCAATTTGAAAAAAAATTTGTATGTGAATTAGCATGAACTTTGGCTATCCATGATATATGGGACTGAGTTTAATCAAGGCATGCCTCTAGGCTGAGGGGTTGCATACGGTGTTACGTTAATCAAAGCATTGCCTGATGTCCTGAAATATTTTTTCCATTCTATTGACTATTAACAAGCCATCAATCTTGGGGTTTCATTTATCGTAGTCATCAATCCAAACCATAACCATTGGAAGGTGACATGGGGTCACTTAAGTGATCATTGTCGTGTTTGACTCATATAGATCAGGAAGCTAATTCATAAAAATACATTGCACCCAATGCGATTGGGCGCAGGTAACATTGCACAATACTGTAATAGTGCAGGCTATGTAACCAAAACCTATTCTTCATAGACTCGCTTCTTTAGCTCGCAACATTGATTGACTTACAGTTATCATTGACAGTTTCTTCAACACTGTTTAAGGCTTTAACAACATGTTGTTCCTATATCATTCCTCAGACACTACGTCCTTACATCTGTCACTGTGCGGATGACACCAAGATTGTTGTATGGCGGTGGTGATCGTATGTAATTTCTCCCTATTACCCTAGCACTTCATGATTCTGTCTGGCCCCGGGGGGGTGAAATTCCATATATCGGTCACCCCGAATGACCCACCATTTCCACCCTCCCTATCAGCTATGAATACCTACTTTTCACTGTTCAGCAGCTATGAACTGGCATTTTGTGATGCTCAGCAACTATGAAAACTCTATGTTAGGACAACAGCCATAGAGTACCTCTCTTCCCACCCCAGGCTTCTCATTTGCCATTTTCATGTGGTTTTACGCTTGTCTTTACACAATGCAAACTGTACTCTATGGAAATAATAGACAGGCAGCTTTGAAATACCTACCTTCGATCATATGCATCTATTAAATAGGTTATTTCGATGAAAGTTAGCTATGAAATTTCTCACCGAAAGTTCTCGGGGGGGGAGCATCCCCGTTTGATATTAAAGGAAGTGCCCCCCTCCCCCCCAGGTATCTGGGTTACATGAGGTTGTGATGAAAAGAAATCACACCATCCCTCTCCTCTTCGTGAGGCAACGTGATGCTGCCTGTATCATCGACAGTGTTGAGATGGTGCATGAGGTTCTGTGTTTTACCTATTTTGATTTGTTCTTGTATGCCATCTACATACAGTTTCCGTAGTTGAGGCTTGCATGTGGCCATGGCTTTGGTCTCTAACCATTCCATATAGAGGTAGACCACTATGGATGATAGTGGAGTCCCCCTTACGGTGCAGAACCTCTGCTGGTAGGTGTTACCTATGAACTGCAAATGGGAGTAGTGAGAAAAGATTCACACAGGTCTGTAATGTCAATAGGGTTAAGAGCAGTGTTCTCGTTTTCAGGTTGGTACCTTTCTTGAGTCGATCTGTTATTACCTGGAGTGTTTTTTTCTATTGGAGTGTTGGCGAATAGGGAGAGCATCAGATGCATCAGATGCAATATGTTATCTCTCTAGCGTAATCTTACTTATTTTTTGTACTGGATATTTAGAGTTTTCACATGGCACACTGTAAGACAATGATATTATTTTTTTTACGAAAATCAGTGTATTGAACCAAAGAAATGATTATCGATAGGTCTACAATACCAACACAATGACACGTTCAAGTAAAACGTATTCTTATTCTTATCGCGGTTCTAGACAATATGGAGGTGGAAAATTAGTCCAATTTTAGGCAAATCACCTATGAGAAGGAAAGCCATCTACTTATAAAGCTTGGTAACCACCTGCATATACATTTGCACGTTTACATAATCTTGTAATCTTGTACGCACGTACCAAGACGCATTGAAAGACACAGCTATGTTACATAACTATGACATGGAAATAATGATTAAAATTTTCAAACTTCTCTCTTCACACATTACACATCTTTTCAGCAAGCATATTTCTTTAGATGTAGCTGAAGACAGGTTTTACAACCCTAAGCTTCCATTTGATTATATCAAGTGGCCCTGGCGGGACTTGAAATCACGATCCCAAGGTTGTGAGACCAGAATGATACCATCATCCGAAGCAGCCAGCTGTTAAAAGGTTACAGGGCTGAACCGTTGGTTCTGTAACCCCTAGCTTACATACTTGGTCTGTTATCATCTAAACCCAGAGGTCATAGATTCGAATCCCATATGGGGATGATATTTTGGGAAGGTGTCATTGGCATTTTAATGCAACATGCCAGACGAAATGCAATTGTGGTTTTTCTGCGATGACTATATTTTATGCAAAGAATGGTATATTTTTGCAGTTATGTAGTACATGTTCAGATGCTATATTATCTGTTTATGGGATTTCATGCGGACGTTAACGACTGTAGTGTTCAAGTTCAAAACTATAGTTTAATTTTTACTCAACACATGTAAAATTAAATTATATTTTTTAATGTTACTCTCATCTGAACAATTCTCTTTTGCGACTGTACATATATAATTTAGTTCATCAGTTTGGATAAATATGTGAAATGTGTATCTAGAATATTAAGATATAAGCAATATTCTACCATTGACCAATACTAGAAAACTACTTCGTTAAGTGAACTCTTTAAACTTTGGATTCTTCCACTTTTTTTGTGGGTGTAAAATTTATCTCACATGTTAAAACTTTTATTTCAATGGTTTTCCCATTAATTTACTATTTAAATGTGGCATGGGTTATATCATATTTCACATTTTTCACTGTTTTTGTATGCTATAAATGATAAAAGAAAGCATTAACGATGAATTTTTCATTCTCATAATAAATTTTATTTTATGGCATGAATTTATAACCATGGGGGATTAATTTTCTTTTTATAAAGACATCCGTGATGTTTCCACTTTTTATATATTTGAAATATTGTTCATTCTGAAGAAAAAAGAGAACACTGGGATTTTGAATTTTTATTTTTTTGCGTTTGGAAAATATTTCATCCCTAAATATTTTTTATGAAGTGCATGGTTTAAAACTTTTCAATTTGTTAACTTAGGAAAATTCAAATTATTCGACCGTTATTCAAAAAATATAGTTTAATTTTGTAACTGAATAGTGATTTTGTCATTAAAACTTGAAATATTTTATGCTTCACAGGGAAGTTGTATCATTTTCACTAATTCTCTTTTATTACTGTACATAAATAAATTATAGTTTCATCATGTTTGTGTCAAATTATGTAATTATCTACATCTAAAGTGTAATTTGTTAAGATATTAAGCAATATTCTACCATTGACCAATACTAAGAAAACTTCACAAGTACTATTAAAATGTAAAACAAAAGTGTGTTGGTGTTCATTTCCACTACTTACCATGGGTTTCAGCATCGTGAACGGAAAGCGGGGGTATGTATGATGCTATACAAACACTAGTCTTATTAATTGTTCTTCTTCTTCTTGGGAAAAAATATAGAAAAGTCTTATTAATGAAGACATACATTATGTAAGATTAGTGTTTGAAATAGCAAACATAGTTTAAATACCCCCCCACGCCCACGATTTGGCCATGCTGTTGCATACTGTGTCCCTTTACTCACCCAATGTAACCAACTTGACAAAGTCCAGGCAAGAAAAGCACGAGTACGTCATGTCCAGCGTTGTCTCAAAACTAAATGACAGTTTAGATCATGATATGGTCGTCACCCACCAAGATTAACAGCGTTGTTATTGTTACTTTATACACAGTGACGTTACTTGGAAGCTCATAGCTTAGATGAATGTTATTCTACGTAACAATGGTAAAATCATAGTCACAAATGGAAGTATAATATAATATCTTCATCCTTTTCCTGGAATTATTCAAAGATCCATGTTGCATCTTTTCCATATACACACACATTTTCTATTGAAATAAAAAGAATCGAGTAATATTTTAGTTTCAAATTGATATATTCCACTAGAAGAATACAAAATGCAGTTTCATAAATGTATCCATGTCAATAAGATACACTGCATGTAATTCATGTTAGTTATCTATATATATTTAAAAATCCCCTAGTATCCAAAGCCAGCATTGCATAGCTACAAGCGGCAGTGGTTTTGTTAGTCGCCTCTTAATCCTTCTTGGAAGCGTACACTCACGGCATGAATGGCGTGCACAAAAGTCTATTTGTGAGCGCCTGTTGAACACCCACTTGGGGAGCCTCAATGGGAGAATCCGATCAATACGTGTGAACACAAAATCTATGTGGCTGTTTTTGAAATAATGTTTTTGTTCTTAATGTTGCTATATTTTGTTAGTTCTGAATTAAAACTGCTTTCATATTCATAATTGTATAGAACAGTGGACAACTTTTAGAGCAGAGGCTGCTAATAAATGTTTCGTGTGGCTTAAACTCTGCTGATGTCACCAATAACTCGTTGTCTACGCTCACTCAAGCTGTCAAACTCCACACTCCAGTGAGATATTAGCCGACATCTTACCTCCACGTGCATAATCACCTACTTATATTTTAGACTTGTTCCACATCGGTCTTTGAGGTGAAAGAAGGAATGCAAAATATATACACACTTTTTACGAACTTTTAGCGATTTACTAGTACCAGTGTTCAAAATATCCGTCTGCCCACCGGCCTGCGGCCCACAAGAGTTGCTTTCAGCCGGCTAGATTACATTACCAGTATATTTATGTCATATATGCGGAAGGCACGACAATTCGCAATAAAATGAATTTATATTAGATCGTTAAATTGTTTTAAATTTGTAAGAAATAATTTCGTTTTGGTCTATTCATATATTTTTCGTTTTTATGACGTTGCTGGTGCGTCGTACGTAGTGTACCACCACTCTCTACGAGACGTCGGCGTTTTTTGTTTTGTTTTTTAAATTTATTAGTGTGAATAATACTTTGTCTGATTGTATTTTATAATTTATTTTGATGGATTTGATGTATATTCGTTACATTACACTGAAAATGTAATATTTCATCATTTTATCTATAAGGTTCTTTTTTCCAACTGACTTTCTGGGAGATTGATCACCACGTGAGAACGTTATAAAATTTATCTAATAATAAAAGTGAAGCAGACACTCGTTGAGTGTGGTGTGCCACGTGCGTACATGTTAACGAGGTGTCTCTCTGGCTGCTTCGCGTGACCCACCACCACCTCCAACACCACCTAGACTTTGTTAACCAAATTAGTAATTGTTTCAAATTTAAGTAAAATAAACATGTTGATATTTTCATCTCGTAAATATACTTACTTGTATGTACTTGAACTGGTATATATTACCTTACGATTCATCAATATTTAATTTTATGTATGTATGTCCCCACATTGTTTTTACATGTTTGTGTACTTATTATCACAATTGAATTGTTGTTGAATTCTTTGTTAAACTGTTTTATGTAATTTTCTACTGGCATTGAATTGTTGCTGCATTGCTTAGTGAAGCTATTTTGTATAGTTTTCTACTGCGAAGGAGTTTTTTTGGTTTTGGGAAGAGGGGTGGGTGGGGAGGGAGGGTATGTGCATAGTAAAAAAAAGTAACCTTCCTCGGTTCTTGCCACATCGTGTCTGAGTTCTTACTCTGCACTGTACATACATTATTGAGTTTCATAATTTAAGAGCAGAGAACCTTTCATTTCATTTGGATATTCGTGGACTACGAAATTCAGTGTCCGTTTTGTCCAATTTCCCCACCACACACACACGCCTTTTTGCCTTTTTTCTTCCCAACATCCGACAATTAAAATCAACATTTCTCCACATCTCATTCTTGAAATCCTACATATACCTCTTTATTGGGGACTTCCCATATCCTCTTTTTATTCAGCTGTTTTCACCACTTCCCATTCCCGTCAAACACCCCCAACCCCTAATATTCACCCAGAGGCACTATCATCCTTCGTAATCGAACCTATACGTGAACGTCCACACCATGAAGAGATTCTCCTCCGCACAGTCCATCAGCTGCGGCATCCGCGCACCAGTCTTGTCGCCCAAATAACGTACGCTCCACACGCCAAACGACAAATCCGGCTTATCACCAAGGACACCGGACCACCCTCAAATTGGGCGGGGGAACATGAACTTCACGCATCGGTCGCGGTAGAGGAGCAGACTGTCTCATGTAAGCGAAAAACATCGGGCGTGGTTTTGTACTTCGTAGCACGTGGTACGTTATGACTAGATAGCCGTCTGCCAGGACAGTCCAACAGGCGGCTTTTGTAGTTGGTCACCTCCCGTGTTGTACTGCATCGTGTGGCGGTACTTCCAGTATCCCGGCTATATTGCAGCCACTTGGCTTGCAGTTCAGAGGCCTTTTGAGCTGCAGCCTGAATGCTTTTCTTGCGGTGATATCCCTCGGCGGATTTGGTAGATTCAAGGTGGATGTGAGTAGAAGTAGCGCTTGTAATCGTCCAGCCACACGTCTGCCATGCGCATCAGGTTTTTCTGTCCAGTACGGAAATAAATCAAAGGAGTCAGACTCCTGAAAAGCCGAGCTTGCTGTTATAAGTCTCTCTTGAATGAAATGTGCCTGAAATTACTACAACATGCGATATAACTCCACACCGGGGTCAGGGTTCTGAGAATCCGCTATGGTCGCCAATAATAGTGTCATTTTTGATGCGGCGATAATGGGTGAATTTACCGTGGCGTCAATGTGCGCCAAATGTTCACGGATAGACAGAAAAGAACAAACACACGAGCCACATGCGTGCATGTGTACTGGCGTATTGATTTTGATCGGCTGCGGTGTTTGCCAAGCTCATTAACATCGGCGATTGTCGTTCCATTGATAAATATTCAAATTGGGCACTAATTTCAGCGCGTATGGATGTGCTGATAGTATACTACTGGCGGTGGACCGGGAACAGAATGAAACGCCTACAACGGCTATAAAGCTCGAGTCTTCTGCGAAGCTCGGCTTTAAAAATGAGAATGGAGTAGTTTTATGTTTAGGCTTTTGGTATGAATCTCAACTGGTCAGTAAATGTAACATGTTCTAGTCGAATTTCAGTGTTATGTGTTCAGCTTAATTTTATGTGATATCACTCTCAGTATTGTATTTGTTTTATAAGCTGGTTATATGTACGACAATCTGTATTTAATAGTCTGTTTATTCAAATATTTTTACAGTAGAACCTCCAATGAAGACCACCTATATAAAGTGACCACCTTTATCATAAGGAACCTCCATAAAGAAACCACCTCCATAAAGAGACCACCTCACAATTGCGACCACTTGATACCAGTCCCCCGATGTTTTTAATTGTGAGATTCTACTGCACTGGCAGATCCCGGTTGTTGGAAAAGGGGAAGACACTTATTAATGGATCTCATGACTGTCACACACGCAATAATTGATAGTGGACACGGCAAAAGCCCCATGAACATGAAATATTTGGGTCGGACAAAAGGGGGCCCCACTCCATACTCACTCCAAGGATCTGCCTGTTCTACAAACTGTATTTTTCTTAGGGTTGTAAAACCTATATTCAGCTATCTCAATACAGTGGCAGGAGCTTGTTACTTGCCCTAGGTAACACAGAGAAGAAGAAGAAAAAGAAGAAGAAGAAGAAGAAGAAGAAGAAAAGAAGAAGAAGAAGAAGAAGAAGAAGAAGAAGAAGAAGAAGAAGAAGAAGAAGAAGAAGAAGAAGAAGAGAAAGAGAGAGAGAGTAGGAGATGGAGATCGATAGATAAAGATAGAGAGATGGAGATAGAGATGGAAATAGAGAGAGATGGAGAGATGAAGAGAGATATAGAGGGAGAATAGAATTGTTCTGATTATGGCCCAGCGGTCACCTGCCACTGCCTTGTCCACGGCCTTGCCGGGAGGCGGGAAGGCGTCGCCCGCAGCACGGCACGGTGACCACCCCGCCCGCACAGCCACGCCCTGCAGGGGTACAAACAATATGAATACGAAAGGCATCACATGGGGGTCATAAAATTAGTGCCATGTCTCTGTCTATTTTTAAGGTATTCCACAAGCATTCCTGTGTAACTTTTCAATATGATGTCCGCATGCCAGTGTTTTTACACTGGCCAAGACATTATATGATATGATTCCTTAGTCTTATGAGGCCAATCGATGTAGTCAAATGGAAAGTTAGGCTTATAAACCCGGTCTTCCGCTATGTTAATACAGTGGTAGGAACCTGCTTGCTGTACGTGACTTACCTGAGTGCGAGCTCCATGTTCTCTCCTCCCCACCCGCGCTGGTCGCGGTCAAAGGCGCCGAGGGCGTAGAAGTGGCGCCTGTTGACGGCGATGGCGCAGCCGACCAGCGTGGGCGCCCAGAAAGGGGCGCCGCTCCGCAGCATGGACTCCTCCAGGTGGCCGGCCAGACGCGCCCACACGAACCTGGACAGCAGCCTCAAGTGAGCCCACCTCTGGGGGTGGGGGTAGGGGTGGGTGTTTATAAGGGGTCTAGAAATCCCACATCCGTCTTTTTTTGGCCCTTTTTCCCATTATCCCTTTTTTGGCTCTTTTTTCCCTCATCCCACTAATTGGATTTCCCTTATCCCTCTTTTTGGGGCCATTTTCCCTTATCCCTCTTTTTTCAGCCTTTTGTCCCTTATCCCACTTCCTTATAACCCCCCCCTCTGTTTCATGTATGATGTTCGATAGCCAACGAATCCTTCTCTATTGAATGCACGCTGGTACACTGTGTTAAATATCTGGCCTCAATGAATGGATTAGATCTGTGCACGCACCTCGATGCAGTGTTATTGTACAAATTCTTGTTCGTCATGTAGAATTACACAGTTAGTTAGTTGGTTATACCAGAGTATAGATCACATGGCATTATTTCTCTAATAGGCCTTTGTGTGTATATGATTAATGAAATACCATATGTTATACTTGGACACTAACAGTCAATAAACGTTCATGAAGGTTTAGTGAAGTGTTTTTATTCCTCTCTGCCCCTTTTACCAAGTCAGCTCTACAACACATTTCGCCCACATCGGCCACGGACGTGCGTACAACAGAAACCACCTCTCTTTCAAGACCACTTCTGTAAGAAGACCGCTTTTCACAGTCCCACACGGGTGGGTATGAATACCGATGGGCCCTGTCTGGCCCAGTCGGGCCCTACATAAATATTGTAATATGTATACAAGTGTGCTTCTTGCTAAAATTTGATGTATTAGAGTGCTCTAGAGTTAATTAAAACAAACAAAAGAAAACAAACAAACAGAACGATGTTTCATTTGAATTGATTACTAAATTATCAGTTTTCATAGTGGCAAATCCAACAATATTTTGTAAATACCAAGTTTCGGTTTCACTTCTCACTATGTCATCTAGAAAGACGAAACAGTCAAGTTATTTATGACAAAGTAGTCATTTAATACATAAACTCACTTAATTTAAGATATTTTCTAAATTTAATGTCGGATTCTTTCGTGTTTTACTCTTCAGATACAGATTTTAGACATTCGTTCCTTTTGTAGCGCATCAGTTGAAACGCCCTCAAATAATCGTGATTTGTTTTATGTTTTATATTCAACTTATAATTAATAAAATTACGTAAGTTAAAAATATTTTCGATATATTTCAAAAATACTTTGTTCGTATGCTATTACATTAAAAACCTAATCAGCGACACTTCATACGCCAAACGAATTATAAAGCAAAATCAATACGTTTATTGAACGTATATTAAAAATACAAAAGATATTTTCAAGCGTAAGCATTATACGCCATAAAAAAGAAAATCGAGTTTGTTTCATAACGACCTCAGCTTCATTTTATGTGTGTCATTACTGCTCTTTAATTAATGAACTTGGAGCGATTGTATTTGTCTTTGCTTTGCACTTGAAAACCAAAAGAAAGAACATAATGAATAAGGAACAGACGATAAGGGGAAAAAATATATCTGACACTGAAAGCTTGTTTGAAGGAACCAGCCATTACTAGTATATCATAAAGGCACATACATTAGGTATTTCATTATTTTTATCTACTACACCTGCCTCAAAGAACAACACAAAAAACAAACTGCTTGGCCCACTGTCAGACATGGTATGCATGGCTTTGTAAAACCTCATCATTATCTATCTATAAGTACTCAAACTTGGTTTTGCTATCTAAAAATTCACCGTGTAGGGGTCAGTACAAGTACAACTCATAAGATTGTTGAATGTATGAACTAAATATTTCAAACTGATGCATTCAATTGCATCTTCACACATGTATCGCATTCTAAGTATTTTGTGATTAAATGGGTTTAATATATGGGGGTAGTCTCCATATTATGGTATGCATAAATGAGTGTGTAGAGTAAAGCTATATAGAAAACTGATAGATGTCTTAGTTTAGACAGTGTTTTATATATACATATTACAATATTTATTTAGGGCCTGACTGTGCCCGACTGTGCCTGTCGGTAGTCATACCTACAGGTCCCACACCTTCAGAAAGCTACCAGAATGCACCTCTGTATAGAGACCACCTGTCTACTGAGACCATCAAAGACTGGTCCCCAAGGTGGTTCTAATAGAGGTTCTACTGTAACATTTTACTGGTAAGGTAAAACTACTGACTGCAAAATATACATACATAATAATACGGAGTGATGCAGAGGCAGCACCTGAGTTGGTTAAAGGGGATCTCGTTCACACTATAGATATAATATTGGGTGGGTTTATAAGTGGTATGTTGGAAAAAAGGCAAAAAATAGGGATGTAGGGGAAAGTGTAGAAAAGAGTTCCATGGAAGTTCCATGGAAGTGGGATGTGGGAAAATGCCAAACGATTTGTGGGATATGTGAAAAAGGCCAAAACAATTAGGGGTGTGAGATTTCTTGACACCCCCACCCCCAACCCCACATATATGCATTATCACAATAACATGGGAATGGGACAATGAGGCAGATGCATGATCTGTCTCACAAAATACGTTGGTTTATGAGAGGTGGTTTCAACGTTTGCATTATGTTCTCAATGAGTAACATTCTTCACTCAATACAACATGTTTCTTATAATACGATTGCGTTGTGTCTTTTATCCCGTCACTGTACTGATGTAGACTGACTCATAAGCCATGAACTTGATTAAATTTTCTTTCGGAGATCAAAAGGTGAGTTGGATTATTGTCGATTCCATTCCATTACATTAAATTCCATGCCATTGTAGCGTGTAAGGTATGCTCCTATGATATTTTTCTTTTAAGAATTTTAATACAAATGTGTAGTTCAACAGATTTGCGTTCAATTTTAGAAAACGCTAAATTTGTAGATGCTGTATTAACATCAAATGGTATGCAATGTGCATGCAACACCAGTGTCCATTACAAACATGGAATTTCACAATGAATATTCAATGTTTTGGGTACAATATATCATCCCAAACTACGGTCAAGTTTGACCTAAGTGTCATACTCCGCAAGACGTGGTCTTAAAAAGACCACCTCTATAGAGACCACTTGAAACAGCCGGGGTGCACTAGAAAATCTTTACTGAATAATGTCATGCACACTAACTCATCCCCGCAATAAAACAACTAAAATTAGTAACATGTGCGTGCATAGAGACAATTCCTTCACATTGCATGCCGACGTGCAAGGTCGTTGTACTATTGTGTGAATAATCAATAACCAGGGAGGAATTCATGCTACATATTAGGCCCCTACATGGAGTCCTAAAATAAGTATCATGCCATGTGTCTATTTTCAAGACATTCCAAAGCGTTTCTGAGTTTTACGATATCTATATACATGTATACAAGAAATGTGCATGTGTCTGTCTCATTATGCCAGTTAGATGCGGATTTATCAAACATGTCAATTTCACAGGGTTTTTCAATAACTAAAAACTTGTAACCCCTAAGCGGAACTTGTAACCCATATACGGTCCTCACACTATCTTTATCTACTGTTTCTTTAACATGGATCATAGGATTACGATTTTCCAGGAGGACTTGTAAACATGAGCAATATCCACATTGTAGCAATATTTTAATCCCATCATGGTAGGGTAGTTTAATTGCACACAGTCTATACACACCGAATTGGGTTAGTGGTGGTTTTGAAAATATTTTCTATAAACCGTGTAAATCTTTTGAACAAACCTCAATCCTCTTTTTTCTGACAGCGTGGAATTTAGCTGGGGAATAATGGGTCACAAATACACTGCCCTAATTAGAAAGAAAAACATCCCACAAACCCACTAATGTTAAGGCTTTTCCCCATGTCCAACTTTCTTGAAACCCCAGCCAGTATTTCAAATGTACGTAAACAACACACTGCTGCCACGGATGCGGGATACAAAATTTAAAACTTTGCTCATGATCCATTCAATATGATCAAGAGAAGGGAATCTAAAATCAGCCATGTAAAAACTTTTTTTCAGACTGCAAAAAACAAATTTTTTTCCTAGTGTTCCATTGAACAACAAACTTTTTTTTCATGTTCATACGGACATTTATGTGTTACGAAAATTATTTTGCAATTTTTTTCTGAAAAATAATTTGTTTTATAGGAAAAACAAATTATTTTTTTTTTTTTTTTCCTCCCAAAATTATTTTTTTTTGGGACATATGCAGTTTTATTTCCAAAAGACCCAGCTTTTCATGAAACAGTACACAACTTCCGATTTAGGCCCAAATAATAATGAAAACCGTAACATTATAAGAGCGATCCATATATGCGTGTTAGGTGATATGCCTAAATCTTGATTGTCAATTGTGAACTGTCTGAATTTAAGTATGTGAAATGTGATGGAACCTATTAGGCTACTGGTGAGTGATGATCTGCTCTTTTCAAAGGCTGTTGTGATTGGTGATTTGCGTTTAATCTTGAGCGTAAATTGTGAACTGCCTGTGTCTGAAATGTGATGCAACCTATCCAGTTACAAATCCCGGTTATTGGTGAAAGACAATGATGTGTATTGGTGACTGGTGATTTAGGAAAAGAATGTGGATTAATGGATTTTCATCAAGGCTATTTATTGTACTGCACTCTTATAACGCTTTTATATACACAGTCCTAATTCACACCCCTCAATATTCGTGGAAGTGGGTCACAAAATGTAACCAATTAAAAGCCCCACTGCCTAAATGTTCAGAGGCCTTATGTTCAATACTCATAATGCGCTATTGATTTTTCTCCCACCATAGGCGGATCCAGATTTATATGGGTTATCAATAGCGAACATGCCAACATACCAATGAAATTAAGATAATTTGGTGGGAACAGGTGGCACATGCCCCCTGTCCCCAGATAATGGTTTCATAGAACACACGTACTGGTAAAAGGAGTGTAAATTATAAAGCCGTGAAACCAACTATGAAAAGTCCAATGAAATGATAGATAAGCTGCACGTTATTTTTCGTATTTCAACATATTCATATATCTAAAACGAACATTACATTTTATAACAACCCAATGTTGATGTAATTCAGTGCAACTTAGTATGTTTTTTTTTAACTGTATTAAAATTTATTTTTTATTTATACAACATGCACAATGCACAAAAATAACCAAAAAATAATCATATAAGTATTTACAAGAGAATTTTGGACGGTTGTCATCTATATATAGATATATATGTGTACTTCTATAATATGTATATACAACATCCACATTGCACAAAAAAGATCACAGATCATGTATTTACAGAAGAATCGTGGGTGGTTGTCATTTATATCTAGCTCTGATTGACATGGAATCGTGGACAATCTGGTCCTTCTAGACAAAACTGTGCATGAAAAGCATCGCTGCATGATACATTTGGATGGCCCAATTTTGTTGCAATATCGTTGAACATTTCGTCACTCAGCTGTGTTAATTGAACAGGGGTCCTTGATAGAGGCGCTTCTCCAATGAACCTCATTACTGCTTTACTGTCTGGAAATTTATGTGGATTCTCTCTTACAAAGTCCAGCCTCAGTCCACGAATGTGATCCTCTAGGGCCAAGATATGTTCGTGCCTCGATCGCAATGTCATGAGAAGGCTATTTATCTTCTCTCGTTCTTTCTGTAAATCATAAAATAATGCATGTGATTTCTTTTTTGTTTCCAGTAAGTCATTCTTCAATGTATGTACCAGCCTATGACGGGATTCTTGTGAAACTGACAACATAAAGTGATGTTTTTCTATTTCCTCATTTTCTAACTTCTCACAAAGTTCACGTCGATGGCACACACTGATAAATTCAAGCATTTTCATGTTGTGATTCAACAAGATATTTTCTTCCTGCAATTCATTATTTTCCATCTGCACCTGCTGTAAGTGCCTGTATGCATATGCTAACTTTTCTTTCCGTTTTGCAACATTTTCTTTATCTTCGTCTGTATCTTCTGATGGTTCTTTTTCTTGCACTATTTGGATGAGTATTTTCATTATGTTTATCATTTCGGTTTTGTCCAAGTTATCCAATTGTTCTGATATTGTCAGAAAATCCAAAGTAGATATATAATTCTCAGCCGTATTGTCAGAGTTTTTATTACACTCATTATCTTTTGTATATTTATCTTTATGGCCTCCCTTTAAATTTCTAGTATTATGTGCCTTTGTGTGAATGTTGTCATTGCTAGTCTCGGTTGCTTTTCTTGCTTTTCTATTATGTCTTGCATTAATTGGACCATCAACCTCTTGATGATTTTCATTTCTAGAAATGCTATTTTGATGAACTTCATCTTTATCACTGCCCTCTTCATCACATGACTCGCTATCAGCATCATCTCCATTTTGAGCATACCTGACATTAGTATTCCAGAATGCTTGACGAATAAACTTTTCCTCTTCAAGAGTTTGTAAATCTTTGATGCTTGTAATTTTCAACTCATCAGGAGTATTTTCTTCTTTGTCAGAATCCATTGCACAATCATCATAGTGCTCTGGAACTCCTTCAGTTCCGTTATTTGAATTGACTATCATGCTAGACAGTCGTCGATTACTTTTACTTTTTCCACATGAATATTGAGGGTATGCAGTTTTTGGTCTTGCCCCTCCTGTTGGATGGGTAGAGATGTCACTATCTTGATTTTCTGTGTCAACGTTCGCGGCACTCAATGCTTTGTAAGTAACTCGTTTGTGATGGTCTTCAAAGGAGTTGCATGCATCTAAACTCTTTGTCCCAAGGTTATCATATTCCTGCGTGTTGTGTGGAGTGTCCTCGCAATCCAACATACCAGAGCTTGATGTGAGTGACCTACAAGACTCGAACGAATCGCTTGTGCTGGCGGTGGTATGCAGGCTGGTATTGTGGTTATCATTATTGAGGTTTTCGGCTGTGTCACCTTTGCCAACTAAGCTCCTGTCAATTTGCTTCAGATCAGCTTCCATCAATAACGTCTTTTGTGCATCAGCTATTGCCTTTGCAACTACATCATCAATGTACGCATCTTCCTCGGGGTCGGAATAGTCAGGGTTTGCAAGCATAATTGTTTCTCAACTATGTATCATTAATAAGAATTCACTTGTTATGAAATTAGCAGCTTTCTTCTTTTTTGTGTATATACTAAATTCGTGGAAATCTCACGTCTAACACGCGACGTGTACTCTTAACGTTCTTTAACAGAACGTCATTATACAGTTTTTACGTGAAACGTTATCAGTATTTACAGCACTTGGAGCGACCATCATTAATTGGGGAGCGACCATCATTAATTGTACCAGGGGGAGGTGTCATTTGGTGTGGGGAGGGAGCGCAATTTTCTTTGGTCAGAGAAGGGGGGCTCAATTTTAATTCAAACAGAATGGGGGAGCGACCATCATTGTTTGTACGGGGGCGGTCATTTGGTGGTTTGGCGCGCTCAATTTTCTTTGGTCACAGAAGGGAGGGCGCTCAATTTTAATTCAAACAGAAAGGGGGGGGGGCACTAAATTCTCAAACTGAAAAGGTAATATTTCACGCACTTTTGTCGAGAATTTATGCATTCTTGCAATACTTTTTTTTTTTTTTTTTTTTATTTAAAAAACTGATGAAAAACTCAAAACTTTAGCATGAAACATGCATGACACAGTTATCTTTTCTTTGTTTAGTCTTTCCAAAAAATACGTAATACGGTTTAATATTCTATTTTAGCTAATATCTCAGACACATCTTTATTATTCATATCATGATTATGATATATATTCTATATTTTTATTGTAAACATAGATTTAGATTATGACTTCCATTGATTAACAATAATATCAATACTTGGTATAATTACAACTAGAAATCAGTTCATGGTCCATTTTATGTTTGATATTATACTATATACAACTACTAATCAGTTTATGGTCCATTTTATGAATAAAATAAGATGAAAATAGGAAAAACAAAAGTCTTTTTCTATTTTAAGCAGTATACCTTTACTACCTACTCGTGCAAATTCAAATCAATGTGTGAGAATAGGCGACACGTTTACAAACAAAATTGCTATATTTACATCATATGTTGGCCGTATCATAGCTTTTGTGTTCACAGGTATTGATTGGATTCTCCCATTGAGGCTCCCCAAGTGGGTGTTCAACAGGCGCTCACAAATAGACTTTTGTGCACGCCATTCATGCCGTGAGTGTACGCTTCCAAGAAGGATTAAGAGGCTAGTAACAAAACCACTTCCGTTAGTAGCTATGCAATGAGGCTTTGGATACTAAGTGATTTTGAAATGTATATCAATAACTAACATGAATTACATGCAGTGTCTGTTATTGACATGGATATATTTCTGAAACTGCATTTTGTATTCTTCAAGTGGAATATATCAAATTTAAATTGAAATATTACTTGATATGTTATTCATTTCAATAGAAAATGGATGTGTATATGTGGAAAACATGCGACATGGATCTTTAAATAATTCCAGGAAAAGGATTGAGATATTATATTATACTTCAATTTGTGACTATGATTTTCCCATTGTTACTTAAAACTACATTCATTTAAGCAATGTTGCTAAAACCTCCCAAGTAACAGAACATCACTGATTAATAAGTAACCGTATTAACACTGCTAATCTTGGTGGGTCACGACAATATCATTATCTAACCTTCACTTAGTTCTGAATATTTGATATAAACCAATTAAATGAATATCAATTAAGCCATTGAATGAATAGCTATTAAATTGAGACAACCCTGAACATGACGTACTCGTGCTTTTCTTGCCTGGATTTTGTGAAGTTGGTTACATTGGGTGAGTAAAGGGATACAGTATGAACCAGCATGACCAAAATCGTGGGAGAGATGTGGGGGTGGGTATGTTTGATATTGCAAACACTGATCTTACATGTATGTCTTTATTAATAAGACTTTTCTAATGTGTTTTTTCCCAAGTTTGCTTGTGGATTCAATTTTCGTCTTCTCTCCCTTTTCTATGGCGAGCAAGCTCCTACCACTGTATTGACATAGCTGATACCAATACCGTGGTCAAATGGAAGCTTAGGGTTGTAAAACCTGTCCTCAGCTATGTCAATGCAGTGGTACGAGATTGCTTGCGATAGAAGAGAGAGAGAGAGAGAAGAAAATTAATAAGACTAGTGTCTGTATAGCATTATACACACCCCGCCTTCCTCTCACGATGCTAGGACCATGGTTAGATGTGGAAATGAGCACCAATACACTTTTTTTTGTTAAATTCTAGTTCTTAATTAAAGGCGTTAGTTTTCTAGCATTGGTCAATGGTAGAATATTGCTTATATCTTAATTTTCTAAATACACTTTTCACATATCTGTTCAAACTGATGAACGAAATTATATAGTCGTTAAAGACATTTATTCAGATGATAGCGTAGCATTCACGATTCAAAATATAATTCAATTTTTACTACTGTCAAAGAAGTGGCCCAGGGAACAGTTCTATCAAGTATCATTCTCGCACCTAATGGTTGGTAAATAATCGTAGTAGGCAGTGATTGTGGTAAATGCTGCAAGGCTAGTAGGCTAATAATAGTATCAAGGCGGGAAAGTGCCATTGCGTAAGATTGATACTAGTCGAAGTTGGAGTACTTCGTCAAGGGAGGTTGGTGCAGTGGTTAGCATGTCCGTCCATGACATATGATTGGTCTGAATCATTGACGGGAGACCGTGAGATGGATTCCACGATCTTCCAAATAACTTTAAAAGGCCTACTTGATTATTTCACACTACTTGTTGAGTTAAAAAAATAAATGAATTATATTTTGAATACAAATAGTCGTGTAACTCGACAAACTGTCAATAACTTGAAAGTGATGTATATCTTGTGTACTACATAAACACTATTCTTAGTAATATAGCTATGGAACAGATTTCTAACTGCAGAAAATATACCACGGACGCCTGTTGCATAAAACCGTTTTCCCTTCGTTATCGTAGAAATCCACGCGATTATTGCCTTCTCTCGTCTGGCATGTTGTTGCGAGCATTTAAAATGCCAATAAAACGTTCCCAAAATATTGTCCTCATATGGGATTCGAATCAACGACCTATGGGTTGAGATGATAACTGACCAGGTATGTAGGCTGGAGGTTACAGAGACAACGGTTCAGCCGTGTAATCGTTTAACAGCCCGGTGCTTGGGATGATTGTATCATTCTGGTCACACAACCTAAAGGTCGTGAGTTCGAGTCCTACCAGGGCCACTTGATACAGTCAAATGGAAGTTTAGGGTCGTAAAACCTGCCTTCAGCTATGTCTAACGTTGGTAGAAATATGCTTGCTGAAACGATGTGTGTGTGAGAGAGAGAAGTTTGAAAATGTTAATCATTATTTCCATGTCATAGTTACGTAGCGTAACTGCGCTGCGTCTTCAATGCGTCTTGCTACGTGCCTACAAGATATGTAAACGTGTATATGCAGTTAGTTACTAAGCATTATAAGATGACATCTTTGTGGCTTTCTTTCTCATAGGTGAATTGCCGAACATTGGACCGATTTTCCACCCACATATTGTCTAGAGACAAGAATACGTTTTCCTTGAATGTGTCATAAAATTGCGTTGGTATTGTAGACTTATAGATAGTCATTTATTTAGTTCAAAACACTGATTTTCGTACAAATATCCTCGACAGGGCCCCTTGCAGATCTGTTTGGATCAAGTGTAGGTCTTACTGTGTACCACACGAAAAACTCTACATATCTAGCACAAAAGATAAGTAAGATCACGTTAGAAAGAGATAAAATATTACATCACCTATTCACCTACACTCCAATGGAAAAACACTTCAGATAATAACCGATCGGGTCAAGAATGCTACAACCCTGAAAAAGAGAACACTGCTCTTAGCCCTATTGACATTACAGACCCGTGTTAATTTATTCTCACTACCACCTATTTGCAGTTCATAGGTAACATCTACCAGCAGAAGTTCGGTACCGCAAGGAGGTTGTCCACTACCACCCATAGTGGTCTACCATTATATGGAATGGTTAGAGACCAAAGCCATGGCCACATGCAAGCCTCAACTATGGAAACTGTATGTAGATGACATACAAGAGCAAATCAAAATAGTCCGTTCCCAGGACAGTCATCCATCTTTACGTAAATTTAATCATTAATTTGAAAAAATAGCTAGAATGATCCCCTCCACAACCCTAGGCTATAGGTATTTCATAAAACAGAACAGTGGGATTAAGAAGTACTCTTTAAAAGGCGTGTCCGTGTAGAAGACAGGAAGATCCATCTGCACTTAAAAGAACTCTAGTCTATTCCATCGAAAACAGTTTGCATAGGGTGATCCCTCCATAAAAACATATGGAAGTCAGTTGGTTACCTAACCTGCCAAACACTTTAGGACCACAAAGGAAATAAGCATCATATATATATATATATAACGTCTACGACCATTAAACGCATAGAAATCGTAACGATCCCGTGTTCCTGAAGAATATCAGTGCGGCAAATTTATATATTTTTTCAATAGATGGACGGTGACCGCATGAGTTTGCTGGGATAGGATGACAGGTATATTATAGTATATATATATTTATATGGATGTTGATCGCTACGGCCAACTCAATAAATATCCCCCTGGATCAGTTCCTGAAGTTTGTCAATCATAGCGGCTAAGATTTCCATAGAATACAGTTTATTGCCTAAAGACGAGGCATTAAACGCATGGAAGTCGCCCACAGACACAGGATGGGATGACAGTGCGTTATAGGGGATTCTAAAATGCCATTAAATAGCTGCTGGACAAAGAAAAAGAACGCATTCATAGCAGATTGAGGGTGATAAATGTGGGGCAATTCAATAAAAAACAGCATATCTGTCGACCGAAATATTAAGGGATCGTAACGCACGGTAGGTTTTTCCAACCATGAACGGTGGCGCCGGTAGAGGAAGAAATTACATACGATCACTTGCGGCTTGCCACACCGCCATAAGGCAGTGAGGAATGTGCCACTGACAGGTTTAGGACGTAGTCCCGTCTATCCGTGAGGATTATTGGGAAAATGAACAATATGTCATCCAAGCCTAGGCAAAGAAAGGGGCAAAAAGAACGTTCAATGCAATCAAGGCGTGTTGAGGTCTGCGGCGCACACCCTACAGTTGTGGCCGTGCATTGTGCAAACTGTACTTTGCGTCAATGAATGCGTCTTCATAGAACCGCAAGGATGATCGTGAGATCTACGCGCTGTGATTAAACGTACGGGATTTTTCCTCGTTTATGGTTCCGCGCGATGGGTGGCACCAAACTGATTATAAACAAGCAATCGGTGGCGACAGACAGTTTCACTAGTACAGACAATCCAAAATGTACACCCAAAAGACAAAGTAGACCTTTAGAAAGCATGTTGATAGGTATAAGATCCCGTGCAGGCCTCGGTAGTACGCTGCCACTACCATGAACGCAGGGCCGTAGCAGTAAGTTTGGTGCCCTTAAAGAACAGGCGAGTTTGGAGTGGACTTGAAAACGTTGATTTGCGGCCACCTGTACCAAAACCAATCGCAGTGCCGTTAAGATCCATATATTTTTGCACAGACTGGCGTGCCCAGTCACCGTAAAAAAATGATCTTATGCTTAGATGCCGCAGATATATTGGTTTTTGCTGTTAAACCGTTGTCGGCACACGTCATAAACGTAAAGAAGTGAGATAGTGTATAAGATCACATGCAGATCTCGCGAGAATATGTATTTTGGTGAGGCTAGCAGAAAGTTTTGGAGGAGACTTAAAGAACAGGCGAGTGCGAAAGATGTGGGTACCAACAGAAAGAAGATGTCTTACACAAGATCTACGAAGAAGGAATCTCTAACTGAAGTGAACAAAAACGTAACAATGGACCGCGTTACCAACATGACTAGACTGGGAAGGCGTCAGTGTGATCGACAGGAAGAGTGACTGGAAGTGACTGCTTCCGTGGCCGAGTGGATAGGGAGTTGGACTTGTGACCAGAAGGTCGTGGGTTGGATTCCCAGTCGGGTCTGGCGGTGGGTGTTGAGCAAACTCATCCCTAAAAGCAGTTGCACCCTGCTCCGTGGCACCTACACGTTAATTAGGTACAGGCCATTGCGTTGAAAGAGTGAGTGATTGAATGAGTGATTAGCGTTGTGCGCTGAATGTGCTGCCGATGCAAGCATATGAGAAATGATCAATTGCTGATCGCTAAGTGGGCCAATGACCTGGTGTAAATTGTAAAGTCGTGAGGTCAAAACTTGGATCAAGACTATAAATCAGACATTTACATTTACAAACCAATTAAGTAGGAGTTACGTATCTTGAGCAACCAGGATGAGGGGGCCCACCAGCTCTATGACCTAATTCTTGGCGGCGGCCGAGCAGATTAACTGTCTGACATGCGCAGTTGGTCATTCCAAGGATGTCAACAGGAGTTGACAAAGCTGTTATTGATATTTATAAGTAAATCAGCGTTGTGAACTACAGCAGCCAGTCTATCTAGAATAGATTTTGGTTACATAGCCTACGCGATTATAGTATTGAGTAATTTTAACCAAGTGCAATGTATTATTTTTAATTTAGCTTCCTAGTCTATCCTGATCTATATGAGTCAAACACGATAATGATCATTTGAATAACCACCGGTCACCTTCTGATCATTATGGTTTGCATTGATGACTACCATGAAAATGAAACCGCAAGAGTGATGGCATGTTAATAGTCAATAGGATTGATATATTTTGCTGTACATCAGGCAATGCTTGGATCAACATAACACCGCATGCAACCCTCAGCCTAAAGGCATGCCCGATTCAAGTCAGTCCTAAATCATGGATAGCCAAAGTTCATGTTAATTCACAGACTGACTTTTTAAAAAAAACAAATGGGTTGGAAACATTCAACAGACTCATTAATATCCCTCTTAATGGTGCAATAAACCTACAGTGACATGGATGATATTTATGGTTTACACCATTGGCAATGTAAAAGGAAGGGGGTTAATAAGGTCCAACCACGGTCAGGACACTCATTAAATAGTGGACTAAACTCTTTGTGAGGAAATTCCATCTAACAACTTGTCCCTGGGCCATTCGTTTGATCACATGAGCTAAAACGTAATGACATATTTTTTTATATTATGACCATAAACTAAAAACCAAAATGACCATTTTCATTTTTAGTTTATGATTGAAAAGGATTCTTTAGAATCGAAAATATTTTCCAAATTGATAAAATAAATTACTAAAATAAATGTAGAATATTGTGTTTAGAAAGGGTATGCCATTTAAATAGAATTAGTGTCTAATAAAATACAATAAACAGTTTTGAATGTTCATTGTTAGAATAAGACAAGGTAAATTAATAAAAATTCAAAACTAATAGTACCTACTTTTTCTTGACAGTCAGTCAGATGAAAAATGAATAAAAACTCCCCATAGCAACATCAAAGAGCTTGGTCACAACGTAAACTGTTTTGTTTTAATTCTTTAAAATGTCTGTATCTTATCCATCCTACCACGCTACCATCTCTCTCTGCCACCAGTCTGCCAGGGTGGCCTGGACCCCCAACACCCCCACCACTGCTTCCCCGCGTCCCCCGCCACCATGGACCTGTCCCTACCAGCGATGTGCTCGCGGTCAGCCAATTTGGACCAGGGACTGCTGCCACCGCCTCTCTCCATGCACATCCGTGGGGGAGACCCGGGCGGGTTGCTGCCCCAGGTGGCAAAGAGAAGAGGGATGGCGTGATTCCTTTTCTGCACAACCTCATCTAAGCCAGATACCTGGGGGTGGGGTGGTGGTGGTGGTGTCACTTCGGTGCGCAATTTCATATCTAACTTTCATCAAAATAACCTATTTCATAGCTGAATATGATAGAAATTGGGTACATGTATTTCATAGCTGACTTGCCCATTATTTCATTAGACTACAGTTTGCATTTTGTAAAGACAAGCGTTAAAACACATGAAAGTGGCAGATGAGAAGCCTAGAATGGGAAGAGAGGTACTTTATAGCTGCTGTCCTGAATTTTCATGGCTGGGCATCACAAAATGCCAGTTCATAGTTTCTGGACAGTGAAAAGTAGATATTCAAAGTTGCTAGGGTGGGTGGGTGAAAAGGTGGGTCATCCATGGGAGCATGCCCGTCGAACGATTATGGAAGTGCCCCACCTCAACCCACCCCCACCCCCGGGGCCAGATAGAACCATGAAGCTCTAAGGGTATAGTAAGAAATTACATACAATCACTGCTCTTGCCACCACCGCCATACAACAAGCTTGGGGTCATCTGCACACTGACAGATGTAAGGACGTAGTGTCTGGGGAAGAAGATATTGGGACAAAGGAACATGTTGTTGAAGCCTTAAACAGTGTTAACGAAACTGTCAATGATAATTGTATGAAAATCGGTGTTGCGAATTAAAGAAGTGAGTCTATCAAGAATAGGTTTTGGCTACATAGCGTACAAGATTATAGTATTGCGCAATTTTAACCACGCCCAACCGCATTGAGTGCCATATATTATTATAATTTAGTTTCCTGATCTATATGCGTCAAACACGACAATGGTCACTTAAATGACCCCATGTCAGCTACCGATGATTACTGTTTGCATTGATGACTACCATAAAACTGAAACCCCAAGATTGATGGCATGTTAATAGTCAATAGAATTGATAATGCTAAAAAACTTCATTGCCAATAAACCTACAGTGACATGAATACTTATTCTTTGACTCATTGGCAATGTACAAAGAAGAGGTTAATAAGGTACAATCACGGTCAGGACTCTCATTAAACAGTGGACAAAACTCTTTGTGAGGAAATATTATCTAACAATTCGTCCCAGGGGGTATTCGTTTGATCACATCTGCTAAACATGTAATGACACATTTTTTACATAGACAAATGTCACCCTGGCTTTTAATGTTGATTGATTCGTCTAGACTGGCGTGGAGGCAGTGTCATATATGTCATAATATGCCTAGGGCACATTGCGCCACAAGTGCTGTCTACGACCAAAACGCACTGAGATCCGTGCGTGTTATGTGCGATAAATGCAGCATTTTTTAAGGCCGTAGGGTCGCCGTAGAAGTTTGGCTTGCCCTGCGTCATGGCCTAACCGTAAGGAGGCAGTGGGGAGAACATACGTTAAACACAGAGGATTTACCCAAACGTTGTCGGCACAGACACAGTATACTGGCACCGTGCGTTCCCTGTACCTGAGAACATACATTAAGTTTAACGCGAGTACAACTCACGTTCTATGCATATTGATCGCACGGCCACCTCAATAAAAAAACACTCCCTGTTCCGACGCACTCATAACGCACGGAGGAAGTGCGTATGTACCAACAACTGGAATTTTGTCCATGCATGCAGAAAACACTGTAGACGCCGCAGATCTCAACACGCCTTGCGGCGACCTCTTCTATTGTATTGGCCCTATTCGTGTACTGGAAGGCGAACAAAGGGTTAAGGTTTAAATTGGAAGTGCCAATGTTGTTATTAGAATTACTCGGCACAGGCAATACATGACACTAAATATAACACCAGAACGTCTAGTTTGACCAATCGGGCCTTAAGTGGTCCCAACAGAGAAGAGGTCTGTTTATGGAGGTTTACTAGTGTGGCGCTCTGTATAGGAAGGTTTGTGGGACCACGAAATATCGGTTCTTATGAAAGACGTGGTCTTTTCATAGGGCTGGGGTTTAGGGGGTGACTCAACTCTACAAGTCGCGATGGAACAGACTAATGTAATTATCCATTCTTTTCTAGTAGATAATTTAACCAGAAATGTCATTAAGAAGTGTGTGCAGTTAATATAAATATAAGCTGCGATATCTATCAGCGCTGGTTCAGGCGTAGACAATATCGCGTCTTTGTGGTAGAAAAAACGAGCTTCGCACTTTTGAATTACCGAAACTTCGAAGGTTAGAATGTTTGATACATTTCAACTAAATGTCTGATTTCTGGTCTTAGTCCCCCGTTATGCAGGATCCCATGACACAGCATACACACCAGATCATTGGCAGCATCCTCGTCACACTATGTCTGTCTCAACTCCCTGGGGAGCAAATAGCATATCACAACAATATCGCAGTTAAACATTAATCAATGTCAGCAAACATCTAGGTTGCATGGACACTGTTAATCTGCATGCTGAGAGAGGATATGTAGAAAGACATCGTCCTATCGTTTAACCTACCAGAGATTTCATATGCTTGAAAATGAAAGTTCTATCAAGTTCCACAGTTAATGGATTAAAGCTTCTGTGGCTTATTACATTTACACAAAAGTGTTGACAATATGCAATTACTAAAAAGGTTATCATATGTATGAAAAAACTTAAAATCCCATTTTACCCGTGACCGTTAGTTTCTAATAAAGTACAATAAACCGTTTTGAATTTCCACTGATAGAATAAGACAAGATAAATTAGTAAAAAATGAAAACTAATAGTACCTACCTTTTCTCGTCAGTCAGCCAGTTGTAAAATGAATAAAAATTCCCTATAGCAACATCAAAGAGCTTGGTCACAACTTTTTTTTTTTTAATTTTCTAAAATGTCTGTATCTTATCCACTCTACCACGCTTCCATCTCTCTCTGCCCTCAGTCTGCCAGGGAGGCCTGGATTCCCACCACCCCCACCACTGCTTCCCCGCGTCCCCCGCCACCATGGACCTGTCCCTACCAGCGCTGTGCTCGCGGTCAGCCAATCTGGATCAGGGGCTGCTGCCGCCGCCTCTCTCCGTGCACGTCCCCGGGAGCGGGGGTGACCCGGGCGGGCTGCTGCCCCAGGTGGGGGCCATGCTGGCGGACCTGCTCGCGTCCCAGGGCATCGACAGCGTCTACCTGCTATATGACTTGCAGGACGGTGAGAAGAAGTGCTTTTTCTTCTTTTTTTCATATCAAATTTGGATTCATTTCTTTTTCTACTGTTAGCTATTGTCAAAAAGGATTTAACATATTTCAACAAGTAATAATTTAGAATAGTTTTGATTTTAAAGGTTTTTGAGTTACACTCCTGTTCAAATCAAGGCAAAAACTAAAATGACTAACAATATTTAACCAGTACAATATACATAATGCATCTTAAGACTGTCTTGTCACAAGATTAGCAATCCATTTCAGTTACAAGTGTCACGATAAAAAAGATTCCATATTTCATAATCATTGTCTATAACTTCGTATTTACAAGGCTTACTGTTTATTTTTAACTTTTTACTCATCTGCTTACTTACTCACGTACTAAGTTAGTTACTTACTAACTTTCTTACTTATTTACTACCTACAGTACTAACTTAAGTCTTACTTACTTACCTGCTGACTGAGTGACGTATTTACACGCTGGCGTCATTGATGGCCTGCTTTCTTACTTATCGAAACTCCTTATTTACTTACGTATTCACTTACTTTCTTACTTACTTACTTGCGTACTTACTTTCTTACTAACTTACTCACATACTTATCTACTTACTTACCTACTTACACGTACACACCTACTCACTTGACTTACTGCATACGTTTTTCACTACGCACGCCCATCCCATTGTACAGAGGGCGCCATCGACGCGGTTCTGGATCACCTCAGCGGCGCGCTGATCCAGACGCGTCTGGCGGTGCTGGGGCCGCCCGACACGCTCCACGGGCAGCTAGAGAGGGCGGTGAGCGCCCGCGGGTACCCGCTCGTGTTCGTCGGTACCATGCACAGGGCGATGGAGATCATAGAATTGGTGGGTGCATTTGTATCTATGTATTTTACAGTGTGGAATAAAAAAATCTATTAAGACCAATCTCTATCAGGAGAACACCTCTGTTTTAAGACCAGCTGTTAATAAGGGACCATTATGAACCTCCATAATAACTTTAACATGCACAGGGCGATGGAGATCATATAATTTATGGATGCAATTGTACAGCAGAACCTCTCTATTATGACCACTTTTGGGCCCAGTGGTAGGTGGTCTCAGCAGCAGAGACCTGTTCTCTATACAGAGGTTTGTTTTTTGTAGCTTTATAAAGGTTTGTGACCGTGAAAAGTGGTTATTGTTAGAGGTGGTCTCAATAGCAGGGGTCTTAATTGGAGGCTCTGGCGTAGTTGTAAATGCTGTATGCAAAAACATCAATTAAGACCATTACTATCTGGATACACTACCTCTGTGTTAAGACCAACTTTTACCAACGGACCATTATGAACCTCCAAAATATAATTTATGTAAAATTTAAATAAACTTAGAATGTAGAACGTGCAAAGTTAAACAGTGACGGACAGGGTACCAGATTACATGAGTCTATCACAAGGCCTTTAAAATATCTGATATGAAGGCCTATTCTGAAGTTTCTCTATGATCCAAAAGTTATAAGTGTTTTGCTAAGTTGACGTCATTTGATAGCACATGGCTTCCATTTTTAGAACGGCAAACTATTTACAGAGCAGCTGTACAGCTGCTTTATTTGGGTATTTTCTCGTTTAAGCATTTGGTACTGTTTATTTGTAACGGTGAAGCTTTGATCAAGATAACATACTCAATGTCTTGGCTAATCCTTACCTGAAAAACCACCCGTGCACGCTGCTGCTTCTGCAACTGTTGCTAGTGAATACTCTGGTTTTAAAGGCTATAACAGACCAGGTTGTTGGAGGCTGTATATTAAATGGCAGAGGAACTTCCAGGGTTTCGTAAAAAACGTATATCTATTAGAGCTAGTTGCTGTCACAATTGTACTTGCTCTTAATTTTTGCACTTAATAAATGGTTGACATGAGCAGTTTCTGTAATAATAAAAAAAAGAAGAAAGTAGTAGGGTAGCCTCGTTCAACGATCTATTGCAACACTTGGTCTGGTTGATCGAGGCTAGGAAAAAAATAATGCATAAATCTGAAACGATAATTGATTTGCTCGCCTCCTAGGTTCACGTGTTTAGTGTTATCAAGCCAACCGTGTTGGCTGTAAAATTGAATTGCTGCTGAAAATAAGCACATAAACTAATGTACGGTTGCAAATTCGCATTCAGGGCCATATTTATTTCAAGTTATTAGCTAACTGCAACGACGATCAATAAAACGGATATATCCTTCACGTTTTTGACGCTTCATTCGTCAATAGTAGCGACGTTTTACCTAATTACCTGTGCATAGAATAATAGGAACCAAACAATTACCACCCAGGGCACACTTGGAACACACGCATACAGTAGAACCTCTTTATTAGGACAACCTGATGCATTGGCTCACAAGTGACCTCAATAGGGAAGCGGTCTCTTTAGGAAGGTTCGCAGTTGATGAAGTTTTGGACCGGCGAGGATTGGTCTTATTATGGAGGTTGTTCCTTTAGAAAGATGGTCTTAATAGGAGGTTCCACTGTACCTTAATTAGACCATTCATCAAGCAATGTGTATAGGGAGGTGTCTTTTGTGTGAGCAGGCACGATTATGTGTTTTTTCCCAGTGGAGTACAGTGCAAGACAGTGCGACCGCCAATTAAGACCACCTCTATATTGAGAGCACCTCTATTATAAGATCACTTCTAACAATCACTAAACTTGGTAAGAAGACCACTGAAAAAAAAACTTAAAGAGCTAACCCATTTTTGAGAGAAGTTTTGAACAGTTCCTAGTGTGATCGTACCAGAGAGGTTGTACTTCACAGGGGGTGTAGGCTATTATGGCTGTCAAAGTGTCGTAGTGAGTGTGCATGGCAAGGGAAGGGCTTTTATTGTTGCGTAACATATGGTAGTCCGGGGTCCAGTTAGAAAGGTTGAATCTCGCAGTAAAATGATCATGATTCTACTACTATAAATGTACATTGTAAATGTAAATGTGGGGGGTTATAGTCTTCATCCAAGTCTTGCTCTCGCGAAGTTACAATTTACACAAGGTCATTGGCCCACTTATTGATCATCAATTGATCATTTCTCGTATGCTTGCACCGGCAGCACATTCAGCGCACAATGCTGATCACTCACACAATCACTCAATCACTGAGTCTCACTCTCTCAACCCAATGGCCTGTACCTCATTAACGTGTAGGTGCCACGGAGCAGCACGCAACTTCTTTTAGGGATGAGTTTGCTCAACACCCACTACGAAAGCCCACCGAGAATCAAACCCACGGCATTCTGGTCACGCGTCCAACTCCCTAACCACTCGGCCATAGAAGCACACAATAATACTATACTAATTTGCCATGTGCCTAAGTGGCTCGCATGAATTGGTTCTGAGTTTGAGGCTCAGTCTGGTGGTGGTGGGTGTTGAGCAAACTCATCTCTAGCAAGTTGCACTCTGTTTCTCGGTACCTACACAATAAATAGGTACAGATCCGGCTTGTGTATGCTAATGCGAGTGATGAGCTCTCAGCAGGAAGACACACGCCACATGCTCTCTGGCGAACGTTTAGAACCTTAACCGCCCCTCAAACCTGACCACATCCAATAAAAATGACACCTCTCAAACAGGTCCAACTCCCACAAACTGACCTCCTCCTACAACCTGAGGGACCACCTGTGTCATGTGGCTCCCAGACGCACGCACATGAGGACTTATACATAGTCCACCTCTCATAACCTGACCACCTGTGTTCTTTCCAGTTGCAGTGGTGCACGGGGCTGTCCCATACCTACCTCTCTCTCACACCATGATAGCCTGATAGTGCAGCAGATAAATGAACTTTTCAGAAGAATCGTTCATTTTGGGAAACAAGCACCAAATTTGGCACAAATACTCCTGGGGGACCACTCTAGCAATGTGCAATGCTAGCCACCTCAAATTTCAACATGGAGGACATTTTTAGCGTTATGAAAATATCACATTGAGGATAACATCAGAGGGCCTCGTTTGATGTGAATGATCTTAGTGTCTAATCATATATAATTGACCATGTAGAATCCAAATGTCAGCCTTTTGAACTAAATTGCACCGCATTTGCACCCTATCTATGATCCCTTTGTTGCTCTCCCCAGGCGCAGCGTTACGAAGAGCGTTACGTGGAGTACCGTTGGGTGGTGGCGGCGGCGGGGCCAGGTGACCTGGTCAACGCGTCGGTGTGGGAGGACGCGCTGAGACAGAAGGACAGCGTGGTGCTCGTGGACCACACTGAGGGGAGGGCAGCCGCGACAGAGGGACGGCAGGTGAGATAGACATTGTTTTTTGTTTTGTTTTTTACAGTTTAGTCCTTTTTTGGCAACACAAGGTGAGAGACAGGCTGTAAACCTTTTTCTTACTTTTTGTACATAGTTTTGGTCTCTTTTTTGCCAACACCAGATGAGAGAGAGAGTTTGTCGACAGGCAAATCCAGGGAGCGGAGGGGGCGCGCATACCCCCCTCTTTTTCCCACCAAAATAACATGTTCATAGGGTTTTTACATGTCCGCCATAGATTGCGCGTACGAAACCCATGAAATACTTTAAGTGTGTGACCCCCCCACCTTTTCAAAAACCTGGATCCGCCATTGGTTTTGGTCTCTTTTTTGGCAACACCAGGTGAGAGTGACAGACTCTCAACATTGTTTTCTTTATAGTTTTAGTCTCTTTTTTGCGTGCATTGTTTACTTTTATTGAATCTAAATCCCGAACTCTAGCTTCAAATGTTATATTGCAATTTCCAATTGATTTTACATATAATTTAGCAGTGTGTTATTTTGTCTGAAAAAGTTGAATCAGTGAATCTTGAAACTGAGTCGAGAACTAACCATATACAATGTATAAATGTATACAATGTATAACTACATGCAAAAAGTGATGAAATTGTGACACTGCCTCTAGTTGTAATAGATAAAAGTTATTGGCAGAGACAAGATTCTACAATGCATACTCAATACTGCTTGTATATCCAATATTATGATTACATTCACTTCGCGTTTGGTCACACATTAGCAATTAGTGTTATTTTGGTTAGAATCGTAGGTTGCCTCCAGTCTTTGACCCCCACAATGACGATCCAGGATCCGGATCCGCATGGATTGATCCATGGCTATGCAGGATCCATTGTGTCATTTTGTCCCATTCTCTATTCATATCCTCGTTAGTAACCATTATGGTTACAGCAGTACCCCTCTAATAGGACCAACCAAAGGGTTGGCCTGGGGTGGTCTCAATAGAGAGGTGGTCTTTATATGGAGGTTTATGTTGGTGTCTTTATAAAGATTTTGGGACCATAAAAATGATCAATATTACTCCTTCTAGAGATATCATCAAATGACGGTTCTACTGCATTTTTTTATGTGATATGTGTGTCCAAATTGAATAGAACTTGTGGTTCTTTGTGTTCAAGTGTAACAATTGCAGCTACAACGCAATCCATACTGTGGCTAAAATTATAATTGTGATTGGGGTAATTGCAACTGACTCCACTTCTCAGCCTAGATGTAAGTGTAATTGTCGCTGTGGGCACGTTGTAATTGCAGTTGACACTTCTGCATTTGCCTTAATAGCAAAAGGTGCCCACCGTAAAAAGGTCTGATATACCTGTGGGCTGTGACACCAATTATAACAGTAATAGTAGTCAAAACAGTAGATATTTTGATTATTTCTCTGCACCTGAAATGGCAAAACAAATCATTATTTTTGGCACAGGTTATGGCGCAGACTTAAACCCCTCGGGCATTTTATAGATATTACCTGGTAAGGAACGTGAAATACACTATTTGGAATCTGCGCACGTGTTTAGTGTCCACAATGTCAAGCTGAATCATTCAATGGCACGCTATTGTTCCCATCGGCGCCATTGAAAGTGATCATTAAGCATTTAACGTATGGGTGTTCTGTGAGACTGTGTGCCTGAAATGTGCTTTAAATTCCTCTTCATATCTTAGATGCACCATCTAGGATGTTGAAAAAAAAGACTGGTAACACTGCAGTAAGTGAGAAATGACGTCTGCCGTGAGCCCGCGTGGGTTGAATAAGATAATACCAGCGTCACATCCACAATAGCAATAAAGATGTGCCAAGTAGGTGCTATCGTGAAGTGCCCTACGAACGCAGCAGATTGTGATTGCATGTATGTGCCAATGACGAACTAACACCTAATAAAAAATGAGGCAATCAGGTCACTTTGCTCATCCAACCAAAGGTTAGGTCGTCACATCACCGTGTTCACCCAGCCTAAGGTCAGGTAGTAAGTAACATTTAAGACGAAAAAACAAGTTTTCTACAGAATGAGCACGTGACGAGCTGGGGAGTCCCCAGCTATGACATACATTGGAGGGATGAATGCGAGCACTTTGTTTCGAATACACATATGCAAATTAGCTAGTTCTGATTGGCCGGAGACACACGTTACTTCGTGTATGCTAGCTGTGTCATTGAACTGACAAATGAACGCGTATGGTTGTTAAAACCAGTCTGCAGCTAGGTCATGTGGTAGAAATATGCTTTCTAGAGACATGTAAGAGAAAGGGTTGAAAAAATACATAAATTTGCAAACGCTGGGAACCAAATGCATATGGATTTGATAAGAGACACACCAGACCGGGAATTAAGACAGGCAAATTGTGTAACTGTCTACATGTGTACGTGCCAGACGGCATGTCTCATACATGGAAAACCACACTGGGTGCAAAAAATGTTTGCAGTACCATTTGTGACATAAACCAATGTAACTTATGTATTGGACAACCTTTTATCACTAGATAACACTGGTTATGCCAGTTGTTTCCCAACAGATAGTCACCCACTGTCTTAGTGTTGAGTCCAAGCACCTCTTGTAGGGACCACCTCTAGATAAAGAGACCACTTCTGTGATTTGGCCACTTATTGCTGTTTCAAACCTTCATAAAGAACCCTACACGAACTGTCATATACAAAGGCTGTTTCTCGCTGTGGAGACAACTTGATGCCAGGACCGAATATGATCCTAATAGAGAGGTTCTACTGTAGTATTGGACGCAAACTTGGGAAGACAAAGACTGCATTATAATGTAATAATTGCATGCTATCAATAGACAATAGACCACTGCCGTATTGCACATTTATAACCCACCATTATAGAGGTATCATTATGCAAAGGGTGCAGGTCCACGTGAGAACAATATTATTCATGAGTAGTGTTTATTCCTATAGCCTTGGTAATTGTATATGCGGATCACAATTCTAATTTGATCTTATACGGACGTAGCTACGGGCATGTGTTTGTCATTCCACATTTAACCGTTGATCATAGCACTGCCTTAAAGTCCTTGTTCCTTTCAACTCAGCTGCGTCCCAAAAATTCAATCGTTGTCAGAAACACACGGCTTAAAATTATGAACATACTTCAAAATCAGTGTCAGATTTTTTTAAAATTATGAACATGGACTTGAAAAGGACGATGAATAATACTGTGCAACCGACGTTCTACAATTGTTGAAAATGAAACCAAAGTTATACCTTCACGGCTTAAAATATGTTAATCACATGGAAAAAAAAAACTTGAAAGATGATCCCACAAATAAAAGATAAATTTGTTGTGCTTAACCGACGATGAGAAATGACTTGGATAGTAAAATTTGATTGAATGAAACCAAACGATGTATGACCTTGGATTTTTGTAATGAATATATACAATAGAGTCACGGCTTAATATATGTTACATCACATGGAAAAAAACTAATAAGATGATCCCATGTCGGTATAAAAGTATTTTTGGTAATCCCCACTCAACAACAGACAGTGTAAATAGGTATGGATTTTTCAGATTTCCTCCCACAAAGTGTCATGAAATAATAAATTTAAAAACAAAGTCCAAATTCATTTTACATAACATCATTATCATGTTATGTTTAAGGATTTATTATCCACTATGCGCTCTAACCATATAGATTTAATAAACCACAATGCATCTGAAAATTCTGTGTCACCTCACAGACTTTAAGACATCAATGTCGTCTCTGGGTAAATGTCCCATAATACTGTCATGCTTTGGCTGCCTAGCAATAGGGGGTCTTTGATATTTTGCCATCTCAATATCGGGGGTCTTTATTCTGAGCATATACACCCAACCCGACTGTGGAAGATACCACACCCACACCCCGAGGTCCACAATCTTGTTTGAAAATCAGATGATATATAATAATAATTCGAGTCCGTGGGCAATAAACCCATCTCCACATCCACAAAGATGGGACTATAGCAGATCGTCGGGTTGATGGAAGTAGAGAGTAGGATAAAAGAGGCTGTCTCTGAAGAAATATTATAATTATCATACAACAATTACAATTATGCAATTATTCCAATCCTTTCGTACTAAACTGTATTGCTCCTGACTGTGGACTGATTTAAATCGTGAACATTTTAATGATTGTAGAATTGCTTTTGATAATAATTTTTAGATATTTGTTAAATATACATAGACGATGTTTAAGTTATTAAGGTAATATTATTTAAAAACAGTTAAATATTTTAAATTCTTCATATTTTACCCATGAATTTAAATGCTGCATTTCATATTGAAGCTGTTTTGCTTCTAATGTATAAGTTTAATGTATGCCCGTGCGCCGACAGCCAAAATCGGCTGGTCAGAAATATTTATTAAGGCTGATATGATGGCATATTTACAAACATGATTTTTAGGTACATTTCATGAAACCAGTTGCGAGTAGTGATCAATTATGAAGAAGTGGAACATTGAATAGATAAAAATGATTATATTCAATTGGCTCAGCAAGTACTATTTGCGTGGCATAAAAGGTAGAATAGATGTGACATGAAATTCACCTGTGCATGTCTGTGAAATCGATCATGTTATTTGTTAGCAGCAGAGTACTGGCATGTTGTTTACACGGTTTAGCTTGGATCAGCCATTGAAAAGGAATCTATGTGTTTCTTCTTGATGAAATGTGGCTTCAATACGGTCAGGACGTCGACAATAATACTATACACTTGTATTCACGATTTCAGAGTTTTGTGTTTAAAAAATGGACAGAGCTATAACAGAAATGTGGATATTATTTAAGAAATGAGGCTGATAGGGAGGACATTATAATATTACAGGACGTGGACAGTGATATTATTGAAAATATTAACATACATGTAGAATTTCATAGTGAAAAAGATTCTCATTTCCACTAAGTATTCCTTCTATGGAATAGAGAGGAAAGATGATTCTGCCCCAATAAAGTCCCTGCGTATGGAATTTAGCAGCACTACTGTATTTGTATTGGAATATCCTTACCAATAAAAAAAGTCTGCTATGTCTTATATTCATACGCATCTAATAGTAAAACTTGCACTGGATAGAATGTGGTAAAAGTGCTTGTTTGAAATAAAAGCATGATGTTTATAGCCATAACACTTTGTGGATTTAAGCTCATACAAAATACTGGTAAGAAGAACACGTACCTGGACTTGGTTATTGCAGATGTAGCTTTAAGAAAATAAGATATATCATAAGTCAAGTGACATATCAAGTGACACTGTGGCTAAAAACATCATGGAATACATTTGTAGCATTCTAATATTAACATTGAGATTATCTATTATATATTCCACCACATTTTAAACAAATTGAATGAAATAAACATCAGAACGAAAACTAAGAAAAAACATTAGTTCAACACAACCTACTGTACTGAGATCTATTAAAAAGGAAACTCGGAAGAAGATATAGAAATGATGGAGGAAGCAAAGTCCAGTGGCACGCTACAGCAAACCGACAGTGAAGATAAACTGGTCCTTCTGATGGCAATTGCCTATAGTGAATCAATGGACGTTATCGCCAGTTTGATCTCACCAAGCACCATCAACACGCAGGATAAATCTGGTAACACAGCGCTCCATGTGGCAGTGAGTGAGAAAAGAAGGGATCTGGTGCCAGTTCTACTGCAGCACGGTGCTGATGTCAACATGGGTAATAAGTGGAGTCGAACCCCGTTATATGAGGCTGCATTTCGTGGTGCCCCAACAGACATCATCACCCAAATAATTTCTCCTCACAACATCAACATGCAGGATATATATGGCAAAACAGTGCTCCATCAAGTGGTGAGACAAAAAAGATGGGAGCTGGTGCCAGTTCTACTGCAGCACGGGGCTGACATCAACCTGGTTGATCGGATGAATCAAACCCCGTTACATGATGCTGCATTACGTAGTGCCCCAGCGGACATCATCACTCAGCTGATTTCTCCTCTAAACATCAAAATGAAGAGTGAATATGGAGATACAGTGCTCCATGTGGCGGTGAGTGAGAAAAGATGGGAACTGGTGCGAGTTCTACTGCAGCACGGGGCGGATGTCATCCTAGATGAGTTGTACAACAATAACACTCCATTACATGTAGCTGCCTTTTATGGTGCCCCAGCAGACATCATCACCGGGTTGATTTCTCCTCAGAATATCAACATGCGGGATAAATCTGGTAACACAGTGCTCGATATGGCAGTGACAGAGAAAAGATGGGAGCTGGTGCCAGTTCTACTGCAGCACGGGACGGACCCCTTCATATGCGACATTCTCTCAGAACCACCACGGCCATTTTCACTCCAATATTTGACCATCGCAACCATCAGGAGCCACATGCCGGTCAAGTCTGATGAGGCTTATGAAAAACTCAGACTTCCCCAGAGACTTCTTCTTTCTCTCAAGCTGAAACCGCTGGCTGATGAGATTGTTGCTGTAAAACAGCTCGGCATCATTGCTCTCTAATTTCCTAAGGAGTATTTCACCTGCTTGATTATCATAATAATTCAAGAAAATAGCTCATTTTAATAGAAAAATCACACACAATTCGTTGTTGCGTTTTGGTTCACTTCCTTTTATCACATGTGCAGCTCATGTATGGTGAAATATTAGCATTGCTGTAACCAGCTGGTTTATTTTCAAATATATGACAAGTGTCTTCTGCCTAACATGGCAGCGTTACTAGAGTTACATTGACTCTTCCCAAGCTGAGAGCAAACACTTCACCATAAAAATGGTTTATCAGTAAAATGTTTTGAGCTATGAAAACAGGACTCGACAAATGTTATATGTCATGTGCCAGTATTTAGTGATTGACTGTAGAACAATGGGAGCTTTTCCATTAAATCTATGGACGCATAACAGGCTGGTAATAGCGACAATCAATTGGCATTCATTACCAACATTGTTATATGTCACGATGTGTAACATTTATATATTTCATACAATTTTATCAGTACAGTGACACCTGCCTATAATGATATCCCATGGTTAGGACCACCTCCTATCTGGGAACACGACTTCATTCTGCCCTTGATTATTTACGGGAACACTTTTTCCTGCTTCTAGTGTCCCTACGTATGAGGTTCTACTGTATGGTTCATAAAAGGTGGAAATATACATATTTTTCACAGAATGTTGATTCGCAGAACAATTAGATCAAAAGTCCCCAGGAAGCACAGCATCGCTAGAACAACATGAAATTACATGACAATATCTCATTGGATGTGCAATGTATGACATATCAACTAAAACATTTTCATGTGATTAAAGCAATACTTTACTTTTAGTAATTTCAAAGTAAACATAGTTAAAAGTAAACTTCTTTACAGTGCTAGTATAGAGCTGACCTTCTAACAGCGCTGTACAAGTCAATGTTGTTCTTGCAGAGTGCCCAAAATTATATCATTTCATTGTCGTCTCATTTCATGTGGTTGTGTAAAGTTTGAAATAAATCGGTTATCAGTAAACACTGTAGCTTGTCCGGAGACATACATATATGAGAATAGTCACGGTGTTGTTCCACATTGTCCTTAAAAGTGGTTACTCCCACATATTGTACCATAACTTTAGAAAAACCCAACATGCCTTAGATTTAAAACTTGCCCCATGTAAAAGACATTCTGTAAGTGAATCGCCTAGAATTACCGCTCTTGCATTGCTTAAAACAATCGCGACACCAATGTTAAACATGTTATTTTGGTATTTTGTGGACATCTAGGCATTACGTTGCTCCCATACTTGGCTTTATATCAATAACTAGTAAAATAATACTTTTTTATACTAATTCATGCTATGTTCTAAGACGTAACATATCATAATATTTTTTCCTATACTAATTATTGCATGAGCTGACCTGAAAGTGATTTGTGGGAGTAACATGTGGTTACTCCCGACCATGTCCGCAATGTACATAAACAGTAGTTATGGTTCTACTCTCACTTTTCTGTCAAGCAAGCTCCTGCATGCAATTGTTCATATAGTAGTTATGGTGTTTGAAGTTGTATAGCAGTGCCACTGCGAAAAACACTTCTAAATCAATCCTCGTTTATATTTCATGGAAATCATACATTGTGTGACTATTTTAACAAACATAACATGTCCCGTTACCCCACCAACTGGACATTTGGCAACCCCAACGTCTCCTCATTTTGCATTACTAATATTTTTAACTATTACGTTTGTTTGAAAAATATTTAACATGGAATTATATATTTAATCCTTTTAAAAGTTCATTTTTAAAATCTGCCGTTTAGAAGAGCAGAGATATTTCAAATGCCCTGTCACCCACAAACCATGTCCCGTTACCACCACAATTTTTACAAACAGAAATTGAGCTTTCGAGGGTGGGTTTTAGGTGTTTAAAGTTGTATAGCAGTTGTCAAGTCCCTATTAGAAACAAAAAACAAAAACACAAACAAGAAAAGCAGAAAAGCGGGAGCAATACAGTTACGACTCACATAGAAAAGAAACAAACAAAAGGCTTTGTTTCTGCGGCTGAAGTAACGCAATCATGAATCTGCATCGGGATTAGTTAATCCACATATTCTCTTGTGTGAAGTGTCCGTGTTTCACGAGTGCTACATTGCTTGTTCACGCAGCATGGTCACAACCACGTGTGTATAACCTCCATTCCCGGAAATCCACACATTGATGTGCATGTTTCAGGGTAGGGTCAAGTATTGTTGTAATTGGCGAAATTGTAATTGATTACATTGTCATTAGATTGTCATTGTGATTGTAATTGATCAGCTCACACATTTTATTAGTTTAATTGTAATTGATCAGTTCTTAATTGCAGTAATTATCATTCTAAATCTGATTGACGTGTTGAATATTGCAATTGCAATTATTTATTTTGCATAGTTAATAATTGTAATTCTCCATATAATTGACCAGTTCCTATAATTGTAATTGTAATCCTAATTGATCATGTTGCCTATGCACCCATTGTATTTGTAATTGATCATTTCACATGTAATATAATTGAATAGTAATCCTCCTGATGGCCTGTACGTTTCAGTACGTTGTGCCTTGCAACGAGTCGCATTCTGAAGTCCTCACATCGCTCCACTTCTCCACAAAGGTGAGTTACTCATACTCATATAATAAGCCAATAAGTTGTGTTGTGATACAAGGAAGATCCGAGATAAGCATACATTTCCCTCTCTTTTTCACCCCCCCCCCCCACCCCCACCCCCAAAAATTAAAAACAAATCAATTCTTTTCTTGATTGTTTTTTTCATATTCTTATGCTTTCTCCATACAATGCCTATGAAATCCTTTGGATGCCCCCCCCCCCTCACACACACACATCTTACCCCTAACTTGACAATGCAGCATGTAACAACAGTCAACAGCCAATAATCTTCCTTACTACTGGTGACATGTACTTTTATAGTTGGTATTACTTTGATATTCAAAAGAATGAATGGTCTTCGTCATGGAGAAGCTATTACTATCAATCCCATCGATGCGAAGAATATTTGAAGTACTAGTATTCTTATGTGGTTCTGAACTATATAATTCTGGAAGAATCTAGACCATAAACCAGCAAAAACAAAACCTCTCTAAAAGACCTAATGAGCCCTGTAAAGGAGCGACCAAAGGTGGTCTCAAAAGGTAGGATCTGCTGTACCCTTCATGATTGTAACATGATTTCTTAATTGGACTCTTTTAATCTTTGAACAGCTGTGAAGAAAATAAGAGATATAACTTAAAAGATGTTGTTATTTTCAATATTGAACGACATGAGCGAACGGCCATCTTGAATTTCTACCTTGTTACCTGCCAGTTTGAACTAGGATACTTCTCATGCTGCAAGGTGGGATGCCACTACAAAATTATACACAAAAATCCTCAACTGACAAGATACAGAAGAACCTCCAATTAAGGCCACCTACATTGTATATAGGCCTTCTCTATAATAAAACCATTTTTGCAGTTCTTATCCTTTACAAAAAGACCATCGTAGACCATCATATAAAGACCAAGTCCTTAATGAGACAACTTGAGGCCGACCTCTTTGCTGGTAGAATAAGAGGTTATATTATATAAAGTCTGTTTATGTTTACCTCGCACGTAAACCTGTACATGAATCATCTAGACCAATTTATGCTCCTTTCAAATACATGTGCATTAGCCATGTACACTATTGCTGACCCTATAGAATCTGGCATTCATAACTAACCCAATAACAGTGCTCCATCAGCTATGTACAATGGGCTTCCAAGATCACCAGTGACCTTCACTACTAAGAGGATTAATACAATTAACATTGTGTCTATATTACAGTAGCACATCGTTACATTGATATTGCATATCTCGAGTTTTCTGTCATTTTGATGTTATGGTGCCATGTCGGTCACTGTAACCACAAAGATGAACATACATGTATGGTTATCGCGAATACTGTAAAACGAGTATTTCGTGGTTTTAAATTTTGCGATTTTCATCTATAAATTATTTTGTGACTATTTAATTTTGAGATTCTGGTCCACCTTGGACTTACTTTACATATTGTTTGCTGACTACAATATATAAGCTTGCGTTTTTGTACCTACCCACGAAATTCGCAAATTAAATCGTGCACAAACATTTCTACTTTTACAGTATTGGCTATCTCAAACATGCTAATGTTCTCCGAAATATTCTAAATAACCAGTTTCTACAGTAAGGCCTATTCTATAACTGTAAATTATGGATCATCAATATGCGTCTGACATACGTGTGCTTACAACTTGGTCAATAGTCCATAGAAACTTGCATAAAGACTTACACTGTGCTTTGCAGTTACCAATTATGAGTTTACCACCAGTTTTCAGCTTTAATGATTAACATCGGTATGCAGTTCCAGGGTTGGGCAGATTAAATCTATCTTGACTAAAGCTAAACTTAACTAAATGGTTGATTAAATAAGGCTGAACTATGTTGATTTTGAAGACTAAACTGAATTAAAGGATCACTTGATTGGCCTAAAACTTAACTAAATGCTATAAATGTATTGTAATGCCCTATTTACACGTATGACTCTTCAATGTGTGAGATCCACTCTAAAATAGGTGGTCCTTCATTAGCTCAGTGGTTAGAGCGTACGACTTGAAAACAGGAGGTGTTTGCGTCGTAAGTTCGCGGCCCGGTCTCCATGGCTGGGCACAGTGTCGCCAAAACCATAACGTCGTACGTCTTCCACTGAGTTGCTGATTTCCACCGATTCGATTTTGCCACCTAACAGTGTTACTATTGATTATTTGGTAGCGAAACGCCAATTATTATGTGTTATACGCCTATTGGAGGTTCAGGAATATGTTTCGTTAAATATTGATCACGTGTCCCGTCATTCTGAGGTTTTCCCCAAATTCATAAAGTTCACGTGTAAAGTATACCCGCCTTTCGGAAAATCTTAATTGCCCATAATTCAATGTTGTTCTAGCTCCATTACCCTTTGAACAGTTGGTTACCTAACCTGCCAAACAAACAATGTGTACCTTGTGCATTCACGACAACAGCAGCTGGTTGAGTACAAATTAAATTATATATGATTATGTAAGATCCATGTTTATATATCGACTATCCGAGGAATGTCACGTCTCATGTGCATCTTTTACTCTTTTTGTGCTCACATAAACAGATAATTCATTGACAATGGTCTATTTGCATTAATAAATGAGAGGCATCTGTTGCTAAAGGGGTGAGTTTGTGACAACAACTGTAACAAATAACACAAAATGTGCCAACCAAATCAATAAGTGTTGTTGAGTAATAAAGAAATGAGCACTTGGGTGTGGAAAAATGCATACTTTTCATAAAACATAATCTCAGATTCATTAAATGATATGTACAATGTATATAACAGATGTATATCTCGATAAATGAGGGAAAGGGCAAAAGTGTGACGTCCCACGTGGGATAAAAACTTGAAAGAGGGTGGGTGACAGGGGCTGGATGAAAAAGAGGGATTTGTGAAAAAAGTTAGATATAAGAGAGAGATAAGAATACCATTAATTCGAGTATACATAAAGAAGCATCGATTTGATAGCAGTTTCTTAGAACACCAGTAATGTACAGAGGAGCCTCTATAATATGACCACCCAGGGCCTCACGTGGGTTGCGCAGACCTTTTTGAACGTTTTAGTGGCCTCTTTAGGAAGATGTTGGACTGTGAATAATGGTCTCATTAGAGAGGTGGCCTCTTTATAGAAGCGGTATCTTGGTAGGGGTGGTTCTTTTTATAGAGGTCTTCTCTTTGTAGAGGTGGTTCTTTTTATAGAGCGTATCTCTTTAAAGAGGTAGTAACGTTATGGAGATGTTCTCTAAATACTATATAGCTCACCTCTTGATAGTCTTTTTCTTTATAGAGGCAGTCTCTTTAGAGAGGTGGTCTTAATTGGAGCTTCTACTGTACACGTGTAGTATGTGCTCGTTCGGCACCATCGAACAAGTAAATATCAATAGTGTCTCTCTAATTAGAGTTTTAACGAGACTTGACAAGGGGAAGAAAATGCTCATGTCCGACTTTGTGCCCGGGACATTGAGTGCATGTACACAACACAGGTGACGCGTGTGTAACACAATACCACGCGTCTCGTGCATGATCAGGTACATCACAACCACTCTATTAAGACCACCTCTCTATACAGACCACCTGTGCTAATAACAATGAGTGGATGGGTGCGTTTGTGGGGGCATGTCTAATGATATAGACCCATGTACATTTCATTGGAAGACAGTATACAGTTGCGTTCGTGTGAAAAGGATGTTGCATGGCAAAGGTAACTTCATCAGTAGCTTTGATATGATGAAATTATAGAGAAAGGGTCATTGTTATCCTTCTCTCATTCACATGTCAATTCTCATTACGATGTACCAGTTGCCTTTGTTGCACGGTGCGTTCATTTAGCAGGTCTGTTCAGAGCCTCAATGACTCTGTATGGATCTTTGTACGGTAATTCATGGCATTCCTGGGACTTGGATCAGGAATCGCATTGCTCAACACAGCACAGGACTAGAACACAGTTGAGCTATTGTTTATATGAGCGAGGGCTGTGGTATCTCCCGGTCCTCTGTCGGATTACTCACCAGGACTTCTAACGTGCATGGACAGCCTTAATTGAGAGGTGTTACTACATTTCGAATAGGAAGAATACTGTGGGCGTTGTTACCAGACCAGAATTGTCTAATCTCCACACTCGCTATCTTCAATTGGTTTTTAGACCTTTGTAAAAAGGTCCACTGTATTGGGGCAGGTTTATAAGGAAGTCGAATGTGGGGGGCGGCGGGCGGGGGGGGCTTTAGGCCGAAAAATACGTTTTTGTATGGATGGGAGAAAAAAGGTTAAAAATTAGGAATTATGTGATATCAAGGATGTAGGTAAAGATTTGTAGAATGGAGGAAAAAAGGCCAAAACAATTAGGAATGTCGGATTTCTCAGCCCCTTATAACCGCAACCCTGTATTGCCCATAACTGAAGGGAATGCTAATTGTTTGTGAGCCCAATCATTGAGCTCTCATGGTATTCACGGACGTACAAACAGATGGTAAATATTTGCTGCAAACAAGGTCATTGCCAATATTGATACTTTACAAAACCTTGTCTGTTGAACTTGGAAATGACGCAATCATACAACCACAATGATGTTAGAATGGATGGCAACGATTCTGGGGAAGTGCTGCAGACAGGCAAAAACCTCAATGCAAATGGCATTTTGGGGTGAAAAGGAAATGTGAAGGGGGCACGCTTCTTATACACCCTCGGGCATACCAACTGAAATACCCTATTTTCATAGGGGTTAGGCATATTTGCTATTGATGGCGCTTACAAAACCAAGAGATCCAACCAATGAGCCCTTCTTGTATGAAAACCTGGACCTTTTAGTACTCGCACTGGGTTTTCCATGTCTTAGGGGGTCTAAGCTATACGAAAGCCTCATCCAAATATGGCAATACATCCCAGGTGATTTGATCTTCATAGCAAATACTTTATTCTTGCTTGCAAATATTTATCTCAACCTAATAAGAAAGGTAGACATAGGCAGATATGATGTGGGTTTGCACCTTTTTCATATTTGTTATATCTATTGGCGTGTGATAATGCTTAGTCAAAAATATAAGTGATCTGTAAATTCCAGGATCAATAAACGATGTGTCTTCCATTGGAAGTGTCAAGAAAATAATACTAATATTTTTCACATTACTTAAATATTACACCTATAAAAATACCACGATATCTTGTTAGCTTAGATTACAAGGTCACGTGATATTGCATATAATAATGGAATGATTTTCGCCAGACGTACCGTGGATTTCCAACGGCAGACGTCACATTTAACATGGCAGAGATAGGCGGCTTCTTACGTGCACCGTCCAAGTTACGTCAGACGAAAATCATTCGGTTTACATTTTTCTGTTTCACGTGTTTTGATGGTTACTAGCTGGCTGTTTATATCTTGGTATTTAAATTACTCTGCATGTTTTAATACGTTGTTTAAGGGGACTGTGAACTCTTTTCTTAGGATTTTATTAAACTTTGATTTTCTCACTCATTATTGCTTCAATTCTTACAAATTACACCTTATTTTGTAGATAATTATCTAATCTAATGGCACATGTTTTGAATTGTATAGATTGATGGAAAAAAATTATAAAGCAATTAATGAAAAAATAACAACTTTGTCTGCGAAGCATATAACTGATAGTAAAACATCGAAATGACAAAAATCGCTATTCAGTTAAAAAATTTGTATATTTATCGAGAAAACCTTGCCTCAAATTTTCTATATTTTTCCTATTTATCATTTTACATGCATTTTAAGTTTTAAAACCACCTATTTTCCGAATTTTCTTGCAAATCAATACAAAAACGTTCATAATTCATCAACGAAATAAAAAAATCAAAATCCCTACACGTAAGGTTTTCTTCAGAATGCATATAACTTCAAATATATACACATTTGTGAAAATTTGATATCATGGTTAAGGAGAAATATAAAAAGAAAAATTCATTCACTATGCCAACTTACTTTTGAGCAAATGGGCTTTAAACATGGCCTATCAATATACATTGATAATAGTTGCTGTGTATAAAATGTATCATATAAGAAAAACTATTGATGATAAAAGGTTCATTTTAAAAAGATGTTGTTCTTTATCATTTATAGCATACAAAACATTGAAAATGTAAAAATTGAATTTTTAGCCCATATAACCTTATAAGCCTGCAAAGAATGAGTCATTGTTGTTCACTCTAGCTTGGTCTTTACAAAATGCGTTGCAATGGGAAAACTATTGAAGATAAAAGGTTCATTTCAAAACATGTTGTTCTTCATAGTTTACAGTATAATAAATATTAAAAAGCTGAAAATAGAATATTTTTCCCTTAAAGAGTTCACAGTCCCCTTAAGTGAAAGAAATCTTCAGAATGCACATTACACATCATATTGCTTCTCTACAAGCATACTTGGTCGGCCACTGAGCATAACCTTTAAGCATCTCCCTAACATACAAACCCTATGAAACCCTGTGGGTATGCAGACCCGTAGGAAGTAAATAAGATTGTTGATACGCCCATTTGAAAATCTTGTCTAACAAAAAATGGAACTAAACGAGTCCCAAAATCATCTTGGCATATCTGGTTAGCTGTAAGCCCCAGGAGAAAATTCAGCCCATCACAGAGGTTTCAAGAAATCCTATTTTGTGTACTTAAAGTGGGTAAAATGTTTTTTTTTCAAAATATTTGAGATAACACGTTTTGTGAAGAAATGCAAATATGTAGTCGCCTTAAAAAGCACAGCCTCATGGTTTCGACCCTTCCTATTGGTACCCGCCCCACCCCCACCCCCTTTCTAAAAACCTGCATCTGCCAGTGGAACAATGGGCGAAGTAAGATGACACGAGTACTTGTTATAAGTTTGTTTACACACAAGTATTGTAAATCTACCAAGCATAATAAAGGAAAATATATATTACTTTCCCATCTAACAATGACTCCAATAACCAATGATTACGTGAAAAACAAGCAAAATATAGGCATACTAACGGAAAGAATGGTTTAGATGTAAAACAATATTGATAAGCAATGAAGTGACCAATGAAAATATTTTGAAAGTACTTTTAGATATCTGCATATGTGTATATTCAGTAAATCTATCAGTGCAGATTATAATCCGCGACATCAAGTGCGACATTCATGCAGTACTCTGTTGCAGGTGATATTCCGCATCTTCTATACCCTGTTTCTTCTATACCGGTACTCAGTTTCTTCTATACTCTGTTTTTTCTATACTCTGTTTCATGTGACTGTGTTGCAGGTGACGTTCCGCGTGTTCAGCTCGGTGCTGCGGAGTATCGAGCGGGTGGGTTCGTGGAGCGCGGCCGGGGGACTCACCCAGACCGGGGACTACATCTTCCTGGCCGAGAGGCCCAACTTCAACAACATGACACTGCGCACCTCGTCTCTGCCGGTAATGGAAATGGAAATGTAAATGTGGTGGTTTATAGTCCTGATCCAAGTCTTGCTCTTACGACTTTTTAATTTACATCAGATCATTGGCCTACTTATTGATCATCAATTGATGATTTCTCATACGCTTGCATCGGCAGCACATTCAGCGCACACTGCTAATCACTCACATTCACTCTTTCAACCCAATGACCTCTAACTATTTAATGTGTAGGTGCCACGAAGCTGTGTCTAACCTTTTACAAATGAGTTTGCGCAACACCCACCAGAAATCAAACCCACGACCTTCTGGTTACGAGTTCAATTCCCTAGCCACGCAGCCACAAACTCGTGAGCACAATTACCTCCATGTGCTTCTGTGGCCGAATGGATAGGGAGTTGGAACTGTGGGTTCGATTCCCGTTCGGGTTTTGTTGTGGATGTTGAGCAAACCTACGACTAACAGGTTGCACACATAACTGCTCCATTAAATAGGTACAGGTCAGGCCAGCAAATGCTAATCTGAGTGATAAACACGTCTGTGTTATGGTAGCGATATGATGTGTATGCTCCCCAGGGAGTTGAGAAAGATGTAATGTGGCAAGGATGCCAATGACCTGGTGTAGTTGTAAAGTCGCTGGAACACGACAATCTGTTTTTCTATCCACATCTCACATTCTTGAAATCCCACATCCCTATTTCATTTGGACTTATTTCCACGTCCCTTTTTCTTGACCTTTTGCTCACATTCCACTACCTTATAAACCCGCGTCTTGTTGACAAGGAAGAGGAATACATGGCTATCTCACGAAAAGGGGTTGCGGGGAGGGAAAATGCTGCGTATCCTGGGATGTAGGGAAAGGCTAATCAAAATACCCCTTTGATCCCAATTCAACTCTCATATCACATGGCAACCAGCAAAGTCAATGCAGGCTTTCTTGTCTAACTCTAAAATGCAATTTATTATTTTGTTTTGAAGAATTGTGATTTGTTTCTGTGTTGGATGGGTTAAAGAGGTTGAACACGCAAAGTCAAAGTGGTATTGAATAATGGCAGAGGCCAGACACTTCATAGTAAGTTGAGATTGATAATTTAGCCACCCTATATAATAATTCTTCATTTTCCAGTGGTCATTCTTCCAAAAGAAGGAGGTGGTCAACAACCAGACGGTGTGGTCCGGCATCACCTTCAAGATTCTCAATGCTCTCGCTGCCGACCTCAACTTCACGTAAGTTTGTAGCTATTGAGTACTCTTTAAGTGGGCTTGTTCTGTGTTTCGGACTAGATTTTATTAGACACAATTGGCTCTGAAAGTCTAAACATCAAGTAACCAATTACTTACAACGTCTTTCCTCACTTGAAGTTAATAACTTTCACTATCTTTTTTAGTGGTCATCTACCCTTTTACAATTTAATAATACGCTGGTTTGCAAATGATGTTATGACAGGAAGAACTTGAAGGGCAAAAACAAATATGTAGGGTAAAATTGACAAAGTGGAAATATTATCATCAGATTAAAGACAACAGTGCCAATATTCATATAATGTAGTCTTTGCGCTTATATTCATCTATTGATCTATGCTGCAGGCTGAAGTCAATGGATGGTTATCATTTCAAAACTAGTTAGGTGCATGTTTGGTCTGGTATAAACTAGCGCTGACTATAGTTACCAGTACATTGACCTCCTAAAGATCTACAAGAGGTCTGTAATTATGGATATGTTGATGCCAATGTAGTGTTTTTGGTGGCAGAGATTATTAATTTGAGATGCATTTTCATCTCATCAAAGATGCATGGCCTTCCATTTGCTATAATGATGTGCACATTTACCATAAAACAGAGGATGTATTAGGATGTATGATTTTACTCCCTACTGCTCCGAGTCATGCCTACTAGTGCTGTAACAAAACCCATAGTTCTATTAGGGCCTCCAGTGCGCAGTCACACAGGTGGCTGCTGAGTATAAAGTAGCTATAAGTTGCACTGGACTAGGTATTAGGATCCTATGTTACACACACCTTGTAAGGTTGTTTTGTTCTTACTATGGCCACTTGTAGCATTGGTACCAGTAAACTACCACCTAGTACTGAAGAGCCACTAGGGCTTTAGCTTCTGACAAGGCAGGTTCGGACTGCCTGGGTAACCCATCCTCCTAATGAGGATGGGCCCACATTCACCCATCTCTGAGGTCCAGCCTGTGGATCCCTCATCCCCTGGACGTCTGCTCACTCTGCGTGGACTAGGGAACTACGTTTGTGTATAAGCAGGAGCTTTCACGAGTGTCCGCACTGGTACGAAGTCCTCCGGCGTGAGGCCTTTCGTGAGACCAGGGGTCTGGACACCACCCGCACAGCAAGTGGCGAGAGGCTTGTTGCGAGTCGTTGGCTACAGGCCAGAGAGCCCAGGTGTGAGGTGTTCGCAATGTCTACACAACAAGGAGGAGCGCGGTTTGGGGAGTCCAAGCCTTGAGGCTGCGCTCACGCACTGGTCGCGTGAGACGCGCCATTAGACCTGTCCTGTCTGCTGGCTTTTTGGAACCCCGGCAGGGCGTGTAGGAGCGACTTTGCTCACAGTGCTACTGTAGTACTTTTTTACGATATTGACAATGTTGGTTTATTTATCCTTATACATCCGATCCACCCATTTAAAACACCTCTATAAAGAGACCACCTCTATATTACTTTATGGCCCCAAGTCACTGTGTTTATATTCAAACAACAAGGCTACTTTTTCATCACCATTTAAAGGTCTTCACCGTTAGACAATTGTTTATGGATTCACTTTGTATGTAAAAAGGGACGTGAACAGACAGACTGCATTGTCAGATCAAGAGTGTCCCTGAAAGAGATGACTCAGTGTGAGTCAGTCCGAGTGCCAGTGGTTCAACTTCGGTCCTGGATTAGACTGTGTTACAGAATCACCAAACTCTTCTCATCAAATCTGATTTGAGAGGGTTATGCAAGATGTCTGAGTATTACGAAAGATTTAATGGAATACATTAACATTTCAATCTCCATTAAGTATTGATAACTACCAATAAATCTTAGTATTAAAACCCTTTTGAAATCAAGGGGATACGAATATAAGAGGAAAAGTCCATTAGAGTACTGTGTTATTACTAAGAGTACTGTTTTTTTCTTAGAATACTGTGCCATTAGAGTACTGTGTCATTAGAGTACTGTGTTGCAGGTACGTTGTGGAGGAGCCGCCAGACGGTGCATGGGGAATACTGCAGCCGTCAGGATACTTCAATGGATTAGTCGGGCAGGCTCAGAACAAGGTACTACTTCATGCCTCAGAGGTCTTCAATAGTTTGGGTGTTTGTGGACCGGATCATGGGGTTACCTTTTTACATCGTCCATTATAATTTTGGGTCATAGTTTCCCCATCCATTACATCTTTCAGTCATAATTTTTCAAAATTCTGCATATTTTTGGTCACATATTTGACATGTTCATGCAAATATTGACAAATCAATTTTTATTGGGTAATAAAATTTCCCTTGCGTTGATTCATATCATCCTTTAGTAACATTATAAATGAGCATTTTGTCTCCTGTGAACAAAAAACCTACGTTAACACTCAATTAATTTCCCAAATTGTTATCAATGCCATAGCTTGTCCAATGTACATTCATCAACATAAATCATGAAAAGTGCATATTACAACGGTACAATACAGTAAAAATCTACAGTTATCTACAGTTATCAAAAAAATATCTCATTATTACATTGGAGATGTGAAGCTTAGAAGTGATCGTAATGAAGACGTGGGCCAGAGAGAAATGGTGTAATCACAGAGATATTAACTTTATAGACGATGAGCTGTTCTGTTAATATACTAACGCGTGTAAGGTGTTGTCACGACTTGCTCCACATCCATGTATAATGCACTGTCCTGAATTCATAATGCAATCGTTTCCATACAAAGTTCTTCTCATTGGCACAGACTTTACGCGTGTCAATGGGCGAATAGCACTCGCGTTTGTGTGGCCACTTTTTAGTATGGTTACGCTTACGCTATGGTTATGCTTCACAAATTCACCATCATAGCATGATAGGTACTACCTACATTATCATCGCATACACAATATGGAGTATTGTTTGATGATTGCATATGTATGTTGAACACGTAAAACGTTTTGATGGATTCTTATTTAACAATTTACCATATGCCACCTTTTTTCATGATACATAAGACATACAGTAAAACCTCTTTATTAGGACCACCTTTTAGGAGAGTGTGAGTTGGTCTCACTAGAGAGGTGGTCTCTATAAAGAGGTTCATTCTGGTAGCAGCATTATGGAGGTTTGGGACCATGAAAAGTGTTCACATTTTAGTGGTGGTCTCAATAGAGAGGTGGTCTTAATTGGAGGTTCTACTGTATGAATATTCCATCAAAACAGTGTTAACAAGCATTATGTAGTACACTGATTGTGAAGCTTATTCCAGACGGTGGACTTTGTGGCCAGCGTACTGACGATCAATACTGATCGGTTCCGCATCGCTGACTTCACGGTGCCTTACTTTCATGACGTCACCACAGCCGTGATCAACCAACCACAAGAAACCATGCTGTCAAAAGCTACTCATTTTGTCAAGCCTTTTCAACTTGAGGTTTGCCCCAACTCTATTATCTTATATATCTATCTATTTTTCCAGTGTTGACACTGGCTAAGACCTCATTAATTCCGCATGTCCTTTCACCAGGCTTGTTACCACTCTACAGGCTGCATCGTTCGAGCGAGTGTGCTCAAATGTGTTATGTTAGCTGTAAATGGCGACCACAAGAACCCTCTTTAACTTGGGTCTAAACGGGATATATACATGTATATGGGTCCATTGCATACCATCGTTTGCTCCTGTACTTACCCCTCTACAAGTGGCACAGTCTGAACTAGGACACTCAAAATTGGTTTGCCACTGAAATTTGTTAAATTGCAGAAATCACGAATGGTGTCATTGTTGATTATACCGCCTTTTCCCGTGTTTGAGACTTAATTTGGAAATTTAAAATTCTTTTAAAAAAGATTTATAACAATTTCATTTATTTTTATAAAAGGGTTTCCAACGCGTTGACACAGGTCCATCTGCGCATCACTCATTATGAAATTTACAGATTAACGCTTAGTACAATAGAGAGCTAGACCTAGAACATGAGTGTCCTCTTAGACGAAATACAATTTAATTATAATAAGAAAATGACCTGAAAACAATGACTAAACAATAGAAACACAATATCAATAATAATATGCACATATAGGCAGATCCAGATGGGGCACAGCGCCCCCACCCCTTTTCCCCCCGCAAAGATACATGTACTTCATTTTCATAGGTTTTTTATACATCCGCCATCAATCGTGCGTACAAAACCCATGAAATCCCTTGAGTACGCCCCCTCCCCTCTTTCCAAAAACCTGAATCTGCCATTGCATTCACATCCCTTGGCCTGCAGGTGTGGGTGTGCTTCCTGGTGACGGTGCTGGCCTGCGGCCCCGTGCTGTGGCTCGTGTCGCGCTTCAGCCCGTACTACCACGCCCACCCGCCCTCGGACCACGCCAAGGGGCTCTTCTTCTACGGCAACTCGGCACTCTACCTGTACGGTGCCAGTCTCACGCAAGGTGGGTGGGTGGGTTTAATATCCAAATATGTAGAACTTAGATATACTTTGGAGAAAGAATACTCTGTGAAAATACTTGAAGTCAAGTTGATTAATTGCAATATTCAATATATACAGTACTGTCCGCGTATACGACCCCTCGTATGATTATTACTGTATTTCTGATTTGAAAATAACTCATATTAAGCATAATTACTCTAAATTATTTTCTGCACGTCCGTAATTTCGGATTTGCCAAAACAAAGGTAGAAAAAATCGGGATATTAAAATGAGATTTGGTGAGTATTAAATTACAGTATTTTCTGAATTTTCTGAGTTTTACTACTCACTTAAAAGGAGAAAATGTAAACCACAGTCTATATAGGAATGCCAGTATAGTCTGAATTTCTTCCAATACATGTAACGTTAACTATGGGTTTTTCTTTTCTCGGATAATCAGTAATTTCTGGAAATTCTACGTGTATGGCGAAAAACGATTGAGTTTCATGGAAGTTTCTATAATTACCGGGAGAGGACTGCATGTATGTGTGTTTAAGACACGTTTTAGTCCTGTGGTCAAGAGCCAAATATTGCCATAACCCCTTTTTGTGACTTAAAGTTTTTTTTTCTCTTGATTTTTCACTTAGAGGGTCTATACAATGAGTTCTAGGTGGGTTAGTGTGAAGTTCTCACAATTGAGCATTTTTTTAATCGGCAATAATGTCCAAGATGGCCGCCAAATCCTTAAAATGGGCATATCTATGTCAATATAGCTACTAGGAAAGTGAATTTGGGGTTTCTAGCCATTCTAGCTATATTGGATACTGGATAGCATTCTTTTCTCACATGTTTTCAATATTCATTAGCGCCATTACACAAAACTACATTCTCGCTAATAAGATTTCGATTATTAATGATACACATGTGATTTTGGTACCTACCTACATGTTTTTTGCGTCATAGAATCTAAATCGAGCAATAAAAGTCACATTGATCAAATAGATATTGGCAAATCTAAGATGGCTGCCACAGAGATGGGTGAGTTCTGTGATTGGCTTGAACTTTTTAACCGTTAATGACGCAAGTATGATTTTGTAGTACATTTAGCGGCTGGTTAGGCTGTATCTGGTACCTTTGTATAATGTCGGTCTCTGCCACCAGGCGGCGTGTGGCTGCCCGAGGCGGTGTCCGGTCGACTCATCGTCGGCTTCTTCTGGATGTTTGCCATCATCATGGTGGCGACGTTCACAGGGAACCTGGTCGCCTTCAGGACAGTGACGTCACAGCAGGTATGTTGTCAGGACAGTGTCATTGTCAGATCTGGTATGTTGTCAGGACTTCGATGTCACAGCAGGTATTTTGTCAGGACACTGCCGACGTCACAGGCAGTCTCTACAGGACAATCTAAAAAAAATTGCATTCATTCAAGGATTTCCGTTAGGCTGAGAGTAACAACATACAGTAACACACTAGTATTCTGTTGCAGCTGCCCTTCCTGTCACTGGAGGAGATGGTCGGTCAGGACGAGTTCTCGTGGGGGATTGAGGACGGTGGCAATCTCTACCAGATGTTCAGGGTAACGCTCAAATTCTCATCATCGTGCATGTGCTGTATATTTTTGTGTCAAAGGTATTTATCTGAATACGGGCTTTTTTATGGAATTTATAGGCAAAAATACAATTTATTTGTTTAAAGGCTCACGGGTGTGTGATAAAAACTTAAGCCCCCATGTACCTTTATACGCGAGGATATGGTATCAACTTATGATATAGATTTTTCAGAATTATGTTTCTGTGCATCGTGTGTCTGTCTACCTGAATGTCTTTACCACTTCATATACATAGTGTGTGTGTGGGGTGGGGGTGGGGTTTGGGTCACAAGGCTAGGGGTCAAGAAATCCCATATTGTTTGATCTTTTTTTACCACATACCAAATATTTTCAGACTTTTCTACCACATCCCCCGTCGTTGAAATCCTACATCTCTCGCTTTTTATCCTTTTCCCCTTTCCCACATTCCTTTTTTTCAAATAATTTCCCACGGCCTAGTTCCTGACAAACCGGCCACACATACATCTAGTATTACAATGTTTTCAATCAATAGTACTGACGAATTGAATAATAACCCTGTAATAGATGAGGATGAATTATAACTACTTGTAGATTGAAATTTGACATTGTGTTTATAATTCTGATTCTTCATCATCTAGGATTCTACTCTGGAGCCATACATGTCAGTGTTCAAAGGTCTAGAAACTGTAAAGACCTATGGTGAGGGCTACGAAAAGATAAAGTCAGGTATGTCGAGATGCTAATTTTTCATTGGCGATAAAAGGAAAAAGTTTCAAATGTATTTATTATGTGATGATGCGCCTATCAGGCTATGTGCATCATATTCCCTGAAATTGAATATCTACTACCATCTAATTCTACCACCATCTAAGCACCCACCTACAACCTGTCACAATCTATCATTACCCAAGCCAATTTAAAGCTCATCATGAGTATATTGCCATGCTGTGAGATCATCCCACGCAGTGTCCTCTGTGTCAAAATTCTTGCCATGCAAAATACCAATACCAACATTGTGCATTGTGTTTATCAACTACAACAGTGCGACCTTTCAAACAATGCCACTCGGGTGGCCACCTCAAGCTATCTCTATTGAGACTTGGCCTCTGTTTGGAAGTTTACAACCAGTCTCTGTATGGAAGCTTAGGGCTGTGACATAAGGTTTTATGCTAGAGGTGGCCTCGTTATAGAGGTGGTCTTACTTGGATGTTTAACTGTAGTAATGGGTACAGCAAGTGTCTCATAAGCATATATATGCAAATATTATACGCCTAATGCTACAGTCACATGGCATGATACGGACATGCGGATGTTTGCATAATGGAAATACGTAAATATTATCAAAATATGCAGCAGAGACCCGAGATCCAAGCTGTGAATTTCAGGAGATGGGTCGTAGTAACACTGTGGATCCTGCGAATTGTGTTACGCATGATACAGATCCTCGCCGATGAGTGTACGTATCTTACGGACATCCGTAGCAAAGTTTTGAGAATTTCAAAATTTTCCTGGGCGAACTGCGTATGTCTGCATATCCTGCGTATTGAGTTACGTATGCTTACGGAGGATAGTATTCTTGCGGATGCTTACGTATGTGTTCTGCAAGCATCCGTATCTACCGTACGTGGCCGTGTGACTGTAGCATTATTAGCAACAATTGGCCTTATGAGCTTTGATGTTGAATTTTTTTCATTGTACAGTAGAAATTCACTATTACTCAACACTATAGGAAGAACAATTATAACATGCTCAAAGTACTCACCTAATATATACTCATAATGCAATTGACATGAAATGAAAAGAAATTGAATAAAACAGAAAATTTCATAATAATATACAACCAAGATAACGTGGTTCTACTGTATGTATTTGCTATCAAAAGCCTCTTTGATTTGAAGAAGAAACAATTTGGTTTGATGTGTTACATGAAATACCGCAATATACCACTTACATGTAAATGTGCATGCGAATGAACTACAAACAATATTACAGGTCTATCATTACCCTCCTACGCACTCTGCAAGTTACAAATTATCTTTGAAAGAGTTCATTGTGTTGGTTACATGTATATACTAGTAGTAAGATTATCATGATTCTACAACAATCACAACATTCATCTTTGTCCATCCTCAGAATCTCTCATTGTGGATATCAGGTGAACAAAGATGTCATGAACCGGGATGAGGGGGCCCATCAATTCTCTCAAGTGAACGATCCATTTTTTACTTTTTTCCCACATCCCATTTCTTCTAAACCTGTCCCTCATGTGTATTACCCATTTTACACTGTTGGCAGAGAAGTATTGCCCACTGTTGATAGAGACGAATTACCCATTGATGACAGAAGTATTAGGGGTTGTTTACAAATACCATCACCAACTGGTGTGTGTGTGGGGGGGGGGGGGTTGTCTAGCAATTGGATGATTGGATGATGCCGCCTTTTGAAAAGAAAAGTTTTAGTTATTTAACAGTATTTGAACTTACTTTCTGACATGTTATGTGAGTTGTGATATACGTCATAAAAATGACGTCACTTACCAGTAGGGGAGTGGGGTGCTGCAAAGATGACGAAAGTTGAAAGGGGCGTGGGGGGGAAGGGGGTAAAAAGGCCAAAAATAAGGTGACGTCATTTGTGAACGATCTCTTACCCATTGTTGACAGAGAAGTACGCGTTCCTCACTGAGCTGGCCTGGTACATGGACAAGAGCAGCACCGACTGCCAGCTCATCAAGATGCCCATCGAGTTCGCGCCCGTGCATTACGGCATGATGCTGCCCAAGGACTCGCCCTTCACCAAATTCTTCTCTGAAAGGTGAGCAACTGTCTTGGGTTCGATCCCTGACAACTCTACTACTATCATAGCCGTAAAAACTAGGGTCTTGTATATCCAGCTTTATCATTCGAACAAGGAACTCAGAATACACGCATACATACGTAAGTAAGTAAGTAAGTAAGTAAGTGAGTAAGTAAGTAAGTAAGTACTTTAGTAATCATTAGATTATCCTAATCATTAAACAGGATCCTGCGGATGCTAGAGGCGGGCCTGGTGAACCGCTGGATCGAGGAGTGGTTCAGCACGGGCGGCCCCGCGGCCCCCACCCACCATAGCACAGCCGAGTGCAGCCACCTGGGACCCACCGCTAACGCAGACGCAGTCGTGGTGAGCTGAAAGCCTGTCTCTTTAAGGAGGTTTCCAATGATGTTTTTATATGGAGATTTGTGTCGAAGACTAATGGTGTCATGAAGCTTCTTCTGTGGCCGAGTGGATAGCAAAATGGGCTCATGACCAGGATGTTGAGCAAACTCATACATAAATAGTTGCCCCACAGTTCCGTGGCACCTGCACGTTAATTAGGTATAGGTCATTGGGTTAAAAGAGTGAGTGGGCGATAAGCATAGTGTGCTGAATGTGCTGCCATTGCAAGTATGTAAGAAATGATCAATTGATCAATAAGTGTGCCAATGACCTGGTGTGAAATGTAAATTCGTTAGAACAAGACTTGGATCACGACTACAAACCACCATATTTACATTCATGCTTTTTACAATAGAAACTGGTTATATAGGATTCTGTAGGAATACCAGTTAACTGTTGGAGATAACCAACTGATATCTGCTATTATAGATTGTCCCACCCACCTTTTGTTCTATAAAACTTCCTTCCATCACAACTGATTCCACTGTTAGGTACATTAATACCAATATATATATGATGATGATGAATAGTGTTCATTTTTCCCTTTCAGCTGGAAGAATTCCAAGGATGTTTACTGATTCTAGCTGTTGGTGTGTTTCTGTCAACTATATTTCTGGTAATAGAGGTCATTGTGTACAAGTGTAAAAAGAAATCGCTTGAAAAACATGAAAACCCAGCGCAAAGTTCAAGTTTGGGGTATAGAGGTGACAATAGTAGCAGTGCTACGTTATCCACTGATGTTGGCTCATCTTCTAACTCTTCAAGGTACTCACCATCAAGTAGTGATACTCACAAATTGCAGTACTACACTTACAGTACTCCAGTACACGAAGCATTTATAAAGGAAAGGAGGACAGTACCCGCAGATACTACTTTACATGTGTCAAACAGACGCCCTAGGTACTATAGCAGAAGAGTGAGGAATCAAGAACGGAGCAGCACGTCTAAATTTAGAAGTACTTTGAAAGAGGTGCCTTAAGGAGCCATTTTAGAACTTATATATACGATATCTTTCGTGTTCATATCAATTATTGATACATGAATGATAATAAACAGATGTGGTTGTAAATTGCACTGAAATAGTCCAGTGTTTATACCTTGCCCACACCTAGTACTTGATAGTTTATTGTTTTAGTTAGAATTATATTTGGCAAGTTTGTACGAAAGCCCTGCAGGGACATCACACTTCACACTTCATACTTACTTTTTTGCCAATGAATTATCTGTGAACAACAGCCCTAAGGAACACTTCACAGTTCATAGTTCACACTTCACAGTTCATAGTTCACACTTCACAATTCATAGTTCACACTTCACAGTTCATAGTTCACACTTCACAGTTCATAGTTCACACTTCACACTTCTTAGTTTTTACTACACAGTTCATATTTCACACTTCATACTTCACAGTTCACACTTCACAGTTAATGCATCACAGTATTCAACTTATTTTAAAGCAGATTTAGGCCATATTGTCTAAGTGATGACAGCTGATTTCTAATTGGCCATTAACCATTCAATGCAAGTTATTCTATATCAGCTGATTTGTCCTCAATTATTAATATTTTAATACTTTACTATACTATTTCTTCGCTATACCTTAATTTTTATGGTGCTCTTTTACTGTGAAAATGGAGTTATTGACTATTATAAAGGTTTCATATTGGAGATCAAAGAAAATTATTTTCCTCATTGTTAGGTATTTTTAGGTAGAAAATATTTCTTCTACGGACGTGAAATGCACGAGTTATATTAATCCTAAAGTTATATAATGATTGGTGGATGCTGAGCAAAACTATTACATTAGAGATGACATACTGGTGAGGGTGGTGTGCTTTTCCTGGACTCCCAATATGACACATTGATTAGTCAAAAGTTCCAGTTTTACCATATAAGAGCATCATAATAAAAGAAATCAAGGTAAAGCAAAGAAATCATAAAGCACAATATTGTAATACTTAGGGACAACTCAATTATTATAAAATAACTTGCCTTGAATGATTAACAGCCAAATAGAAATCAGCTGTCATCACTTTAAAGGTGTGGCTGAATCTGCATTGAAACAGGTTGCACAGTGTGAGTTATAAACTGTAAAGTGTGAACTATTATATGAAGTGTGAACTTAGAAGTGTGAATTTCTAAGCATGAACTGTGAACTGTCCCCTTGGGCTGTTGTTCGCGGATAAATCAGTGGTTAAAAAATAAGTGGGAAGTGGGAGGAGTGAGGTCCCAGTGGGGCTTTCGTAAGTTTGTTTTTATAGCCTCGTTCCATGATATGAACAAGGCAGCTGTTTGCATATGTTTTCTAATTCATTGTAGTTGTTTATTATTGAATTATATTGTTATTGTGTTGGACATTGTTATTGCATTTGGTTATTTTAATTACAATAAACTATATTGTTATGTCACTCAGGTCAAGTTTTCGTCATAAATTAGATCTTTATTCTGTAACTGGTTTCCACATTATGTTTTTGTTGTTATAAACTGACAACCAAGTACACTGTCCAAACGATTTGTCTTTTTTCTGTGTATTGTTTCAATTTTAGCATCCAAAACAAATAGTACGGTCATATTTTGAGCATCAAAATCACTGAAATAAATATTGCAGTTTTGGTTAAGACGCAAGTCCAGTGGGTGGGTGGATGAATCAGTGTTGGGGCGGTGGATTGTAAGTGAACGGTCGGGAGGGTGGGTGAATGGGTAGGCAAGTGGTCGGATAAGTGAGTATCAAAAAACAAATTTTAAGTGTTGAAGAGGGTTAGTTCTCTTTACTTATGTGCTCAACTGTAACATATACACATGTATGGGGGTTGTATAAATTGCTAATCTCCAATCTCCAGTCTGCCATTTTTTCCTTGTTCTCCCATCTCCCAAAATTTGTCTTGCCTCTCTCCCATCTCACACTTATTTCAGCCATCTCCCACTTTTAATGCTATTTGTCACACCGTCGCACTAAAACAGACCATTACCCTTGTAATCTATAGTGTGAAATAGATCCCCTTTAACCAACTCCGGGAACCGACTACGCTCTGTAACAATCTCATGCAAACTGTTGTCAATAGTGTTGTTTTAATATTGACATTACATACCTCTTGTTGCACAAACTTCAGAAATAGTATGTAGTTTGAACGAAACGAACCAACATCAAAAAACAAAGGATACAAAACAACAGGCATATCAAATAGTAGAAAACAACAACATTTTTAAAACCATCAAATCACTTGCGGTAAATGTAACTTAGCACTTGCACGGGTTTGTGACAATGATGTGGTGTAAAAAGTAAGTAGTTATCCAAATTGTCTGTAGTTAGAAGCATGAGATGATAATCACATTTTCAAAGATTTTCATATTGCCTTCTTCTTATTTACTTGCATTAGTGGATTGCTTAGAAAAATAACTACCCACATTTAGATATATAGGCACGGCAGTGGCACTAACTATTAGGCATTTTCAATATTTTGATTGATATACATTAGCACAAAAAGAGTGAAATATTACAAGCCAACGTACTTTGACACTTAACTGCAATCCCCACGCAACAGAACATTCGATAATTTGACAGTTCAGTATTAAAAATCGCCATATGATAGAAGTTTTATGACAGGAAATTAATTTTCCAGAAGGAATTTCAGTGTTATGTGCATTTTAATTGCATGATTGATACAAAATCACAAACAGCACTTCACTGGACCAAGAACATTTCCCCATTCACATCTAAGACATGAAAAGACGACAAATTGCACACAAAAATAATTGATATGAGTTTTATTACTTAGTCACAAAACCAAATAGCAAAATACAGAAGAACGTCTCTGTTGGGACATCCCATGGGACCACCTACCTTAACTGGTCTCTTTAGAGAGGTGGTCGAATTATGGAATGCCACAGTGGTCTCACTTTTGGGGTTTGGAGACTCCAGAACTGTGTTTTTCCCATAGAAGTGGTCTATTTATAGGGACGGTCTTGATTGGAGGTTCTACTGTATGAAAATGCACGATGTGAGTTTTATTACCAGCCAAATATAGATAAATGACCTATATAGTTCTGGTAGTTTTTTGCTGCATTCATAACATGTGATGAAAGCAAAGATATTGTGAACACTGCACAACGACTATGGTAACTAAGGGTGATGATTTCCAGCGATCAATCAAGCAATAGATATGTGATTTCTCATACTATTTATAAAGTAATATATTTAGAACATAAAAAAATCCATGAATGTGTCTCTCAAGTGGGGCAACGCCTTTCATGACGTAACAGTTATGCGCCATTGTTATGGGCAAAATGTTAAAAACCTTTCAGTATTCTTAAGACAATGTGTTGAACCTGGCCACCGCAGGGGGAATGTAGCCAAGCCCATCGAACTGCGTATGTCACTATCATGAAAGAGTGGCAGGCTGATTGCGAATTTAAAGTAGGTTTTATATACCAGTAGAAAGGCAAAAGAGACTACTGGAAATACGTTCTAGTCATCTTAGATGTGATGCTCCAACGCATCATTATATCATTCCTATAAACATAAAACACACTATCCGCACAAGATTCTATATTTAAAAACAATTCTGATGGGTCAATACTTTTACAGGTGACCATTGGCAACATGGAACGATTCATAACTTGCCCCATAGTTTAGAGGTAACAGAATTTTGACTACATATTTCGAAGCTGTGAAATATGCTTATGAAGTATTTAAGATATGGTGGGCAAGTCTCATCATTTTTTCTACGTCTGTGACATCCTATAGTAAAGGAAAACATGCACACCGATAACGACGACAACAACGACAGCAGTAGAAGACACAGCAGCAATAGAAGCAGCAGCAGCAGCAGCAGCAGCAGCAGCAGCAGCAGCAGCAGCAGCAGCAAGCAGCAGCAGAAATAGAAGCAGCAGCAGCAGCAGAAGCAGTAGAAGCAGCCGCCGCAGTAGGAACAGCCGCAGTAGAAGCAGCAACAACAGCAGTAGAAGCAGCAGCAGCAGCAGTAGAAGCAGCAGCAGCAATTAAAGCTGCAGCGTTAGCAGAAGCAACAACAGCAGTAGAAGCAGCAGCAGCGGCGGCAGCAGAAGCAACAGAAGCAGTAGAAGCAGCACATGCAGCAGCAGTAGGAACAGCTGCAGTAGAAGCAGTAACATCAGTAGAAGTAGCAGCAGCAGTAGAAGCAGTAGAAGCAGCAGTAGAAGCAGCAGCAGCAGCAACAGACACACATAATACTCATTAAGGGACCATTCCGTATTTATGACAGGGTGGGGTAGGAGGATTTTCCAAAATTTCTGTGAAAAAATTAATGGTCCCCCTCAAACTTCTGTGAAAACATTTGTACCTCCCGCTCAATTTCATGTGACAAAAATTTATGACCCCCACCCTAACAGTTAACGCACTCATTGTCAGTTAACTAAAATCCTATTTGATTGATATCCATAATATACAAAACAGTAAATCTTAGTACAGAATCTATGAAAAATAGGGGCAAATCTTCTGTGAAAAAAATGATAACCCCGCTCAAAAGTGTGTGAAAAAAGTTATAGCCCCCTCCAAACATTGTGACAAAAGTTCATGGCCCGCCCTAAAATCCTCCTACCCCACCCTGTCATAAATACTGAATGGTCCCTAAGTGTAAACAGTCTAGAGGAGTTCCACTGTACTAAATTAACGCATGCGCAATAAAGCATGGTCTGCATGTTTTATTTTATCATGTCCATGCATAAAGTCTGAAGAATTGCAAGTTATGATCACTATCATGCTGTCAGTCTGGTCTACAAAACACATTTAGGAAAAAGCAAACATGTGTTTAGAGTCCTTTAAGGCCATGAAAGTTTAGTTAACAACGGTGAAGATAGTATATTGACACACACACACATGCAATGTTATAATGAGTATTGGTTAAGCTTTTGTGTTTAGGAAGTATTGATCATGCATATGGGATAATGGGTTTGGACAACATGTTGTTAATTAGGTAAGTTATTTAACTTTAATATATTATGATCTATCTATTTTTAGTGTTTATTGATAGCATATTCTGATGCATATAAGTTACCTGTCCCTATAAAATATAATGTGTCCACATGTCTACATGATTTAAGGTTGATATTGCTTCATTTAGAAAAACGGCTATAGCATTTAGTAGGTTAATAAGATACAATATTTGAGATTGGATCACAAACATTCTAAAAATATATGTGGCTTTTTAGAATTATACTATGTAATGATAATTAATGCTATATAAACTCTGGCATAATAACAACAATTGGTACATGTACATGTACATACAATTAATTAAAAGATAACATGGTATTTGCCTACTTAAAGATAAGTCTATATAGTGCAATAGTAGCTTTGCTCTACTTATATTATAATGAATGCACCATATTTGAGAAAATGTTTTATTCGCCAATAAAGCATTTCAAATATGCGAACAAAATATGATCACATATTTAGTATTATTTACATGAGATGAACTATAGAGACATAATTATGTCACAAGGACATAAATCATTCAGCCTATGACAACATGCTTAGAAAATGTTAACATGATTGATGGCAACGCACTGGAGTCCTTTTTGTACCTTAAACACAAGACGTACATGTAAGTCTGATCATATTTATAATATTGATTGTGCGGTGTTGAAAAGTCTACTGAAACCGGATAGTAGGTGATAATGGTTGGTATGTAAAACACAACTAACAAAAACACACACAACGCTTACTTGTTTAAGTATCTTACGTGCAATGCTGTTTTATTTGTGCATTAAAATAACAACACATAAATGACACACTGAATTGTATCTTTGAAGTATATGTTGCATTCGTAAGATTCATGTTGCATCATTTGGTTGAAAATTGTGTTTTTTTTCGTTTCAGAATTTGGAAATGGAAAAATGCAGGCGGCACTTTGAAAAGCCGGTAACCATAGGAATATGTGCAGCCGCAAGAAACATGCAATTTTCTACTACTTAATCCTGTTGATTGTACTATTTTCATTGTGCACAGTAGTTTTCATCCCCAATTTGATCAATATGCCAGACATATCGGATTACCCTAATACAGGATTACTAAGACACCTCAAATATGCAGATTATGACATCAATTACCATGGCTCGAAACCAGACCGTGCGGATGAGAATTTGGATTTCATTTTTAGGTATGGATTAACAAAAGAACATGCAGAAAGATTATGCAAGGTTCGAAACGATTTATTCAAACATCAAAGTAGGCCACCTGACTCCTCTTTTAACATGAATATAACTCTCAGTGATGCGATTTCCTTGGACAGGACCATCAACGATACCAGACCTCCTGGCTGCATCAGACATTACAATATTTCTGGATTTCCAACAGTCTCTATCATAATTCCATTTTACAATGAAGCACTGTCTATGTTGCTTAGAACAGTACACAGCATTTTAAACCGTACGCCTCCCTCTCTCATTCATGAGGTTATACTGGTGGATGACTGCAGTACTCACGAGTACTTAAAAGACCCACTGCTGGACGAGTACTTCACTCTGACGCCCAAGGTGAGCAATATTATTATGAGAGTAAGGTTTAGTTGCACAGACGTCTCACATGTTATCGTTCTATATTCTTGATAGTTAATGTAGTCTTGGTTACCGTAATTATGATCATGTATGACAATCACCCAGTTGTATCAATGAATCATATAGATAAAGTTAAACATGCATCACGAGAATGGGTCCTGCCAGGGCATAAACCATGGGATTCATTATATTGCATCTATCAAAGCGGGTTTATAAAGACTTAATATGTGGGGGAAGGATGAAAAGTGTGGAGTGTGGAGAAAATGCCAAAAAGGGATTGATGTGGGGTGGGTAAGACAATGCTGAAATTGCATAGTAAAACCCCAAATTGAGAGACTTCATAACCCTCCCCGCCCCATCCCCCAACTTTCAATAATTTATGTTTGATCCATGCCATAAGCGGGTCCATGGGGCACACACCCCTTTTCCACATAAATATTTCATTTTCATGTTGTTTGTTTGTTTGTTTGTTTTTTGCATGCCTGCCATCAATTACACGTGCGTAGCGCATTGAATCCTTTAAGCCTCCCCCCACGCCCACCCCACATCTACCCCCACTTTTCCAAGGACCTGGATCTACATGTATTTCGGATCATATCCACTTTATAACGGGTCAAGAAATCCCTAAGCCTTAATTTTTACCTTACTTCTCACACTCCTATTGTTTTTGTGGGTATTTCCCCCATCCCAAATATCTTTGGGCTTTTCCCCACATCCATCTCCCACTTGCTTATAAACCCGCCCCGTCTTCGCCGACAGACTCGGCTGTTACGTAACACCCGCCGGGAAGGCCTCATCCGCTCCCGTCTGCGCGGCAGTGACGTCACTTCCGCCCCGGTCATCGTCTTCCTCGACGCTCACATGGAAGTGAACCAAGGCAGGTGCTCTTTCTGTAACCCACCCTACAAACGACAATCATTGTGTTCGCCAAATGTAGAACCTCTATTAGGAACACAATTTGGACCAGTGTTAGGTGGTTCCAAATGAGATGTGGTTTCTATACAGATATTCATTTTGGTAGCGTTTTGAAGGTTTGTGACCTTGTAAAGTGATATTCTTCTATAACGGTGGTCTCAATAGAAAGGTGGTCTTAATTGGAGGTTCTACTATGTTTGCATCAGGATCCATTATTCAAAATCATGATCGACTATACAGTTACCTATTGGAATATTTGACACAGTCATACATGTACTTATCATGTGAATGCATTTGTAACACAGAAATGAATGAATATAAATTAGATCAAGTGGTCAATCCCAGTTGAGTATCAGATGGGTGTGGCGGGCTCAACCAATCAGGTTGCAGTACTGTATTTAGACAAGTCACATAAAGTGATGAATTATGTCAATCCGCTCTCAGGGAAAACATTTCATGGGTCAATTTGATTGACATCTGATACTCAGAGTGATTTGCAATGAGACAGTCTCTCTATACTTCTGCCTCCAGGCTGGCTGGCGCCGCTGCTGGCTGCTCTGGCGCGGACCCCGCGTGCCGTGGTGCAGCCGTTCATCGACGGCGTCGACGCCGCCAGCCTCGAGTACTCGGCGCCGCACCACGTGCACACCACCGGGCTCACGTGGGACCTCAGGTAAAGGCTACTTCATGTTTTGTGTTACAATTATGTAAATTAGAAAATTTGCATACTTTATAATGCGTTTTGCAGGCCATGGCATTATGCAAATGAGCTTATTTGAATACTTTATCATATATTTAACCAGGCATGGCATTATGCAAATGAGCTATTTTGGATACATCATCATATATTTAACAGGGTATGGCATTATGCAAATGATCTAGTTTGCATACTTTGTGATGCATTCAACAGGGCATGGCATTATGCCAATGAGCTAATTTGCATACTTTAAGATATATTTAACTGTGCATGGTATTATGAAAATAAGCTAATTTGCATACTTTATGATATATCTAACAATACATGGCAGTATGCAAATGAGCTAATTTGCATAATTTATGGCACATTTATCAGGATATACCATTGGCTTTAAGGTGATGCATCATACATAATTGAACCTTGTATTGTTATTTGTGTATCAATAAATGTGTTATTTAAGACAAATCATAATTTACCTCGCGATACTTTGGAAACCAGGCCATTTGACAACTGCAAGTCCACCCGGTATTTCTAGGACTATACCAATGTGGCTATTAAAAACACCACGAGCTTTTGTCCCTTCGTGTCATAGTCAAATCTAAATGTGCCTCATGAACCTCATCCCGAGATAACATAAAAATCAAATTGAGCAATACGAATTCATGACAGTATGTTCTTTGCATCCTGGTTCATGTGGACTTAAAGACTATCTGTCCATACGGGAAATGAAACTAACATTGAGATAATAAAAAAATCGAATTAAGCAATATCCATATGCTCACCCGAGTCTATATCTCTAAATGATGGAACATCCTCACCTTTGGTTGGGTGGATATAATTCTAACGTAAAGCCTGCTTTACACATTAGCGAATTCTGACTACGAAGCTCTACGTGCAATGGCGAACTGATTCGTCAGAAAATTTTGAACATATTCAAAATTTGTACACGAATATAAAGGCTATTTTAGGTTCGTTACAAATAGTTATGCTACGTCAATGGATCGTAGAACATTCGCACATATAAGTAACACTTTGTTTGGCTCAGCAACTCAGTGTAACAAGCATTTCTACTGCATTCAATATCGCCTCAATATGCCCATGTAGACAACCTGGACAAAATCGCATTAATGCGTTGCACAGATTCGCATATGATCGCCTATGTGTAAAGTGGGTTTAAAGCGAATGTTTGTCATAGTGAGATGCATTAGAGCCATTGCCAGGTTCGTGTGGGCGCGTCTGGCCGGCCACCTGGAGGCGTCCGTGCTGCGGGACGGCGCCCCCTTCTGGGCGCCCACTCTGGTCGGCTGCGCCATCGCCGTCAACAGGCGCCACTTCTACACCCTCGGCGCCTTTGACCGCGACCAGCGCGTGTGGGGAGGAGAGAACATCGAGCTCGCGCTCAGGTACGTCACGTACAGCAAGCAGGTTCCTACCACTGTATTAGCATAGGTGAAGACAGGTGTTTGCATTCATAAGGATAAGGAATCATATCGTAGAATGTCTTGGCCAGTCAAAAACACTGGCATGCGGACATCATTTTGAAAAGTTATACAGGAATGTTTGTAGAATACCTTAAAAATGGACATGATAGAGACTATAAGGGCAATGGTCTGTTTTAGTGTGGATATAACACTAGCTTTCACGAGTGGTGTCTAAGCCTGCTCGAATGAGCATTAGCGAACGAGAGCAGGCTTAGACACCACAAGTGAACAGCGAGTGTTATCTCCACACTAAAACAGACCATTGTCTTTTATCTCCCCCAGTTTAACAGAATTATTCAACTTGATCATTTATCGTTCACAAAGTGGGTAGATAGCCTGATCTCCTACGGGTCTTAACCAATCAGAATCGAGAATGAACAAATGAGGAGAAATGGCACTAATGTTATGCCCCCCATGTGATGCCTTTCGTATTCATATTGTTTTGTACCCCTGCAGGGCGTGGCTGTGCGGGGGCGGGGTGGTCACCGTGCCGTGCTCGCGGGCCGGACACGCCTTCCGCCGCGTCCCCGGCAAGGACGCCGCCTGGACAAGGCAGTGGCAGGTGACCGCTGGGCCATAATCAGAACAATTTTATTCTCCCTCTATATCTCTCTTCATCTCTCCATCTCTCTCCATCTGCGTCTTTATCTCCATCTCTCTCTCTCTCTCCGTCTCCTTCTCTCTCTCCCTCTCTCTCTTCCTCGCTGTTTCCTATGGCAAGCAACAAGCCCCTACCGCTGTATTGACATAGCTAAATACAAGTTCTACAACCCTAAGAATAATACCGTAGTAGAATAGGCAGATCCTTGGAGTGAGTATGGAGTGGGACACCACCACCCCCTCTTTCCCCACCCAAATATTTCATTTTGATGGGGCCTTCACCCTGTCCAATATCAATTATTGCGTGTGTGACAGTCATGAGATCCATTAATAAGTGTCTGCCCCTTTTCCAACAACCGGGATCTGCCAGTGCAGTAGAATCTCACAATTAAAATCATCCGGGGACTGGCATCAAGTGGTCGCAATTGTGAGGTGGTCTCTTTATGGAGGTTCCTTGCAGTCTCTATGACGACTTGGCACTTCAAAAAACGATCCTGCGGTTGAGGTGGTCCCTTTATCTAGGTTGTCTTCATTGAAGGTTCTACTGTAAAAACAGTAAAGGTGAACAGACTATTAAATACAGATTGCTGTACATATCATCAGATTATAAAACAAATACAATACTGAGAGTGATATCACATAAATGTAAGCGGAATACATATCAATGCAATTAGATTAGAACATGTTACAATTACCGACCAGTTGAAATTCATACCAAAAGCTTGAACATAAAACTGCTCAATTCTCATTTATATTTCGGTACTGGACAGAAAAACCTGATGCGCGTGGCAGACGTGTGGCTGGACGATTACAAGCGCTACTTCTACTCGTCCACGCGAATCTACCAGGTGCGCAGGGTCGAGCATTCACAGCAAGAAAAGGCCTCTCTCCAAAAGAGGCTGGAGCTCAAAGCACGCTTGAACTGCAAGCCATTCCAGTGGTACCTGGACAATATAGTACCCGGCATACTGGCAGTACCGCCGCACGATGCAGTACAACACGGGGAGGTGACCAACTACAAAAGCCACGCCTGTTGGACTGTCCTGGCAGACGGCTATCTAGTCATAACGTACACGTGTTACGAGCACAAAACCACGCCCGAGAACGTGTTTTCTCTCACGAGGGACGGTTTGCTCCTCTACCGCGACCGATGCGTGAAGTTCATGTTCCCCACGCCCAATTTGAGAGTGGTCCGGTGTCCGAGAGACAAGCCGGATTTGTCGTTTGGCGTGTGGAGCGTGCGCTATCTGAAGCGGCAAGACAGGTGGGCGCAGGTGCGCGTGACGCTGCAGACGGCAGGACAGTCAGCCGCGAACATAACGCAAACTCGCTCGTGGTGTGTGGCGCACGCCACGAGTGCAGCGAGACCACATAACGGCACCCAGATGCCGCAGCTGATGGACTGTGCGGAGGAGAATCTCTTCATGGTGTGGACGTTCACGTATAGGTTCGATTACGAAGGATGATAGTGGGTGAATATTGGGTTGTGTGGAGGTTGTTAGGTAATTATATGCGTGGAGATAAGATGTCGGCTAATATCTTACTGAGTGTGGAGTTTGAGAGCTTGAGTGTAGAGAACGAGTTATTGGTGACATCAGCAGAGTTTAAGCCACACGAAACATTTATTAGCAGCCTCTGCTCTAAAAGTTGTCCACTATTATATACAATTATGAATATGAACGGCAGTTTTAATTCATAATTAACAAAATATAGCAACATTAAGACTCTCACTATTGTGGTGTTGTTCAATAACCCCCGGTGGCTAGACTAACCACCTGCTAATGTTTATTGTACCGCGACCTGCTTTTGTACAGACGACTGCAAATAAAGCACCTCGTTCTGAGGTTGGAAATCAACGGCGTGTTTGTGTTTTATTCGTTCTAAGTGATTAATCAATTGAATATAATAACTGTGTGACAACTATCATATCATATTACTTTAAAAAGGCAACATTCACCGGCATTTGTATGTACATCTGGCAAAGTTTTCACCTCGCTGATTTGTTACACGGGGGTTGACGTGAGAATTGATAAAAATGTAGCATGGTCAAAGTCTTATATTTTATAGTATGTAATGCCATTGTGTTAACTTTAAGTACGCTGAAAATAAAAATACATTTTCTTGTCCTATCATAAAAATCCTTTTTGTTTCACAATACACTCTACCTATGACTAAAAATGACTTCATGCACTCGTAATTCGAAAGAAACACAATGCAAACAAAAATTGTCCAAGTAACATGTAGGCACCATATAATAGTACATGTATGTACAACAATGAACGATCTACATTACATGACATGATTGGTATAATATACCACGTTCTTACTTGTGATGACAATTATTTTCAATGTCATGGTTTAAGATCAATGATGTTTGGCTTGAAGTTGGCAACAGATGGTTTATGATACAGTTACGAGGTTGCTAAGAGCTTAGCTCACTTCGATTTATATCATAACAATACAACTTGACACAGCACTGTGAAAACATCGTGTCTGATAGTATATAAAATTTAAGCCCATTGTGGACATTACACCTTGAGGATAATAAGCTTCAAGGACTTCAGTCGCACGAGGCAATAGAAGTATAGAATATGCGAATCCTCACATTTCATATAAGCGTATTTGTTTTGGCATGGTTTTTCACAATGTGCATTTTCGTAGCTTTCAAACAGAAGTCATATTTGAATGGTAAGTTATGAAATATTCGTACACATGGAGCTTTATAAAGTAGATATTTGTAATTTGTTGCATATACATGTAGATAAAATCTAATGTGAATAATAATTCTTATATTGATTATCAGATATAATGTAGTAAGCTCCGAGTTGATAACGTGGCCAGCTTACATGGGTAGAGCCTGTCTGGCTTTGAACACCTTTATAGTATTTGACACATTATCTAGACCTGGTGTACATAATCTTTGTTATCCATAATGACCTCATGGTATCAATTTACTGTAAAAGCATTATAAATGATTCATTAAATGGACTGTCTACTGAGATATTTGTTCTGTGTACCATATGGTAAACGTGGCCGTTAGCGTATGCTGTGCGTATAAGTTATGTTCCATAATGTGATATGTAGCTTAAGAGTATTTTGAAAAAAGCCTATATTTTTTATAATGGGGATAATCTCACTTGTGTCGGTGGATATTTTTATGTTCCACTAAATTTCTTACTTGTCACATGAATTCTTTGCATTATGACTTGCAGAAAACGTAGTTTTTAATCTGATTAGATATTCTACTGTCAATCAAGACCAGAAATTAAGATGATACATAATTTCCACACGCATATTCTGCAGTACATTTAAGTTTCTATTGTTATATTTATAGGTCCAATGGCTGTGTTTGATATAAATTTAAACAGCACTTATGAAGATGAACTCAATCTTACTACAAGTGGATACCATCCAGTATCTATTTCTTCAAGAAGAATACAGCATTTACGCGAAAGTTGTCAACATTACAACACCAGTGGCAAAATTACCTCAGGATTTTTTCTCTATGTAGATGATAGACACAAGCTTTTAATGTGTCTGCCTCTTAAGGCAGGTTGTTCAACATGGAAAGCAATACTGGCCAACAATACTAATGAAAAAGCTCTCCCATCAAATTTCGACGTTAAGCGACTACATATGCGCAACAACTTCTACGGCATCAAGCGCTTTAGTAGCGTTCCAGTTGAGCAACAATCTATAATCTTGAATGAGTACTATAAAATTCTTGTTGTTCGTCACCCTTTAGACAGACTTGTTTCAGCTTTTAATGATAAGATTGTAATCTGTAAAGGTAATGCATTTAGAAAAAAGGTTCTGAAGGCACTTCGTGAGCAATATGTCTTGGCGGAAAATTCTGGTAATGATAGTAATACTAAAGCACTTCTTGATAGGATTGAGAAGAATTCACAAGCAATCATTGAAAAACGTAACGCTTCAATATCGTTTGTGGATTTTTTACGTTCCATGCTCCATAGCAGGGATACTCATTGGACGCCTATTTACGATGAATGCTTTCCATGTGACATAAAATACGACTATGTAGTAAAACTAGAGACTCAACCAGTTGATTCAGCACACATCATTAACACTTACTTAGGACCATATCATCGAGGTTTGACGACCCACGCGAACAAAAAATCTCTTGGTGCTCGATCAAGTATTCAAAATTTATATGCTTCTGTACCAAATGACTTGTTACAATCAGTTTTGGCTCTTGGCTTTGACAAGGGATTGGATTTGTTTGATTATAGGTGGAAAAGATTGCCTAATGGCTCAATCGAAACATTTTCTTGAGTCAATTGACTTTTACTCGCTACAATTTACTAATATTACATGTACCTGCCATGTTCTCATCTGTTTTTAAGTGTAGTCAGTTTTTGTGCTTGTCCTTAAGAATTTACTAGCCAAATGCACTGTGCGAATGCGACTACGTAACGACTACCTTAACTCTGCCAAAATGGCGTCGTCAACAGTGCCCCATTTAGATTAGAAACGCGACTATACTGCTTATTGTATGTTCACTTTCATGATATTAGATGACACACGTGTAGATTTTCTTGTATCTACTCCAGAGAGCATGTAGTTTGAGTGTGTAACACAATATGATGATATATTTTGCTCGAAAACAGTCACGTAAGTGACTACCGTAACTCAGTTTCTGTGACTACCGTAACTCTAACAAACCAGGCCCGAGAGCTACGTCAGTCACCAAATAAATCAAAAATCCATTTTATGCAACCATGAAAGGAACCTTCATATGAATTTATTCAACACGCACATGACACATGCATCATACTGTCTTCCTGCGAATAATATATAGCCATTTAATAACCGCACCTTGTATAAAAGTGCAAATGGATCTCTACATACATTATTATAAGTGACTACCGTAACTCAGACGGGAACTCAGAGTTTTCGCACTGTGAAATGAAGAGGGAAACACATTAGATTGACTATAAGGTCACCTTTGTTATCCATTTCAACACCTGGTGGTGTCCAAATTTACTGTCGTATACATTATGCAGCTATTAACTTTCATATTACCAGTATTCAAGTTATTACAATTCATATAAAACTGTTCATCATGGAAATGGTGCTTGCTATACATTGGCTTTATCACAATTATCATCAGTGAGTTAACGTTTTTCTGTGTACAAATGTACTCTGTATTGGCAATAGTGTATGAACTTTAGTAAATGGCAGTAGGTGGCATATTGTATTGTCAGTATTTTATTATTACGTAAGTGGCAATCGGTGGCATATTATGATTCAATGTATTTCTTACCACAGTAAATTTGAATACAACAATTCATAAACATTTTTTAAGTTTTTAGAAAGAAATATGTTTTGTGTTTGTATTGTGATATTTGATTTCGTATTTAGAATTAATTACAGTGGTAAGAAAAGCACTGAAACAAAACTTGCAGTGTATTAATTAATCAAAATGCATCATTTGAATTACATGTACCGACAGTCTGTATCAGACATGTATAGTTAATTGTTTGTGTGAATAATACTGTGTATTACTTGAACAACATTATTCATCTTATAAACATTTTAAAACATTTGGTTGTGTTGTTGATATAGTTATTCCCAGTACTTACCATACATCTTCTAATAAAGGTCTATCTCCAGTATCAACCTAGCTTAATTATCCCCCCCCCCCCCTGAGCTGGCATGTATTCTGTTAAAGGCTTACCTCTATTCAACACCCCCTCTAACGCTAACAAAGCCATTTAATGTCCAATGACCTCTGTGTCTTACTTGCCTACCTCCAATGGACGCCTCTCCTCCAATAGGGCATCAGCTCTATAGTCCCCTGTCTCATTGGTCTCCCGTCTCATTGCCCCCCCCCCCCCCACACACACCACCACATCATGTTGATCTTATGGGAATACTGTTAGATATGCGGTTAGGAGTTAAAGGGTGGAGCTAAATGTACATGGGGTGGATCACATGTGTCTATGAATTAAAGGGCAGAACATCACATACGCCCATAGACCATGTACTGCAGTTGCAATAATGTTTAAAAATAATATCGGAAGAAGTATCAGAGTGTTGTAATTACTGGGAGTAATAGGAGATCTGCCTTATTCTAATAAGGCAGAGAGATCCTACATCCTACTACGATATTGTCTTAAAATAAGGATTCCAACTGCAGTACATGGTCTATGGGGGTATGTGATGGTCTGCCTTTTAACGCATAGACTTTAACGTTGATACCATACCAATTGAATCTGGGACCGATGAGACGGGAGACCAAAGAGATGTACCCCTCTCAACCAGCACACATCATTAACACATACTTAGGACCATATCATCGAGGTCTGCTGACACACGCGAACAAAAAATCTCTTGGTGCTGGATCAAGTATTCATAATTCATATGCTTGTGTGCCAGATGACTTGTTACAATCGATTCTGGCTCATGGCTTTGACAAGGGATTGGATTTGTTTGGTAACGTGTGGAAACGATGGCCTAAAGGCTCAATCGAAACATTTTCTTACGTCAATTGACTTTTATTCACTGAAATTCATTAAAATTACTCGCCACATTTTCATCTTTTTGTAAAGGAGGGGTGAATTTTTCTGCTTGTCCAAACGACATTTTAAAGTTTTTTTTCTGCGAATTTCATATCTAATGCGTGTATCAGAAGGAAAGTACTTGCCAAATGAAGAGGCAAACACATATGTCATCCACCTAAACACCTGAAAGTGTCCATGTTTAACGTTGTACACATTATGTAGACAATAGGTGAATATGGAGGATGCCTCTCCAACAATGTTGGATGCAGATCTCTTGACTGCTTATAAATAAAGTTGGTATTAAGTACAAGGTTGCTAGGGTACGCCTTACTCTCAAGTACACGTACATGTATGACCACCGAGAAAGTTTTAAATTGCCCAAAACACGGTGCCCAAAAGTAGTTTCTAAATCATGTGCATGACAGTTTTCTTTCACATGCAATATCTTTTTTCCTCCCGAATATATTTATATGCACATGCATAATAGGTCAGCATTATTGAGCAGGCGTCGCTTCAGCTGCAGAATCAAAGCGCTGTGTATCGTTCGTGTGTTGCTAACTATGTATGTTTGTCTCCAGACAAACTAGAGGGTTAACCAATGAACCAATTGCATCCAAACTTTAGACAACTGAGGTATGAGGCGGCGTCAAAGTGATTCGATTTTGGGTACTTTGCCGATTAAGGTGTGCTTTCCACTGAGCCATTTATAGTCAATTTTCGCCATTCTTACTATTTTGTTCTTCTGGTTTTGAATGCACAATAAAGCTCGATATCACACCAAGTGCAAAAGTCTACCTGGTGCTGTTTGCTGTTTGCTACAGCAAGATCAATATATGCAGCAAGCCGGAGCCACTATTATTAGACAGAGGCACACAGATTATTTGTGGATTATTGTGTACTTTTAATTAAGATTTCCATAATATTTTAGAAAACATCTTTACGGCCTATCAGTCAACATTCTTACAGCGATGATGTGCTCTCTTAGCACTTTTGATCTTGTTTAACTGGTAATTGGTATCAGCAAACCATATACTCCAACATTAAAGTCATATGTTAAAAAATATAAAGCTATATATGTAAGTGATATACATGCAAGATAATGCATGAAGTTGAGGTGGATTTTTTAAATCTTAGAAACTGCATTGCATATTGCTCAGCCAAAATAATATTTGTTCTGTTAAGCCCAGTATCAATGAACGATGCCGTTCCCATTGCAAGCGTAAGTAAAATAGAAATCATATTCTTCACATTTGATATTTATTACGCCTTTAAAAATACCATGCCCTCTTCCTAACTAAAACACAAGGTCACGTGATGTTGCATAATGGAATGATTTTCGCCAGACGTACCGTGCGCTTCTAACGGCAGACGTCACATTTAACATGGGAGAGATAGGCAGCCTATTACGTGCACCGTGTGAGTTACGTCTGTCGAAAATCATTCTGTTGACATTTGTTGCGTTCACGTGTTTTGATGGGGTAATACCAGCTTTTGTTGCGTAGCATTCAGATTGCTCTAAATACTTTAATAGGCTGTTTAAAAGAATTAGGGAACTTTCAGAATGCACAGAACTTATCATATTGATTCTATACAAGCATATTTGTTTAGCTACTGAGTATAACCTTGATTTTAATTGCTATTGACTACCTATGGCGATCGCCACCATAAATTTTAATTTACAGATGCAATGTGGAGGGCCACTCTAATTTCAATACGTAATACTGTATACTGTACATGCACTCATGTTAAAGGGGTTATAAAGGATATATTATGTATTTTTTTTAACAAAACGTGTTATCTAATAATGTTTTATATCAAATTAAATGCTATGTCATTTCTGATGTACCTGACAATCATTTTTATGTTACAAAACCGAATTTATTAATAATTTGACTTTAAAGTAAGAACCATTTATGCCAGCTTGATTTTCTTTGACTTGGTTCATGTTCTTAAAATAGCCTCTGTGACGTCATGAACGGGACACTTTGGGAAAGTCCCTACAGCATCATGTACAAACTCTTAGAATCCCTTGCAATAAGTTCAGCCTCTATTCTCAACACCTACCCCTGATAGTAATATTTTATAACTACATATACAATCTACACAAGTATGCGTTCCCAACCATATGAATTATAAAAATTTAGTAGCATGTTTTATTACTAAACTTTGAGGGTCAAAATAGGCAACAAGATGCTTAGTCTAGGCCTATCTTGCCGAGTTTCTATGAATACAGTTTTATTTATATTATGAAACCAAGAAACTACACACCGTCTTGTATTAGAATGTTAATTAAATGCATTATATAATGTCCTGAAATAAGTTTTTTGTCATCTTCAACAGCTGCACATGACATACAAGACCACATCTATCGTAGTGTAGACTATAGATCTATTATATAGATTTAGTCTATATAGACTAGTGCTGTTGGAGCAATAGTAAGAGTAAAAGTGTCCTTGGAATCTGCTTCATAAACCAACCCAATACCTCTGCTAGAATTATTTCATTATTATATGTGTAATCTACAGAGGTATGCGTTTTCAACCATATCAATTATAAAAATTTAGTAGCATACTTTATTACTAAACTTTGAGGGTCAAAAGTGGGCATTCTATCGTTGTCTATTTTGACAGCCTCGGCAGATTCCATATCATCGTCTAAATATTTTATGTCACATATAAACCATCAATCAACGCATCAAGGCTTCCTTGGTGTAATGGAATATGTATCATTGTTTTACAACAGTTACAAGCCACTATAAACTCACAAATTGATATGAAACTGTCTGATTCCTCAAATCGCCATCGGAAAATACACTTGTCAAATTGCCCCTTGTAATTTTGTGTAGACTAATCACACATCCAATATACTTTTCCTGCGTAATCTATATTGCATCAGCTAAACACTGGTGACTTTTGTAAATGCTTTCATTTCTATATAATCCATGAAATTATGATATTTCCCCAACAAATTTCTTCATGTCACCGTGGTATACTAACACAGAACCCTCCCGTTCGTGACGTCACGTTTGGTGATTCCTTTGTTAGGCATCAATAGCAAATTTTACTACTACACGATCGATTACGAGCATCCTTTATCCGCCCTCTCAGAACACCAACAAATGTGGCATTGAATGTCTCGTTTGATTGCCGGGGACATTGATAATGGCACAGGCCAGTGGTAACAAGTGGTCCTACCCTATTGATCTGAAGAGATAAGCTCAATATATCTATGTATTTGGAATGTAGCACGTGGTTTCATTTGTAGTTTTGTTGTTATCTATTGCTAATCATCAAGCCAAAGTTTTAAAATTGTATACTTGTTTGTTTTTAAAGCATAGGTGATACTAACCACAGTCGGCTGTAATCTCGAGGGGGAGGGAGGGGGGGTTGCTCCTGAAAAATGGGTACTGGGTGCCATTTCGTACTTCGAAACGGTACTCAACTATATGCTAATTTGACATTAAAAAAGTGACCCATACCGATACCTTGACAATGAAAAAGTAACCCATCTCTATACCTATTAAATAACAAACTACATACTGTTAACATTTTGTTGAGAAAATGTCACAAAATGATCAGTATCGAACAAAATGAAACACTAACAATATGTGCACATTCAAGAATCAATGATTTTACTTTATTTTTATAGCAAAATTTTTTTTGTCGAAATAGAATCTTTGGGTCAATTGCCGCAATTGCCGAAAACTACAAAATTAAGACCATTAGCTATACCAGAAATCACAAAATTTAGACCGTAGCTAAATCTAAAGTCACAACATTTAGACTCATCACTATACCTGGGATGCCTAAAAAGTAAAACGTAACCCATAGGAATGGCAAGCTCACCTCCCTCCCTTACCCCCATATCAAACGTTTACTAAAATAGGAACAATCAAAAATTCAAGATGGTGTCCAATATGGCCACCTGCATTAAACACGTGTTAATAAGATCCTCTGCATGGCAAATCATGAGTGACATTTAGCGGGTCATTTAAGGGTGCTGAATCCAATTCCATGGCAAAACATCTATGGTTACCCCTTCACAAGTCACATCATTAAAGCCAGGATACTTTAATTCGGTCTTTCCGTAAAACATGGTGACATCGTGGAGTCTATTTAACCTTGATTGACCAATCCACATTTGGGTCCATTCTGAACCATTATTTGGCCCATTTCTTACTACGATTTCCTTTTTACAAATCACACTGTTTGAGCCAGGATGTTCAAATTAGGTTTGTCCGTTGACAATGGTTACATCATTTCATATGGAGCCCAAAAGTCGATATTTGGATCCATTCTGGACCATTGCTTGGTCCATTTCCAACTGTTGCCCCTCTACATGTCTCGTTAGGTTGGATATATTTCGTAAGTCCCTAGCATCCCTGTGTCATGCCAGCAGTGCTGCAATGATGTTGACGACGAGGATGGTGAGAACCAGCAGTACTGACCAGTCACTGACTAGTGTAATGGTCAGTGTGACATTTTACTTACTGGTCATAACATCTAGTGTTTTGTCTTAGCATTGCGACGCATAAGGAAGAGAACTTACTGTAGTCCTTGGCCATTGAGCAATACTGACCAGTCACTGGACTGAGTCAGTCACCATACTGCCTTTGTAAAAGGAGTTGCAGATCCAGTGTGTGTGTGTGTGTGTGTGTGTGTGTGTGTGTGTGTGTGTGTGTGTGTGTGTGTGTGTGTGTGTGTGTGTGTGTGTGTGTGTGTGTGTGTGTGTGTGTGTGTGTGTGTGTGTGTGTGTGTGTGTGTGTGTGTGTGTGTGTGGGTGTGTGTGGTGTGGGTGTGTGTCTGTGTGTCTGTGTGTGTGTGTGTGTGTGTGTGTGTGTGTGTGTGTGTGTGTGTGTGTGTGTGTGTGTGTGTGTGTGTGTGTGTGTGTGTGTGTGTGTGTGTGTGTGTGTGTGTGTGTGTGTGTGTGTGTGTGTGTGTGTCTGTGTGTGTGTGTGTGTCTGTTTTTAACACATATCTGTGTCCGCTGTGTTCTGTGTCTACTGTGTCTGTGTGTTTTGTTTTGTTTTGTGTGTTTGTCATTTGAACATTTAAATTGTCTTTTGCACCTAGCCCGCTCTAGCGGTCCTCTTCACTCGTACTATCGTACACATATTTGCTCAGTGTCCTTTTTCGGTGTCATTGTCCTCAACACAACGGTGTTTTTCGAGATAATATTACGTTTGAACGACATAACACAACGATGTCGTTTGAACGAGATAAATGTTACGAACTTTGAACGATATAAATATAGCAACATTTTTAAGTTGTTGATGTGTTTGGTGGTCATCGTCCAATCAGAGTTTTAACGAAGATATATAAAATGTTACATAAAAACAGTCTACAGGATCATTATAAATAGAATTATTGATTTTGTGATAAATCGATAGGAACTCACTATCTTAATATTTTCGGCATTTTCAATGTCCCTACCCAGATAGGCCCTGGGCCAGGCCTGGTCAACTCTGTCTCTCCTTGCTTCCTTGCTTCCTAGTCCTTGCGAGTAACACGTACCATTGAGGAAACTCTATGCATGCGCACATGCTTAAATGTAGTATAATTTTATCATGTGCGCGCATCCCAATTCTCAAGCTGTTACAAAGCCCTACAATTAGAACTCTGCAAAACTGAACTAACTACACCAATGCAATGGGTGTCTTCGTAAAAACACGACATGTACGCTGTCAACAACACGTAAGATCCAATAGATGATATGATATTTCTTGATCAGCTATGGGGTCAGATAGTTTTGTAATTGGTGTAATTGAAATTTCAAATTTCTCGTGTAACTCTTGTCTGATAGGTCAATGTAATCATACAATACAGATCTCTATTTGCTAGGTCCAGGCGTGATAAATATTTACGATAAGACAATGAGTACTTGGTCTTGTAGTCGTACAATGTATAGCAATAATTGTTGCATTAGATTTTATGATTAGAGATAACCGTCTAAAACAATTTGAGAAGATTGCATTTCTAAATTGGCACGTAATCTCTTTACGCATTTCTTCCGCTGATTTTATTGTTAAGCAGGTCTATGTATTGCTGTTTAACAATTAAGATATATGTAAATAAGAGGCGTTGAAATAGTCGTGGACAGATTTGCAAGTTT